>CM061534.1:33094478-33140987 GCA_030545055.2 Neoaliturus tenellus | reverse complement strand
AATGTATCTTGTGGAGTAAACACACCAGTTTATATAAGACTACATAATGAAGGCCGTATCACTCAGTCATCATCAAGACAGCAACAAGAGAGGACGTGGTATAACTTCAACTGCATTATCCCTGCTTAGACGGATACCTATTGGTGCTGTTGTAAATCGAGCAATAGACGCTTTACCATACGAATTACATATTCCTGGAGGTTATCAATATTGTGGACCTGGAACTAAGTTGGCAAAACGTTTAGCAAGAGGAGATCCTGGAATTAATAAATTAGATCAAGCTTGCAAACAACACGATATAGCATATTCAAAGTTTAAAGATTCAACAAATAGATCAATAGCAGATAAAATTCTAGCAGAAAAAGCTTGGCAAAGAGTAAAATCAAGTGACGCAAGTATTGCAGAAAAAGCAGCGGCTTGGGCAGTAACAACAGCCATGAAGACAAAAGCTAAGTTTGGTGGTGGAAGACGATGTCGCAGAGGAAGACCTGCAAAAAGAAGAGCTCCCAAAAAAGGTGGAAATATTAGAAAGAGACGTCGTAGAACTCGTAAAGCAAAAGTAAAAAAGGCTTCTGTTTGGTCAATGGTAAAAAACGGAGCAGGTTTATACCTAAGACCGTACCGTGTGTACTAAATAAAAAAAATCAATTGATAATTCCAAATAAAGCCTTAACTAATCATCAGTTAAATGATTATGTAAAATGTTTGAAAATACCATTCTTTCGAGGAGTTTTTATGAAAGATGCATTACCAACTAAAATATGGAAAAATGAAACAGGAATAGTAAATTTGGATTCCACCTATGGTCCAGGCACTCATTGGGTATGCTATAAAAAGCTCGGACAAACCATTTACTACTTTGACAGTTTTGGCAATCTACCACCGCCTAAAGAACTTCAACATTATTTTCAAAACTCCAAAAACATTTTTTACAATTACAAAAGAGAACAACCTAACAATACTGAAATATGTGGACATTTATGTTTGGAGTTTCTAGCGAAAAGTGTCAGTCACCTTTAAGATGTCATCGTATACAGTGTCACTGAGTGGAAATTCATCCACATTAAAAAGTACTCTATTCCCAGCATTGCGTTTATCCAAGGAAAGATTATGGGAAGCGGCATTACTTGATTTGACTACCTACAATTCAATTCCTAATGTTACAGAAGGAAAAAACAATTTACTACATTATTATGAAACTAAGGATGCTACAGGAAAATACTCAGAATTGAAAATAATTACATTTCCTACTGGAGCTTATGAAATTGATGATATAAACCAATTATTGCAGAAAAAACTCGGAGAAGATAATATCACAATCAAAGGAAATAATAATACTTTAAAAGCAGAAATAACTTCAAAATATTATATAGATGTCGGAATGAAAAACTCTATTGGCAGTTTACTTGGATTTACAGATACAAAAAAGAAAATCTTAACTCCTGGAACTACTCATTCAGGTAATACAACTGTTACAATATTAAAAGTAAATAGTATTGATGTAACATGTAATATTATACATGGATCATATAGAGAAGGAGTAAATCAGCATATTTTACATACATTTTATCCAACAGTTGCTCCAGGTTTTAAAATTGTTGAGAAGCCACAAAACTTGATATACCTACCGTTAAACACCAGTTTCATTTCAGACATCGTACTGAACATATTGGATCAAGACGGTCATAGTGTTGACTTTAGAGGAGAAACAATTACTATACGAATACACATCAGAGCGGCGACATAAAAATCAACATGGGATTATCATTTAAACCACAACGGAAGAGTCGGGAGCTCAGTAGCTCCTCGACATTGGAAGAGTTAACATCAGACAACATTCGTTTTCTACAAAAGATTGGATTGAAACTTAACAACGATGGATATCCTGGATATATCTCAAGGACCGACATTCGACGAAACACTATGGGAGAAGGAATATCACACACACAACCCTTACACTTCATCAAAATTAAACAATAATGATGAAATAAGAATTCCCATTCAACAACAAGATATTTACACATTACCATGTGAAAGTTATTTGTACATCGAAGGAAGGGTATTAAAATTGGATGGAAAAACTGCTTCAACAGTTCCTTTTATAAATAACCCAATGGCATATCTTTTTGATGAAATAAGATATGAGATATCAGGGGTGACAGTTGATTCAACAAAAAAGGTTGGTATAACAACTACATTAAAAGGATTAACATCATTAACACCACATGAGAAGAATTCAATAGTCACTGCCGGATGGGTTGCTCCTGATAAAGACACTATAACACCTGCTTCCAACGGTCATTTTGATTTTCATGTACCTTTACGATTGCTTTTAGGATTTGCTGAAGATTACAAAAGGGTTATAATAAATGTTAAACAAGAATTAGTATTACTCAGATCTTCAACTAATAAGGACTTAATACTTGCAGATCCTGCAACTACGGAAGATAAACTGGAATGGCAACTACAATTGGATAAAGTTGTTTGGAGAGTACCTCATGTAAGATTGGCTGATGAACATAGAATCGTATTGTTAAGAAAGTTAAAATCTGACCGTGACATTGTAATGCCATTCCGAAGTTGGGAATTTCATGAATACCCTACATTACCTCAAACAGAACGACAAACATGGACCGTCAAAACATCAACTTACTTGGAACGTGCAAGGTACATAATACTCGGTTTTCAAACTAAGCGAAAAGATGTTATTACTGCAAATGCTGGTCAATTTGATCACTGTAAAATAAAGAATTGTAAAGTTTTCTTAAACTCTCAATTCTTTCCATATGACAATTTAAATGTCATGTTTAGCAAAAAACGTTTTTCCATTTTATATGATATGTATGCAAGATTTCAATCATCATATTATGGAAAGACTAATACACCACTATTATCACCTGATCAGTATTATTCCAAAGCTCCAATAATTGTAATCGATTGTTCAAAACAAAATGAATCAGTAAAATCATCAAGTGTGGATATAAAAATTGAAATGGAATTTGAAGAACCAGTAGCGGATGGAACTTCGGCATACTGTCTAATTCTACATGATAAAATAGTTACTTACACACCACTGACCGGAATAGTGAAGAATGTACTTTAAGAATAATTAGTACAACTACTGCAAAATATTGAGGTTAGAATTATCTTCCTCAATTTTTAAGGTTAGAATTTTGTTTATAAAACACAAGTTGAAAATAAACAATTATGTAATTGTATAAATTTCAAAAATTTTACAAAAAATATAAAAGCAGGAAATTAACTAGTAGAAAGTTCATTCTATCTTCAACCGTCGTTTGGGAAACATCGTTCGCAAGATGAATTCTACTAACGGAGAAGAAAATACACCTCTAATGGATGAAAATAGTTCTGATATAGAAAAGCAAGTTGAACAAGAAATGGATGAATTCCTCAAGTTTAACAAACATAAGAAGAAAGAAGAAGAAGGAGAAGATGAAAAAGAAGTAAAAAGAAAAAAGGTTGAAGTTAACATTACAACAAATATTTTAACAGAAGTATTTCTTCGAATTTTCTACCCTATTTCTTCATGCATGACAAAAAGTATATCTGTTGGAATTGTAAAATCATTGGATTATTCACCAATTGTTATGTTAAATCAAGGAAGTAAAATGGTTATCTTTACTGAAACTTCTTGGGATTCTCTAATGAAACATTTACATCTTTTGGAATGTTATTTAACTAACAACACATTTGGAAAAAGAACAAGATTAAGTTTATTAGAATCAAATATTGAAGTTGATATAATCAAACATCGTGGGGGACAAGTTGTTCGCTTCAAAGATTTAACTAGACATGATGTAAAATTACATTTCACTAAAGAAGAATTTTACACTTTAAGTTGTACTACCGGTCCTGTCACTAGATACTTAAAACAACTAGTATTTTCAAGTACAATAATTAAAGATTATCTAATCGATACATTGGACAGACAACCATTCATTCCAATTTTATATGGTAGTGTGGATACTTCAATTTTTAATCGAATACCTCAAGAAGTGGATATGTGGAGACAATTAAACAACTATCACACCAATTTTAATATAAACGAAGAAGCGCAAGAAATAAAAGACGAACAATCGTGTTTGTAATAACAGTCAGTTGTGGATGAGACTTCATCATGAACAAACGGGTTTCGTTTTCTACTGCATCACAGTTAATGGAAGTTAAAAGAGGTATAATTGAATTTCAAGCTTTTCGAGGGAATGATGGAAATTTCATTATTAAAGAATTAGTAATTTTGGATATGAACACATCTGTAATTTATCATTACTTGTTCAAACCTCCATTTCCATTCAATAAACTAACAACTAAAGCGAAAGTTACAAACAAATGGTTAAACAAACATTTTCATAACTTAAAATGGGATGAAGGTTTTATTCATTATAACATGATGCCGCATATTATGAATCATTATTGTAAAGAGTTTAAAACTATCTACACAAGAGGATTGGAAAAAGCAAATTGGATACAATCATTTACAAGCAATGAAGTGATAAATGCAATAATAGATAGAGATTTCCAATGCTGCTTTAATGAACTTTGTATTTCATCAAAAAGTTTTAAACATCGAAGGTCACAGTGTGCTTTGAAGAATGCCTACCGCTTGAATAATTTCCTTCAACAAAGTGGTGGGGGTAGCATCAGTGGTGGGAGTAGTGTCAGTGGTGGGGGTATTCTCGATAATAAAAGTGAGAGCGCTACCATGACACAGCATGAGTATTACTCTAACCTCCGAAGAGACAACATCTCCAACGGATATTCTTATTAACAAGAAGATTAGCATCAGCAAAAACATTAAGATGGCATCAAACAACTTACTTCAAAATTTAGTTGAACAATTCAACGCTCATTCAAAATCAACAATCCTACCTACAAAAAAATGTTCCGAGATGAAAGAAGAACAACACTACATCATTCATACAATAAAGAAGATGGAAACTTCAGTAGGTGATGCTATAAATTGCACATTAAGCGAGGCACCTTATACAATTGGTGATGAAGCAAAATTTCAAATCTTCCTACCAAAGCGCTTCGTACAACTACTACAAAATGAAGATCTTCGTATAATTCAACCCGGCGCACTCTATTTGGTATCACATGGACCAAGTGGAAACAACTCTACTGAACTTACAATTCATGTAACACCTACTACTGATTAGTTTGTACATAATATTGTAAATATTTCTTTGTATTTGTTTCTCAATAAATATGATATAAACCTAAAAAAAAAAAATAAAAAAAGCAACATATTGTAATGTGTTTGTACATTACAATATGTTGCTTTTTTTAAAAATTCCATGGGATGACCTTGACCCAATTTTGTGTGATAATAAAAGTGAAAATCAACTTGTTAAATTCATCAGTCTACGACTACCTTTCGTACCGTACACATCTCACTCTCTATCACTAAATACAAAACTTCAACATGTCCCTAAAGGTTAAGTGTGCATCTTATGATACCAACACCATAACTACTTTTGAACAACTTGAAGATTTAACTAACGAAATGCGAGTTTTACTTACCGGTGGTTATCACTTAACTGTTGATGTTAGTGCTACTAATACAAGGATGTTCACTAAAACAAAATATTGCGATGATGAAATATTTTTTTCTACACAACCTACAACTTCTTCATCGCCAGCTGGTCAACATAACGTCAAGTTCCAGAAGTATTACCAATATTGAATAACTTTTAATAAATAAAATTACAACTAAGGAATCACGTGATCAATATCAAGTTCATAAAAAAGATGTAACAGTTTGATAAATAATCATTCGCTTCTCAGCTCTCGCCACAACAAGATCTATTCTACAAAATGTTATACAGAATGATGATTGAACTTGATGGGAAAATCTATGGAAAGGATTATAACACTGTTGAACAAATGACACAAGATTTAGATGTATTAACTAAAGAAGGATATCAAGCTAAATTAATTTTAAAATTTCCTGAAGTACATCCACTATCAACAGAAGAACTTATTGCTATGGCTAAGGCGGAGAGAGAAAAAAAGTCTGAAGAAAACAAACAGAAACAAACTTCCTAAATTTCAATAATCCTTACACTTGTAAGGTATAATTTTTTAAAACTCCATTTGGATGACCTTGAAATTACCCCTACCACTTTTCATAGTACATAAAACTCGCTATTCATCACTATACAATCTTATTCTTTCACTAGACTCCGCAGCTTCAACATGGAAGAGCAAAAATACAAGTACAAACCTCGTTACTGTTGTGAACAACAGTGTACAGATTTAGGACCAATGATGGTGGATGGGTTAGCTTGTACTAAATGTGAATTCTTCGGATCTTGTTATTGCAAATGTAAAACAAAACAACTACCGCCACCGGAATTGCGAACTTTCAAATTTTACAAATCAAGATATTTTCATACATGTTGTCCTCAAAGATGTTTCAAATTTCACCCTCTAGATCTTGCTCATTGTCAACGCACCAAGTCTCATCAAGATGATTTTTGTACACATATGATAAAAAGATGTAAATACAGATCAGATTGGTATTCCGATCCTGTAGAACCATCAAATGTATAATTTCAGTTTTACACTCTTTTTTAAAACTTCAATTGGATGACCTTGAGATTTCCCCCACCATTAGTTCTAATTTTTATATAATATTAAATCATTCCACTTCCAACATTCTAACTAACAACATGGAAGGAAAATTTATCAAGTTTGAACATATAATAACTGACAGGGAGGAGATGGAAGAATTGTTTCAAAACTTACTTTCTGTCATTGACGAATATCCTATAAGATGGTTCAGAATTGTAGTTCAATATTTAAATCCTGGTGAATTGTTTTCTTCATCGGGTGAAGAGGATGAAACAACTACTTCGGTTCAAATAATTGAATTAAAAGACGAAGAAGAAGAAGAACTAAACGTTTTATTCAATCATAAGCTCAAGGTCCCCTATATAGAAGCCCCCTCCCTACAAAGCCCCCCTCCCTAAACACCTGCTCAAGGTCGCCATTATATAAGCCCCCTTCCCTAGGCGCTAATCCTCATTCGATTGCCAACTCTCTAACGATGAACACTTCTCCATTGGCACGAATGAATGCTAGTTTTGAAATAAACTCAAAAGATGATTTACAAGAAATATTTAATGCTTTAAATGAAATTATAGATAAATTTAACGCTATTACAATGAATTTGGAAATAACTTACGCTTGTCCTATTTGTAATAAGGTTGAAAGTTCTGATGAAGACAGTTTACTAAATACTACTCCTCTTACCCCTCTACAGTCGGACACAACTTCTGAGGCAAATGATGAGCAGCATCTTTCCCCCACCGCTTCTATGTAACAACGCTCTTTCCCCCCACCACTTCTTTATTTAACCGACATTTCCCTCTTTTAACTCTCATTCCATCCTCGCCTCTTCAACTATCAACATCGCTTCTTTCAAAATTTCAAAAAAACACAAACATGATGGATATGATGGATGAAGTTCCATTTGTAACAAGGATGGAAGAGGATAAATTGAAATTGGAAATCAAACGATTGGAAATGGAACGGGAAAACCAACTCGAGATGTTACGTTTGTTCAAACTTTTTAAATACATCATCTGGGGACTCTGCGTTTACCTTCTCATCGTCGTCGGTGTTTGTGTTTACAACTCTGTAGTTCATAACAAAACTTCAACTTGTTTAAACACTGCTGTCACACATTGATTGTATGTTTTTCACAAATAAAATTCACAAACCTAATTCTATACCTATCCCGCTATCACCGGAGTTAGTTCCACTCTCCGAACTATTACTCCGGTGGTAGCGGGATAGGGTTTTTTAAAACTTACTCTGGATGACCTTGACATACTTTCCATAACCCAATTGTCAAGTTGAATTTCAAATTTCAAATAACATCTCCTACCCCACCGGAAGCTATATGGCATGGCATATGGCGGCAGCGACTGATTTGGCAGCTGGCCGATGGCAGCTGGCCGGCAGCGGCTGGCAATTGGCACGACTTCCGTTTTGAAAGTAACCAAACCCCACTACTGACTTGATATGATTTCAATATTTCCAAAATACTGAAAATATTACAAAATTTATAATAAAAAGGGATAATGTATCGCCACAAACTCCTACGAAACATGTATACTAAAATACAAGGTTGGTCAATATTCGATAATTATTTTTGTATAGAGAAATGAAGGTAGAGATGACTAAATAATACAATTAGCTTTAAGAAAGAAAATTATAGATATAGGTAGGCTTTTATACCTATAAATAATTGAAAGGGCCTGATACATTTTGACCAGTATTATGTAATAACTTGACATGGCCTTTGAACTGTATAACCGTCGGTCGAGGCCTATAGTAATCATTTAAACTTATTTTGTCATGTAATCAGTAAGTAACCAATTACACTAAAGTAGGTAGGCATACCGGTATGTAATTGAAATGAATAACCTCTGCGTCATTGAGATAAATATATAGTTGTATTTGTTTTCGTGAATAGTGAATGCAGACAAAAACTAACTGTACATTGAATTTTTACCTCAATCCAACTTTGAGATTTTTAACCTTGTCTGCGTAATCTTTAGATGTCACTTAGTATAATTTAGAATGTTTTTCAATTTCTAGAAAAATGAGTTTTTCATGTCAAACATGTTTTCTAAAAACAAAAACAAAACAAACTGGAGAACGGTGAGGACAAAAAGGATCAGGAAAAGCAGTGGACGAGAAATGGCGAGAACGAGAGAGAAATTACGAGATTTGGCGTGAGGTTGCGAGATCGGCGGCGGAAGCAGAATATACCGCGTCGTAGCGCGTTAAAAATCTGCCCGTATAGAAGCTCCCATTTAAACTCCATTGTTCGGTAAAATATCAGCTGATCGACGCCGACAATCGGCGGCAGACAATCGGTCCGTATAGAATGGGCCTTACCGAACAATGGAGTTTAAACGGGAGCTTCTATACGGGCAGATTTTTAACGCGCTATGACGCGGTATATTCTGCTTCCGCCGCCGATCTCGCAACCTCACGCCAAATCTCGTAATTTCTCTCTCGTTCTCGCCATTTCTCGTCCACTGCCTTTTCTGATCCCTTTTGTCCTCACCGTTCTCCAGTTTGTTTTGTTTTTGTTTTTAGAAAACATGTTTGACATGAAAAACTCATTTTTTCTAGAAATTGAAAAACATCCTAAATTATACTAAGTGACATCTAAAGATTACGCAGACAAGGTTAAAAATCTCAAAGTTGGATTGAGGTAAAAATTCAATGTACAGTTAGTTTTTGTCTGCATTCACTATTCACGAAAACAAATACAACTATATATTTATCTCAATGACGCAGAGGTTATTCATTTCAATTACATACCGGTATGCCTACCTACTTTAGTGTAATTGGTTACTTACTGATTACATGACAAAATAAGTTTAAATGATTACTATAGGCCTCGACCGACGGTTATACAGTTCAAAGGCCATGTCAAGTTATTACATAATACTGGTCAAAATGTATCAGGCCCTTTCAATTATTTATAGGTATAAAAGCCTACCTATATCTATAATTTTCTTTCTTAAAGCTAATTGTATTATTTAGTCATCTCTACCTTCATTTCTCTATACAAAAATAATTATCGAATATTGACCAACCTTGTATTTTAGTATACATGTTTCGTAGGAGTTTGTGGCGATACATTATCCCTTTTTATTATAAATTTTGTAATATTTTCAGTATTTTGGAAATATTGAAATCATATCAAGTCATTTTTTTAAACATAAATACGTCATCACTTAATTGGAAAAAGACTTTTTCCTTTCTAATTTGAATAGTAATGTCGTATGTTTATACAACATTTATGTTTTTGTAATTTTATAATTATTTATAAATCATTTTATAATTTTAATTGATCGCAATTGAGTATTTTCTTGTGTTACATAATTTGTAAAGCATGATAATATAAGTGGAAACAATTTTAGCAAGGTCAGTTTTAAATGTTGTATTTTTTTACATTAACTGAATGGTTGGCAACACTGTTGCGCCGATTATCCGCTCGTATAGAATGGCCGGCGGACGGCAGATTTCACATGAGCAGATCCACCGTCGACAATCGGTCCGTATAGAATGGGCCTAAATTGTTTACAAAGAGATAAAAATATGATCATATGGCCATTCGCTTTTTAAATGTGTTATTTCTCAAACAGCTGATAGCTTTGAATCCAAGTTTTTTTTACAAATATTTATTTCCGGTTCAATTTCAGCTAATTACATGACATGTTTGAAGTCGTGTGGGGGGAGCTCTGATGAAATTTCACAAAAACGTTTCTCAGTGAGCACCTATAGGCAGAGAAAAAGGAACTTTCGATCATTTCCTTTTTCTGTGCAATAGGTAAAGAGGAACTTCCATTCCAAATTGCAAATCTGTAGGTCCTATAATTTTTGCGATTCGTTGTTTCCTATATTCGTATTTTAACTGCTCCATAAGAATAACATTGTATCGAGATTTTGAACTCGTGTGGGGAGGAGCCCTAACGGAATTTTGCAAAACCGTTTCTTAGTGATCACCAATGGTAAAAAGGAACTTCTATACCAAATTTCAATCCTTCAGGCTGGCTAGTTTTGGAGATTTGTTGTTGCTTTGGGTTTGTATTTAAAATCCCCCATTAGAATAGCATTGTAACGAAATTTTGAAGTCGTGTGGGTCGGAGACCTGCAGAATTTTTCAAAACCGTTTCTTAGTGAGCGTTTTTGAGCAAAGATAAACTACCATACCAAGTTTTAACCCTCTAGGCCTTACAGTTTTAGAGATGCTCTGATACGTGAGTGAGAGTGGCATTTGACAAATATATAGTAGATAAATAAATATTACAAACTGCTAACAAAGATATGTTTAACAAAAAGTCAAAAGTAATATACTGCATTTATATCATACTGTACGTCAGATGCCTTATTTTCGCATTTTAATTTGGTTCAAGGACAAATCCGCCGCTAACTCCACACCTGGGGGCAAATCCACAGTAGTACCAACTGCGGATGAAATGAGAAATGAAACTGGAAGCCATTATGCCGACGAAAGCTGCCGCTAGATTCACGACCGTAAGATCAGGAGCAGACCACCAGTCAACACTTAACGTCAGGCAAGTTGAAGTTCCCGACAACGAGAAAACAGGAATGGTCGGGCTATATATTATATTAATTGAATACATATCCTAAAATATATAATAACTTTACTAAAATATAACTAACCTAACCTAACCATCATGTGAGTAACCTATGCAACATTTTAAGAGAAATAAAAATATACATACGTATGTTTTTAAAGAATTTTTTAGTTTTGTTTAAGTTCAAATATTCAAACTTATTAAATTTTGGAAATTTTAGTTTTTTAATAAATGTGGTTTTGTGACATATCATTGCAAAGCTTCAGCTCATTTCAAACAACTATATTGAATCAGGAGTCATTTATGTAAAATAATAAAAAAAAATTACAGGGTATTGCGTAAATGGTGATATTTCTTAGAAAAATGGCTGTCATTTTGAAACGGAAAAATCACTAAATAACTATTATCACTATTTTGATACAGGGACCTCACATAATGAGTATTTTAACCTGAATATGAATTAGATGAGTGTAGGATGAAAAGATAAATTCATTCTGCTTTCACCAAAATGCTCCTTTCACTAATAAGTTTAAAGTTATGTAAAAAAACTTGATTGCTTACATAAGAAAATGTTGAGATTGGAACCCGTGACCTCCAGATTTAGAACACCCTGTATACTGGCATTGATGAAAATATTTGTATTGGAAAACCTATATGCGATCTATAGGTAAAAGCTTTATTTAATCATTTTAACTCAAAGTGTTCTCCTGCTATAAATAATGCATGGGTGGTCTAAATCACCCTATAAGGGTCTCCCTAAAGTCCGTCACCAAACTTCATAATATGGTTAGTTGAGTCAAAATAAGAAACAAGTTCATATGAAGGTATATCCTAAAATGCGTATTTACCTAGATATCCGCTATTTTGTATTTTTCACAAAATATTTTTTACATCAGACGTTTTTTAGACACTTGCTTTGAAACTCGACATGTAACTTAAGATAGTAAATGTCCAATTTACAAAAAAATCAACTTGATACAATTTTAAATTTCAAAATGGCGGCCATTTAAACTTTTTTTAACTTTAATGACGATAAAACTATAAATTAATACAAAATTTTTAATAGCTAAAAAATGAACAAAATTTAATTCCTTATCCGATGACACCAAAATTATAAAAATCAGTTCATAAAGAACAGAGATGCATTAATTTAATCAGTATTAGGTTGCACTGTTATGGCCGCCCAAGAGCGGACCTGTCACCATTATTGCGCTAGTAAATTGTAACAATGGTAGCCAAATAAACGGTGTGACATCCTGATTAAATTAATTAACCGATTTACCGAATCCACCGACCCATCGATCCATCAATCCACCGACCCATCGATCCATCAATCCACCGACCCATCGATCCATCAATCCACCGATCCATCAATTAACTGATTTTCTTAATTTTTGTGTCATCGAATAGCGAATTAAATTGTCAAAATTTTTATCAGTTCAAAAAAATTTTTTAATGACGAGTTTTTTTGTAATTAAAGTTTAAAAAGTTTAAATGGCCGCCATTTTGAAATTTAAAATTGTATCAAGTTAATATTTTTTGTAAATTGAACGTTTACTATCTTAAGTTACATGTCGAGTTTCAAAGCAATTGGTTGAAAACGTCTGAGATAAAAAATGTTTTGTGAAAAATACAAAAAGGCGGATATCCATTTAAATACGGATTTTTGGATATACCTTCATGTGAACTTATAGATTTATATCTGTTTCGACAAACAGTGTTTTTGGCTTCTAGGTACCTCAATAGTATCGTGGTCCTGGGCTTGGGACTTACTGTGACTACTAACGTAATACTATAACTTATTACCTAGGGAAATTCCTTAAAAGGGTCATACTTGTCAGTCCATCTAATAATTCTCAAGAAGAGCAAGCAGGAATACTTATGGTTAATTTCTTTACAGGTTTTATAAGGAAGACAAATAATAGCAAGTAGCCAATCGAAGTTATGTACTGAACAGTCAGGTTTAGATCTTGACTAGTGAACATAAGCGGCTCTATGAGATGTGAAGTTGACCAACTGGAATCATAAGGATCAAATGATCAACTGGTATGATTTAATATATGATTTAAGAACCCCAAGTAGAAGATTGTCGTGCTGATGAAAACTTTTATGGCTATTCTTAATGCTTCAAATTAAGGTCATCAAAAGTATCAACGATGAATGCCCGTAGTAGGCCAGGTTTATCCTAATGAGACAAGCAAAATCGACCATCTCTAGGCTATAACCTGAAAAATACAAGTATTCCACTAACTAACCATATTTTATAAACAAAATGTAACGACTGCTGAAAAACATGTTAGTGTAAGCGTTGGATCTCAAAATTTGTATAATTAATACAACTTGCTGATTAAGGACCTGGTAGAGATGGAGAATGTAATTAAATCTCAGGTAAGGACCCATACTAGTGAGCGACCCCATCAGTGCCCTGTGTGTGACAAATCCTTCACGCATAAATCTACCTTAAGGCCTCATGTTTTGACCCACACTGGTGAGCGACCCCATCAGTGCCCGAAGTGTGAGAAATCTTTCATTTCAAAATCTGATTTGAATAATCATGCCTTGATCCACACTGGTGAGCGACCCCATCAGTGCCCTTTGTGTGAGAAATCCTTCACGCAGAAATGTAATTTAAGGACTCATAATTTGACCCATACTAGTGAGCGACCTCATCATTGCCCATTGTGTGAGAAATCCTTCTTTTCAAAATCTCATTTAAAACAACATAATATGATTCACACTGGTGAGCGACCCCATCAGTGCCCGAAATGTAAGAAATCCTTTATTTCAAAATCTGATTTGAATAAACATACATTGACCCACACTGGTGAGCGGCCCCATCAGTGCCCGAAGTGTGAGAAATCCTTTACACTGAAATCTAATTTAAGGACTCATGTTTTGATCCATACTAATGAGCGACCTTATCAGTGCCCTTTGTGTGAGAAATCCTTCATGAAGAAAGATCATTTAAATAAACATACCATGACCCACACTGGTGAGCGACCCCATCAGTGTCCGAAGTGTGAGAAATCCTTCATTTCAAAATCTGATTTGAATAAACATGCCTTGATCCACACTGGTGAGCGACCCCATCAGTGCCCTTTGTGTGAGAAATCCTTCATTTTAAAATCTGATTTAAATAAACATGCCTTTACCCACACTGGTGAGCGACCCCATCAGTGCTTTTTGTGTGAGAAATCCTTCACGCACAAATCTACCTTAAGGAATCATGTTTTGACCCATACTAGTGTGCGACCTCATCAGTGCCCGAAGTGTGAGAAATCCTTCATTTCAAAATCTTATTTGAATAATCATGTCTTGATCCACACTGATGAGCGCGACCTCATCAGTGCCCTTTGTGTGAGAAATCCTTCACGCAGAAATCTCATTTAAGGACTCATGTTTTGACTCATACTAGTGAGCGACCTCACCAGTGCCCATTGTGTGAGAAATCCTTCATTTCAAAATCTCATTTAAAACTACATTATCTAATCCACACTGGTGAGCGACCCCATCAGTGTAAGAAGTGTGAGAAATCCTTCATTTCAAAATCTGCTTTGAATAGACATGCCTTAACCCACACTGGTGAGCGACATCATCAGTGCCCAAAGTGTGAGAAATCCTTCATTTTAAAATCTCATTTAAATCAACATGCCCTAATCCACGCTGGTGAGCGACCTTATCAGTGCCCGAAGTGTGAGAAATCCTTCATGCAGAAACATCATTTAAATAAACATACCATGACCCACACTGGTGAGCGACCCCATCAGTGTCCGAAGTGTGATAAATCCTTCATTTCAAAATCCGATTTGAATAAACATGCCTTGACCCACACTGGTGAGCGACCTCATCAGTGCCCGAAGTGTGAGAAATCCTTTACACAGAAATATATCTTAAGGACTCATGTTTTGACCCATACTAACGAGCGACCTTATCAGTGCCCAAAGTGTGAGATATCCTTCATTTCAAAAGCTAATTTAAATCAACATGTCTTAATCCACACTGGTGAGTGATCACATCAGTGCTTGAAGTGTGAGAAATCCTTCACCCAGAAATGTAATTTAAAGGCTCAAATTTTGACTCATACTAGTGAGCGTACTCATCAGTGCCCATTGTGTGAGAAATCCTTTAGTGAGAAAATTTATTTAAAAACACATGTCTTGACCCACACTGAGTTTTTTAGTATCTAAGATGTGAAAAAACCTTCTCCTAAGAATTGTCAAGACCTTCAACCCTGTAAGTATCTGTTGTGTGATAAATAGGTTTTTCTTAAAAAATATCACACATACAATAGTTTTAACAGATATGCTGAGCCACTATCATTGTAAGTTTGAACAATCCTCCCCTCTTGAGTATGTTGAAGAACCTAAACTTTGGAAAAATCTGATCAGTGTTTAATTAGTGAGACACTTTATCCATAAATAAGCCTGATAAAATCAGTCATTCTTGATTCAAATAAAGATTGGCCTTGGCTATGACCAAGATGTCAGAACCACTTCCTGAAGTGTTATTTGTCTTCCTACTCTGGGTAGCAACCTTTTCCAATATAATAGCTTAAGTCTTTTTTTCATATTTAAGGCATTCAGTACCAGGTTAACCGAGCCTTGCTCTTTGGTTTTAATTCACTTTTGTTATAGTGTCATGGTAGGTCTTAAAGCTATAATCCACCAACAACCAACTATATCTCTTCACAGTTAACAGCTGTTTCAAAGAGACTGTTTAACATTGATGTTCCTTTGTTTTATTTTGTTACCAAAATAGCAACCCATAAGACCAATGTTAAAAATCACTATTTTTAAACTTAAATTTAGACCAAATTTGATTTTTCCTGTTATGGAGACGGTTTGTAAACTTATTTTTAGGCCAAAACACTCTTAAATGCAAAGTTTAAGCAAAATCTACTCACTAGGTTTCGAGATCGTTAAACACACATCCCTTCAGACAATGCTCGTATTATAGTATGGGATATTGCTATAACAAATATCATACTGCACATTTACATGCAGGACCCATTTATGTTCTATTTGAAGAAATTATTAGTAAAAACCCATTTCAAATGTTATATTTTAACCGACCAATTATTTTATCTAAGCCTTTTAATATTTAACAAGGGAAAAATCCTTAAAATTGAGAAATTGAAGTGTAAAGTCATATGTGTTTGATGATGATCGCTTAGTAGAGTAGTGGTCCATAACTCTGATAATGGTGTATGGACGATATTTAAGTGTTCTTTTTCACTATGAAGAAATTAAGCGAATTGGGACTCAACACTGTCAAAGTAGGACGATGACATAGTTATTTGGCTTAAATCTCCATAGTTTTGAACTAACATAAAGGTTGGTGTGTGCATCAGCTGAGGTGTTAAAGTGGATAGTTCCAATTTAAGTTATCACCTCTCAGTCAAATTCTGTTATAAGCCCACAACGCTTAATCTTCATTCTATGATCTCAAAACCCTATAAAGCTATTATAGTGACAACTAATATTCTATCAATGTGAGCATTTAAGGGAATTCTGGTTGGTATTGTGGTTGCTGCTATCTTACCTTACTCTAGAATACCGATTGCAAATGGCCGCACGATCGGTGTAAGTGTTGGTCGCAGCTAACCTACCTACCTGACTTATGTTATGTAATGTACGAGATGTAATACGATGCAAGTACTTTTTTATTGTATTTTCCATGGCAAGTACACTTGACATGAGCTTCCTTACTTATGTTTGCTTGGGTTATAGGTTAGTTTATTTTATGTGTAAGTTACGCTGTTTTTTTTTAGTACTTTACTGAAACAAGTATATTTTCATATGGTTTTGTTACTTGTTTACTACTATAACAGAATACATGCGTTTATTTTATATTATTGGCCATTTTTTATGTGTAGGCCTAAAAAATAATAAGTAGGCCCTATACAAAATTAAAAAAAATTTAATATTTTACATATGACAAAATAACTCAATACATTTTTAGTAGTGTCAAATATTTTTAGGTATTTATGTAGGTAAATAAATTTAGAATATCTTGTATATATTGAATTTTGGAATAATTTTGTTTCTATATTTTTTATAAGATTTTACTTTTGAAATTTAGTTTTTGAAATTTTTTATGTCTTGTTTTTTGCACAAACAATACATTTTTTATACAAAATATAAGTTTAGTTCGTATATTCGAGTATATTGTTCGTATTTTGAGTGTTTTAGACGTTTGTTTTTCATTTTAATTATCTTGTTGTTAATAATGCATCTCAGACCAATTGATGAGTCATATGAATAAAGGAGGGGTGTTTTTCAACATAAACATGAGCAGACAGTTATACATCACTTAAGACAGTAGCGATCCAAACTGTTTAGGCTAAACCAGTGTTATTAGTTGATGAGGTAGATTAGAACCAAATCATTAAATGGGAAGTCAATAACTGAACCTACTGTAATGCGATTGTAATTTTGTATATTCATGACTAGTTTGTTGTGTGTGGAGTTAGTAAATTTTATTTTAATTTTAAATTGTGAGTATTTATTTACACACTCCCTGTGAAATTAATTAAACACATAAATATTAGTTATACTAGGAGTATGCTTGATCCACGCATATGGGGATGAACGGCAACATAAACCAGATAATCCTAGTACTGTACCACGCTATTAAAAATTAAAAATAAATGTCACATATATCAAATTACGCATATTAACTACATAGAAAAAGGTTTTAAGTTTTTTTGTCATTCATGATATTTGATTACCAGTGGATGATTAAAAAAAAATTATTATTTTAGAAAATATTTTCTTTTTATTATTGTTTGTTAATACAAAATATACCTTACTATAGTAAGATGCACGAAAATAGTCCGATGGAAATTTAAACAGCTGTGTCCCCCCTCACCCCCTCTCACCCTGCAATGATGTCATTTGTGATTATTTTTACCATGTGTATTACAGTATAAAAACGTGTTTCAGAATAAATTTGGCAACAATGTATCGCCTCTCATCGAACTTTTTTCGTGAATTCTACTATAGTATCTATAACCTATTGTAAAACATTTCATAAATATCATTTTGTATTACATTTAGTGCAGTTATAGTGCAACAGGCAGAAAATAGTTTCCTCAACACAAGCTTACTCTATGTCTGACAACAAACAACTAAAGCACCGTTTAATATAGCATTAAACACCATTATTTACAGCCCAAAATGCATTTCTTATGGGAAATTAAATTACGTCTCATTACTTTATTACCTAACAG
Organism: Neoaliturus tenellus; assembly: GCA_030545055.2. Lineage (NCBI taxonomy): Eukaryota > Metazoa > Arthropoda > Insecta > Hemiptera > Cicadellidae > Neoaliturus > Neoaliturus tenellus. Next base: position 33,122,603 of record CM061534.1, on the reverse strand, counting down.
AATAACTTTAGAAATAAACTTAACCTTACAAATTATACCTAAATTCTACTGTGAAAGTCTGAAGTCGATTTGAGGCTTCTTGTGAACGTAATCGTCGGTCAATGAAATAGGGATTTGTCACTACACTGAAGGACCAATAGTTATGCATGAGAATTTCACTCCTCTTTGATTCGTTCATCCAATAAAGTATTGAGAAATCACATGGTTTATATGTGATGTTCTCACAACTCTGTGGGAGACTGATACGGCACATCTTCTATGTCCTGCCTAACATAAGCCGCCAGGCCATACACGCTGTCACCTATTTAATACTTGGTTCTCAAACTTTTTTTCTGAGTTTTTGCTCAAGGCTAAATTTTCCGTTCCGTATAGGAGTACCAGTTGTATTATTGTGTGGTAAATTCTTATCTTTGTAGTTTTTGATATTTGTTTGTAGCTTAGAATTTTTGATAGAGACCAGAAACTTTTCCTTGCCGCTATAAGTCTGCTTTCTACTTCAATTTCTTCGTTGTTGTCTTCGGTGAATTTTACCCCTAAGTATTTAAAATCAGTAGTCCGAGGAAACTCAATATCATCTACTTGAAGGTTCAAATTTTCTACTTGATTTGCTCTTGAAATAATTAAGTACTTTGTTTTTTCCTCATTGATCTTTAATCCTACTTTCCTGGTTTTTTTCTCTTAGTTTTAGTAGTAATCGTTTAAGATCTTCTTTGGTTTCTGCTACAAGGGCTACATCGTCAGCAAATGCTAATACGTTCACTTTGGTTCCTACAATTATTCCTTCTTCTAATTTTCTGGTTTCCTGGAGAGCTTCTTCTTTTATCAAATTAAATAGGATTGGTGAAAGCCCATCACCCTGCCTTACTCCTGTGGTTGTTATAAACTCACTGCTATATTCATTTTCTATCTTTACCTTGTTCCTTGTATCTGAGCAACATAACTTGATTAGATTAATTAGTTTTTTAGGTATTCCGAATTTCAACAGAATCTCCCACATCTTTTTGAGAATGATACTATCATAGGCTTTGTGAAAGTCTACAAATAGTATATGTGTTTCTTTGTTGAATTCCCAACATTTCTTTATGGTCTGTTTCAGGATGAATATTTGGTCAGATGTTGACCTGCCACTGATGAATCCCACCTGTTGATCTTTGATTATTTCTTCTGCATAGATTTTCAGTCGGTTTAGTAGTAATTTTGAGAAAACGTTGTATATGGTGTTTAATGGGATATTAGCAAGGATAAACAAACCCCGACCACCATCTCTCGGTAGAAGGATCAGGTTTAAAAAAACGGATTATAGTAATAATATACAGGGTGAGTCTCTACTGACTACATTAATTTTACCTGTTGATTCTACTTATCAAAAGGAACAAAAAAATGTATATAACCCTATATTGGACTTAAACCGTTTAGCTGCAATGGCGTATTTTGTGATTTTTTTTAATTACACGACTTGTTTCTATTAGTTTGATTGTAAAACCCAAAATAATGCATTTAGGACATAGTGAGTGATACCATTTGAAACGGCGTTAAATTCCCTATAAATTAAACATAGTACCTATATAATAACACCTTATACAACATTTTTGAAATAGCTTAAAGTTAAAAAAAAGCATGTACAAAGACTTTTTTGTCAAAACTTTAAAGCCTAATTAAACCAGTAAAATTGTACTGGTATTCTTATGTTCAGTTACTTAAAAAACTTCCTTACTTATTCATCTTTAGAATTATGTATAAATATTAAGGGGTCATATGTGGAAAAAAGTAAGAAATTCCCAAAAATGTTGTCAAGGTACAGTATTAGGAATTCATCGTACTGATTCTGAACAATACGAATTACAGTATCTGTAATTTTTGTTACCAGCTTAATCTTTTGACAAAATCAGATGATTGGAAACCAAAATAGTTATAATCAGCTGTTTCTTTATTATTTTAATAAAAAAATAAATACAAAATTTTTTCTGGATTTGTTTTTAGTACATGATTTATTAATACAGCAAACAGGGAAAAATAACTAGTAAACATTATCATTTCAAAGGGATTGTTTTTATTAAATTTATTAGAAGTTGGACTAAATCTTTAGTTAGAGTTAGACGAAAAACGTACATGATATACTGATCTGAGCCGGCTTCATTATTTAAGAAGATTTTCAAAATGTCCACCGTTTACTCTGATACACATGCGAAGTCTTTTTCAAGTAAACGTTTGGATGGGACTCATTGGAAGCCGGCTCATAGGACCTTACCTGGATCTACGAACAGCCTTAAATGGTGCTCAATACTTGTATTTTCTAAAAGAAACCTTACCGGTGCTTCTTCAAGACTTGCCGTTGGATTTGCATCAGCGCATTGCCTTCCAAGCTGATGGCGCACCCCCACACTTCAACGTCGAAGTCCGCCAGCACTTCGGTGATACTTTTGACATGTGGGTTGGAAGAGGAGGGACAATTAATTGGCCCCCACGGTCTCCAAACCTCACACCCTTCGACTACTATGTGTTTGGGGTCACCTGAAGCAAAATGTTCATCGCACACCAGTTCGAAATGTAGATGAGTTAAGGAATAGGATTTTGACCGCCTCTGAACTCCTACGGGATGAACTGAACTTGAAGGTGACTGTGCGGGAATTCAGAAAAAGACTTCGCATGTGTCTCAGAGTAAACGGTGGACATTTTGAAAATCTTCTTAAATAATGAGGCCGGCTCAGATCAGTATATCATGTACGTTTTTCGTCTAACTCTAACTAAAGATTGAGTCCAGTTTCTAATAAATTTAATAAAAACAGCCCCTTTGCAATGATAATGTTTATTAGTTATCTTTCCCTGTTTGCTGTATCAATAAAACATGTAATAAAAGTAAATCCTGAAAAAATTTTGTATTTATTTTTCTAAAATTATAATAATAAAAAACAGCTGATTATAACTATTTTGGTTTCAAATCAGCTGATTTTGTCAAAAAATTAAGCTGGCAAATAAAGTTACAGATACTGTAATTTGTATCAGTGAAAACCAGTGCGATGGATTCCTAATACTGTACCTTGACAACATTTTTAGGAATTTCTTACTTTTTTCCACATATGACCCCTTAATATTTATACATCATTTTAAAGATGAATAAATAAGGAATTTTTTTAATAACTGAACATAAGAATACAACCAATTTTACTGGTTTAATTAGGCTTTAAATTTAGACAAAAAAGTCTTTAAACATGTTTTTTTTTTTAACTTTAAGCCATTTCAAAAATGTTGTGTAAGGAGTTATTATCTAGGTACTATGTTTAATTTATAGGGAATTTAACGCCGTTTCAAATGGTATCACTCACTATGTCCTAAATACATTATTTTGGGTTTTACAATCAAACTAATAGAAACAAGTCGTGTATAATTTAAAAAAAAATCACAAAATACGCCATTGCAACTAAATGGTTTAAGTACGATATGGGGTTATGTACTTTTTTTGTTCCTTTTGATAAGTAGAATCAACAGTTAAAATTAATGTAGTCAGTAGAGACTCACCCTGTATAATATGCAAATAACATCAAGTTTTTGACATTAAAAACTATTTAAAACACCCGAAAATGGTCAGTTTGTTGTAATTTCGAATTTAAGTCAACGTTTTTACTCTAGCTAAACTTTCGAGTGCACCAGTAAAGGCCGACTGGCCGAGTTTTAAATGTATAAATAGTCAATTATATCCAGTTCTATACCCCATTCAAAATAAATGTGCAGTCGAAAGACAAAATTTTATTTCCCACTCCAAGGGAAATCCCCTCAATACCTTTCATAATTTCCCTATTTTCTTCAAAATCATATGTTATTTTAATTTCGCCTTTGAAATTCAGAGTAGAAAATAGGGCTGATGTACATGTTACACCACCTCGTCGCCGTTGCAAAGCGCTTCTTTTTACATCTCAAACGTCAAAAGAAGAATATTTGTTTACGAAAAAGCAAAAACATTGGCATAAAGTGGCATAAGATATTTAACTGCTGTACAAATTTTTAGCGATTGCTATTGGTTGGATGGTTAGTAGTGGGAAGAATGGGAGAAAATGGGGGAATTGAAATCTGCATTTCGACCGCACATTTATTTTGAACGGGGTATAGTACAGTTCCCGAGGCTCAAGAGGTTAAGGCACTAGCACATTGAGCGAAATGTTGCTGGTTCAAATCCTCTGCATGGGTCACATATTCTTGCTCAATTTTATTTATATTTTAAAATTCTATTATTTAGCAATAATGCATTCATTTGAACATTTTCTTGAAAAAACACATGGTTGGGTAAACGTTGAGTATTTGTTGGTTGGTTGGTAAATCCTACAATGGACCAACGTCACACATTGTTACACACTCCCTACTATTGGCCAACCATATTCGGCGATCATTTTACATCGTTGGGCCAACGATTTGTGCTGCTAGGGCAGCAGAGGACTCCATCCTTGGACCTGTTCTTTTCCTCATCTATATCAAAGACATTGATCGTAGAATTCCAACCGACAACTTGTTTATTTACTCAGACGACACTACTTGGTTCACCAAACACAAAAATATTGTTCAACTTGCTCAATTTTTCGTCTCAAATCAAATCACCTTGCTCTCAACTCATCCAAAACAATTATATCTGCATCCAAACCTCTCACAAAAAGAGGTCAAAATATTATAGGCATCCAGCAGTTTTTATAGACGAGGAACAGCTTGTAGAGGATGACAGTGTCAGTTTTCTGGGAGTTAAACTGGACGAGGATCTGAACTGAGGAGAAATGGGGGTTTTGTAATCAGAAAACTAAGGAAACTTAGCAGCATTCCACTCCTTAAAACACTTTATTTTAGTCTTATAAAGTAACATCATATAACCTATTCTGTAGTGTTGTGGGGGGCAGTTAACATATAAGTAAAATCTTTGTGTGGCAGAAAAAAATCCATTAGAGCCATGCTTGTACTGCCACCTCGAAACAACTGCAGGGAGGCTTTTGTAGTTTTTGGAGTCTTGACAGTCCTCTGCCTTTACATAAATCTTCACATAAATGAACCTTCTCACTGGTACAACACAAGACACAATACACTTTTTTCTCACCAACAAAGGCTAAAAGTTTTTGACAGCAACCTTTGTATAGTGTTAAAAAACTTTTTTAAGCATTACCGGATAAAATCAAGAAAATCAATAACATAAAAAAATTCATTCAGAATTTTAAAAAAATCTTAGGAAAAAATGCTTCTATGAAATTGAAAATTTCCTGGAAAAACCTGACCCCTAATGGCCTGGCTCGGAATCCTTAGGCCACTGGACGCCTTCAGTGCCCATCATCAAGAGGACCTTCGAAGAAGGGGACTTTTTGTAGTTTCACTTTACTGCATTAACTTAAGGGGTCTTATAGACGGGGAAAGTAGTAGGGACGGCAAGTTGCTAGCTGCAAGCACTTTCCTGTTGCACTTTCTGCAAACTTACCTTGTCTATAGAAGTACTTTTCTCTTTAATTTAGGAAAACCTGCGGCAACAGTCGATCGATGATGTATACATATTTATAAAACAGTTTTGCCATTGACTATGATCATTGAATTTATGTTAAGTCAATGCTACGATGGTTTTGCACTATAACCATTGAATATGGCTATTTAGGGCCTGTAACACCCTATGACTGAGACCATGCAAACTAAACAAGATCTACCTTATATGCAAAATAAAATGGACAAACAAACTCGTTCGTTGGCCAAGGTCTGTAAAGGAAGAAGCATAACTTCTTCCCAGGTCAGCTGAATAGTTTTATTTGTGTTCCAGTTATGAAGCGTCAGTAGTGCAAAAGTAAGGCTTTTGGGCCAGTTCAAGGTCACCCGAGCGATGACGTCATCGATGACGTCATCGAGGTCAATGACCTCATCGATGACGTCATCGATTGCATCATTGATGACGTCATCACCAATGACGTCACATCCATGACGTCACACCCATGACGTCACAGAAATGAGTGCTGATGACGTCATCACCCCTTACGTCACCAAGATGACGTCATCGATGTCACAAAGGTCAAGGTCACGCTGAAACCTAAAATTTTTTGGCACCTTTGCTGTTTCTCACACTATGCTCCGAGTTTCAGTTAGGTTACCGTGACCTTGACGACTTGGAGCGAAATTAGATGAGAAACAGCAAAAGTGCTGAGGAAACCTGAAGTTTGCAACGTGACTCTGCCTAAACCGTCATGTGACACCGCTCGGGTGACCTTGAACTGGCCCAAAAGCCTTACTTTAACCATTACTGCAACCGCGATGTGCACCCTACGACAGACACCGAGCGACTGACTGTCCGGCCCCGCGCACTCTAGGTATATGGGAAGTGGTGGGGGGAACTGCGAAGACCTCGGGAAACTCGAAAATGTCAAGCCAGGTAGCACCGTTTCGGTGCTACCTTAAATTTACATGTTAAAGAGTGATGACCTTGAGGTCGACTGTGAACCTGGGGCTTAGGATTGTGTTTAACAGCTTGACGTTTTCGCCAGAGTTCAAGTGTGGTGACCTTGAACTGGTTAAAATTAAAACTGCACAGCAGACTGCACAACACGGATGTGCACCCTACGACAGCTGACGAGCGACTGACCTCCAGGCCCTGCGTACTCTAGATATATATGGGGAAGTGGTGGGGGAAATTTCAAGGTCATTCAAACGGAGTTTTAAAAAAGTCAAAGAGTAGAAAGACTACTCTTGTGAGTCTATAGCGATTTCATTGATAGTGAGTGCTTCGGTATGCCAAGTTGAGTCATTTGGCCATGAAAAACATTTCTGTTCGCAACAGTAGTTGAGTTGACTTTCCATGTTGCTGCGGTGAAGGTGCGCAATGAAATAATGCTGTAGTCAGTGAGAGTGCACCTTAAATAAACTCAGTGGAGGGGGAAAGGTCAAGGTCATTCAAACAGAGTTTTAAAAAAGATGACTAGTCGTCCTCCTCGTCCGTCGTACTTGGAGAGCTGTCAGACGAAGAGCCACGTGCAGGTGCTCTCCAGATGAAATGTATATCTATTTGAAAGCGCAGGCCGGGATCTTGTACCATCAACTCCTTCAATCTATTACATACCAATTCCACTTTGTACACATTGTTAATAATCAACACCCAAGGCTTTGGCTGAACATAACGTGTAGTTGAGTCAGCCTCGCAGACAGTTATATCTTCCGGTGATATTGGAGTGTATAAATGTGTAAAATCTCGTTGCTGAGGCTGGTTTAAAGTTGAAGGTTCTGTGCCGACCCTGGTTGCATCAAAATTCAAATCCATTCTACATTCAAGAGGTCCAGGGTTCCCGTTGAATACATTGAGTAATTTTTGATACAAGACTTCCACTTCTGTCGCATTCTGTAAATGAACAGTCCACCGCAAGGGAAATGCTTCGTCCGTAGTGGAGTCAACTTGAGAAAGAGTTCTTTCCGCCATGGCAGCTAAGCAAGGAATGAGGTGAGCTGCAGTCAGTTGTAACATTATCGAAAAGTAGAGGGGGAAATTTCAAGGTCATTTAAAATTGGGTTTTAAAAAAGTAAGGAGTGGAGGGGAAAGTTCAAGGTCGTTCCAACATCAGTAGTGGAGTCAGCTTGGCTGATGGTGTTGTCCGCCATGGTTGCTTGTCGAACAAGGAATGACGGGTGATGTGATACTCATGCAGGAACATGGTGAAGTGGTGGGGGAAGTTTCAAGGTCATCCAAACGGAGTTTAAAAAAAAAAGGAAAACCTACAAAGTAACATTGAAACTTTCCAACTGATGGTGGCGGGCGTTTTCTTCTGCAACCTTGCCGACACATGTGACTATACCATATAGTATGAAAAGTACAACCATAATAAGGCCGAACAATAAAAGATAGCCGTTGACTATCATGATATTTTCTGAGTGGATCTGCTTTCTTCTTATCTCCCTCTCTTGCATCCTCTTCTCTAACTCGTGGATGAAGTCGCAGCATGCGTGAGGACATCTTTCATCTGTTGGTAGGTTTGCCATTGTTGATGTTGTCGGTTTGGCTGTTGAAGATGGAATGAGGTTTCTAATAATGATGTGCCATGTACACCAATAGTGAAGTGGTGGGGGTAGCAAAGCAGTGGAGGGGGAAGTTTCAAGGTCATTCAAATTGTGTTTTAAAAAAAACCTATCTTGTTACTGAGCTAATATGTCAGTAACAAGATAGGTGTTTTTGCTCTTTTACTTCTTTAATATAATGAAAAAATAAACATATTCTACAATGGTTAGAACAAGAAATACAACTGCTAGTCAGCTGAAGTAATCCAAGTTGTCCGGCTCGGTCTTCATGGACGTCGGTGAGGAAGCTGTCGATGAGTGTCCAGGCTCTTCCTTTGGCTGCCGGGTGTTCCGTATATTGCAAGCGTAGACTTGCACATTTATACGGTAGCCTCTTGCCACCATTAGCTGCAACTCCTTGTACAAATCGTTCAGCTCCTGTTGTGTTTTGATAGTCACCTCCTCATAGCTGGCACAGCTTACGTTCAGAGACATCCTGATGTTGCTAGGTTGGCTGCTGGAGTAGAAATGAAGCCAAGGCACAGCGCTTGGAGGTATATGAAAAAGTGGTGGGGGTGTTTGCATTCAAACAGGTTTGACTTGTAGCGTGGTGGGGGTAACTGTGAAATGCAAAGGTCAAAGGTCAAGGTCACCCGCGAAGTTTAAAAAAAAATGCAACATATCAATATGTGACAAACTTCACATATTGATATGTTGCATTTTTTTGTCTTTTGTATTTTTTTGTTTTTTATGGTTTATTTATTTATAAAACGTTACAATAACATATTTACAACAGTAAAACTTAAATCTAACACTGCTGCTTGTCGGCGATGTGGATGGTCAACTCGGTGGAATTGCTACCCGTGCAACCGTGGGAAACCAGGTAGAGACAGCCGGGTTGGATGGAGCGCAGATCCTCGTTCTGGAGGAGATGGACGAACCGTTTCGGCAGGTAGACTTGGAACTTGGGCTCATCCCCCGGAGTGAACGGTGCCTCGCTAAGACTGCAGCAGATGGCCTCTCCAATTGTAGTCTCCATCTTCTTCATGGCGTGGATAATGTAGTGCTTCTCGTCTTTAAGTTCGGAACACTTCTTGACGGGTAGTATGGTAGATTTGGAGTGAGCATTGAACTGCTCAACCAAAGTTTGCAGGAACTGGTGAGATGCCATGGTCGAGATATAGATCGTCTTCTTCGTATTCTTGCTGGGAGATGTTGTCGTCTCGGAATCTCGAGTAATACTCATGCCAGGTCCCGGTCTGCTCCTCACTTATATAACCCCCGTTACCCCCACCACTCCCCATTTCCCCACTTAGAAGGTAAGATGCGAGCTTATAGGCGTTTTTTAAAGCGCAATGTCTATCTTTTTCATGTTCTGGACTTTTAGTACAAATACAAACATTTTCCATCGTATACTTGTAATTTTTATCCAATTCCACATCATTAACCGGAACATGAGTAAATCCTTCGATCCATCTTTTCTTTTCCAGCCCCTTTGTGTAAATATTGGTAAACTTGTCTGAAAAGTGATGCATAATGTGATACAAGTCCGTGTAACTTGTAAAACCATCATACCAATCGATATGATGGAAGTGTTTTGAAATCCATCTGTTGGTAGTAGCGGCTTTACTGGTTAAAGATGAATAAGAACATGGTGGTTTAAATAAAAACGAATAAGGAACACTTGTATTGATGTCGAAAAACACAAGTTCTTTTATGATAAATCTATCATCATTACCCCGAAACGCTTGGAACTCAATTATACCAGGTTTGGACTTTACTTGTTCTTCTTCCTTGTCCATTGCGAAGATCACTCGTCTGCTCATGACGAAGTCCAAAGGTCAACTGATTTCCACACCACGGTAGGTACGACTTTTATACCCGGCCGTACAGTTGTTGGCGCGTTGGTGTATATTTAACGTGGGCACCGTCCCCGGTAGGCCTAACCCCACAAAGTGTTTGATATTGTTTTAAAAATTAACCATTGCTGTGTAGTTAATTGTCATTTAGGTTTCCATCTTTACATTTTCCTTGTTTTCATTTTCATCACTAACACTTGATTCTTCTCCTCCTTCTTCTTCCTCTTTTTCATGTTTTACTGATTTCTTATGTAGTTGAGCGTACTTTTCCAATTGTCTCCACATTTGTACTTCATGAGGAACCCTATTGAATATAGAAGTATCTACAGGTCCGTACAATATAGGTGCGTCCGGTTGTTTGTCCAAAGTGTCTTCCAGATAATCTTTAATAATTGAACTTGAAAACACCAGTTGTCTCAAGTATCTCGTTATTGGTTCAGTTGCACAAGTTAGAATAAAAAACTCTTCTCGATTAAGTTGAATCTTGTTATCATGTCTTGTTGTGTCTCTAAACCGCAACTGATGATCACCACGATGTTTAACAATATCGATTTCCACATTTGAATCCAAAAGGCCTACTCTTGTCTTTCTTCCAAACATGTTACTACTTAAATAGCATTCTAGCAGATGCAAGTGTTTCATAAACGATTCCCAAGCAGTGTCCGTAAACAAAATCATTTTGGGTCCATGAGTTAAAATTACAGTAGGGGAATAATCTGTAGATTTCATAACACCGATTAAAACACTTTTGTCCAAACTGGAAGAGATTGGGTAAAATATTCGCAAGAATACCTCACTTAATATGTTAGGAGAAATATTATCTTCAATATCCCTTTTCCTCTTGTGTGCATTCTTTCTTCTTTTACCTTTTTCCTCAACATTATTACTGGCGTGGAGTTGTCCGCAAGCGTTGTGTTCATCTCCCTCCGGTTGACCTTGAAGATCTAAAAAGTCGGATATCTCCTTCTCAATATCTACTACATTTTCTTGTGTACCACTAGGAGAAGCCATATTGAATAAGATGCTACCCATACAACAACAGGCAACAAACTGATAAGGAGCGAGCTGAACGCTCTGCTTTTATACTCGCGGAATGCATTGGAATGTAGGAAAACCGGTCTTTTACAATACATTTTTAACAATTCCAGTTAAAGGTGTGTATGTTACGATTTTATCATGTAGAATTAAACAGTATGCAGTTGTATTAGCCGATGTAGGCGCGTTGAATTCCATTTCTATTTTTATATCTACACTTGATGATTTTACCGATTCATTTTGTTTAGAACAATCGATTACAACTATAGGGTAACCATCTAAGTATTTTTCTGGTGATAGTAAAGGTGCATTCGTTTTACCATAATATGAACTTTGGAATCTTGCATACATATCGTACAATATGCTGTACTTTTTATTAGCGAATGACACATTTAAATTATCGTATGGAAAAAATTGTGAATTTAAATAAACTTTAATATTTTTCAAGTTGCAATGATCAAATTGGCCTGCATGTTTGGTGATGGTGTCTCTTCTGCCTGTTTGTAAACCAAATATAATATACCTGGCTCGTTCCACATAATTAGATGTTTTAACTGTCCAAGTGTGTCGATCCGTAGTTGGCAAGCTGGGATGTTCATGAAATTCCCAACTTCTAAAAGGAATTACAATATCACGATCAGCCTTTAACTTTCTTAATAGTAGCATTCTATGCTCGTCAGCTAATTTTACATGTGGAACTCTCCATACAATTTTGTCTAATGTTAATTTCCATTCTAAAGTTGCATCTGTTGTACCGTCTGGAGCTTTAATAATATCTTTATCGTTTGAAGATCTCAACAAAACTAATTCTTGTTTAACGTTTAATATTATTTTCCTATAATCTTCAGCAAAACCAAGCAACAAACGTAACGGAATATGAAAATCAAAATTTCCATTTGTATCTGGAGTGATTGTGTCTTTTGCAGGTAAAACCCATCCTGCAGGTTGTATTAAATTGGTTTCATTAGGTGATATAGATGTTAATCCCTTTAAAGTTGTTGCAATACCTACTTTTTTAGTAGAATCAACTGTTACACCTGATATTTCATATCTAATTTCATCAAACAGGAAAGCCATGGGATTATTTATAAATGGAACTGTTGTACCAGTAGTAGTACCGTCCTTTTTAGTAACTTTTCCTTCAATATACAAGTAACTTTCACATGGTAGTGTGTAAATGTCTTGATTTTGTATGGGAATACGAATTTCATCGTTATTGTTTAATTTTGATGAAGTGTAAGGGTTGTGGGTGTGATATTCTTTTTCCCATAGGGTTTCGTCGAATGTTGGACCCTGAGCTATATCCAGTATATCCATTATCGGTTACTTTTAATCCAATTCTCTCTAAGAAACGAATGTTCTCGCGTGTTAACTCCTCCACAGCTGAAGAGCTACTAATGCGGATTCCCGTAGGTTGTTCGCTTTTAAATGTTAAACCCATGATTTTGTATTAAAGTGTTGATTTTAAATGTAATCTAACCGTAATAGGCTCTTCTCGGAAATCTATCAAGTTACCGTCTTGATCCAATACGTTCAACACGATGTCTGAAATGAAAGTGGTGTTCAAAGGTAGATATACCAGGTTTTGCGGCTTTTCAACAATTTTAAATCCAGGTGGTACACTGGGGTAAAAAGTATGTATTATATGAGTATTTGCTCCATCTCTGTAAGCTCCTTGTATAATGTTACAAGTTATGTCTATACTATTGACTTTTAATATTGTTACAGTTTGTTTACCGGAATGTGTTTTATTTGGTTCTAAAATTGCTCCATCTTTGGGAAATCCTAATAAATCACCAATTGAGTTTGGCTTAGTGAAATCTATATAATATTTTGAAGTAAGCTCAGCTTTCATTGTATTATTATTACCTTTTAGCAATATATTGTCTTTTCCCATTTTATTTTGCAAAAATTCATTAATATGATCAATTTCATAAGAACCTGTGGGTAAACTGCACTCTTCTAAGTCTGTTAACTTACCACTGGCATCTTTTCCTTTATAATAATGCAATAAGTTATTTTTACCTTCCGTAACATTGGGAATAGAGTTGTAAGTTGTAAAATCCAACAGTGCTGCCTCCCAAAATCTTCCTTTTTGCAAGCGTAACGCTGGAAAAAGGATACTTCGTAAAGTGGACGATTTTCCTGTTAATGATACCGTATAGGAAGACATCTCAATAGTGACTGATACTTTTAGCTAGGAATTCCAAACATAAATGGCCGCATATTGAAGTATTATCAGGTTGTTCTCTTTTATAGTTGTAATATATGTTTTTAGCAGATTTAAAGTAATGTTCAAGTTCTTTAGGTGGTGGCAAATTTCCAAAACTATCAAAATAATATACATTACTATTTAGTTTCTTATAACACACCCAATGGGTGCCGGACCCTTCAGTATTATCCAAATTTACGATTCCAGTCTCATTTTTCCATATTTTCTTTGGTAAACTGTCTTTCATAAATACTCCGCGGAAAAATGGTATTTTTAAACAGGAAATATATTTAAATAATTCAACATTAGTCAACGCTTTATGTGGTATAACCAATTGATTTCTTTTATTTAATATGCACGATACGGTCTTAGGTATAGACCAGCCCCGTTTTTTACCATTGACCATATTGTCGGTTTTTTATTATTTTTCCTCGGAGAACGTCTTTTTAGTCTAATATTACCACCATGTTTTCTCTTGGTTGATCCTTTTTTATTCTTACCCCTCCTTTTTCCACCTCCTACCGCTGTTTTAGCCTTCATACCTGCTGTTACCGCTAAAGCTGCTGCTTTTTCCGCAATACTAGCGTCACTAGACTTTACTCGTTGCCAAGCTATATTCGCTAGCTTTTTATCAGCGATTGACCTATTTTTTGAATCGGTAAACGTGGAATATGCGATATCGTGTTCTTTACAAGCCTGATCTAACTTATTTATGCCTGGATCACCTCTTTCCAGTCGTTTTTTTTAATTTAGTTCCTGGTCCGCAATACTGATAACCTCCCGGTATGTGAAATTCGTATGGTAAAGCGTCTATTGCTCTGTTTACGATAGATCCTACTGGAATACGATTTAAAGCTTTACTTAACAGAGAAACCGCTGTGGACGTGATACTGCCTCCTTTCCGTATAGTGTCTCGATATGGACTGGTGTAATGAAACGCCATGATTGTCTTTTATATTTGAAAAGCGTAACCCATGTGTTACCTCTATGACAGGTTGCACATAAATGATGTAATATATGGTGTTATTTAGTTAAATATCAAAAGTACCCCAATCTGATGATCTAAACTTTTGTGTGTTATGATTAAAAAAATATTTATAAAGAATTTCTTGTTTAATCCATGTATTTCTCATTTTTTCGTCAATAGGTTTATGTTGTCCTGCTACAATATAATTATGCATATCAAATAATAAATTACCTATTACTTTAACAAGAAAATTAACAGTTACAGCGTTATTGGCATAATCAGGGTCTGCAACATTTGTTAATCGTTTGTTATCACAATTCCATCATTTTTTTCCAGTTGGCTCTAATTGTATTATCTGTTCATAAGTAACAGCATCACCAGGCTTTTCACCAATACCTAAATTTGTCAATAACTTTCCTTTACCATCCCAAACATAATTGTTTTCTTCAAGTAAAGTAAACTTTTTATTTCCTTGTACAAATACATCTCCTTGACGTGTTACTACTTGGTTTTGTTTCACAAAACCGGAGGTTTCTTGTTTTAAAGTTTCCTTCATTTGACCCACCGTTGCACCATCTGATGGTGCAAAACCATCTTTTACATTCGCTAAACAATTACCAAGACAGTCAATAACTCCTACATCACGTGTAATACAATGATCTTTGATGTATTTTAAATTTACAGCATCATTTTCATTTTTTGGATAACCTATATCGTTAATAACAAATTTATAAAAAGAAAACCCATCTTTTGTCTTTTCAGGTATTATAGAATGTAAATAGCGTCTATTTATGCTGTCTTTTTCATCTACAGGGTCTGCTACGTTGGATATACGCCGATTTTCAGCATTATACGGTTTTCCATTAAATTTTAACGTATTCTTTAATTCCGATGATAAATAACCTCTGTTTATTGCATCAGCGTTTTGATTTGGCTTACCAACGTTGGAAATTCTATGATTACCCGCGTTATATGTGTTTTTATCTAATTTCAGTGTTGGTACTATCTCTTTTTTTAATACTTTTAAATTTATTGCATCATTTTCATCTGTGGGATCATTAATGTTTTTTAACCGTTTATTACTAATATCATAATCTCCATCAGGTGTTTGTGGTAATCCAACACCTCTTTTTAAAGTATTAAAGTAATATAATCCATCTGATGAATACCGTCCGAACTTGTCAACACTCATGGTGCAACTGAATAACATTCTAGAGTGTAACCCATTTTTATAATATTAGTCCCGATTTCTAACCCATATCAGTTTTTATACAAATTCTTAGTCTTCATCAGTTACATTTGCATCATTCCCGGGACATTTAAAATATTTTAAATCTGCACTAATTAATGATCTGTCTGCTTCATTTCTAAATACATGATTTTTATGAATAAATTCCTCACCAGACAATTTTCTAAATCCGCTAAATGAATTTGGATCTGCAATTAATATATTTTGATAATCATTTACATCCATTAATTTAAATCTTTTGGTATTATAAATAAACTCTTGATTTGCTTTATCATATTGTAATGTTTGTCCTACAGTTGCAGCATCCTTTGGATCTGTTCCTTGTGCCAAATTACCTATTTTCTTATTTTTCGCATTGAAAGTACTACCTTTTGGTTTGTCTAATATTAAAGATTGTTTTACTACAACACTATCGTAATCATCGATACCTGGAAATATGTCAATTATTCTTCTATTTGTACCCAACCAACTTCTATGATAATTGTTTGGATTAGTATGTAAAACTTGTGATAAAATCGGAACATCATGAGCATCTGTAGCTAATTGCACATTTGATAATTTCATGTCTTTGCAATCCCAAACATTATTTTTTTGTTCAAGTAAAATAAACTTTTCATTTCCTTGTACAAACACATCACCCGACCGTGATACTACTTGATCCTGTTTTACAAATCCAGATGTTTCTTGCTTTAAAGTTTCCTTCATTTGACCCACTGTTGCACCATCTGATGGTGCCGAACCATCTTTAACATTCGCTAAACAATTACCTAGACAATCAATAACTCCTACATCACGTGTAATACAATGATCTTTTATATATTTTAAATTTACAGCATCATTTTCATTTTTCGGATAACCTATATCGTTAATAACAAATTTATAAAAAGAAAAACCATCTTTTGTCTTTTCAGGTATTAATGAATGTAAATAGCGTCTATTTACGCTGTCTTTTGCATCTTTAGGGTCATCTACGTTGGATATACGTTTATTTTCAGCAGTATACGTTTTTCCATTGAATTTTAACGTATTTTTTAATTCTGATGATAAATAACCTTTGTTTATTGCATCAGCGTTTTGATTTGGCTTACCAACATTGACAATTCTATGATTACCTGCGTCATATGTGTTTTTCTGTAGTCTTAATGTTGGTGATATCTTTTCTTTTAATACTTTTAAATTTATTGCATCGTTTTCATCTGTGGGATCTTTTATGTTTTTTAACCTTTTATTAGTTATATCATAATCCCCATCAGGTGTTTGTGGTAAACCAGCTCCTCTTTTTAAATTATTTGCGTAATATAACCCATCCGAGGAGTAACGTCCGAACTTGTCGACACTCATGGTGCAACTGAATAGTAATCTAGTGAGTAACGCATTTTTTATGAGATTACCCCACGGTTTCGGAGTTCATCCACTAAAGCCACCCATTCGTTTTCCAATCCAGTATGACCCGCTTCTTTAGCTTCATGTATTAGTTTCATTCTATCCACCAATTTATTGATATTATTGTAATAAATCACATTTGTGTTATATAGTTTCTTCATTAAACCTGTACCCGTAACAGACTTACTTCTTTTTCTTCTTTCCTGAGCACTTACATCTAAAGTGGATGCCATAAATCTTCGTTTTACAGGTTTTCTTTGTGTTAACGGCATTGTTTGTCTTCTAGTTGGTATTAACTTGGATACAAATTCTCTATATTTTAAAGACTTAGATCTAAATGGAAGTTGGTCAGGTAAATACATTCTCCTATATGCATTTGTCTGTTCCAAAATATTTTTATATGCTTCCATGTCTTTTTCTTTCACTAACGATACTGAAGGCTTATTTTCAAATAATAATTCAAATAATCCTTTTGTACCCTTATACCTTTGATCACCAATGACAATATTATCATGTTCGTCAACGTTTAACGGGCTATTACCTATCATTAAACCATCTTCTGTTAATCTCGCTCCATAACTATGGTAATTCTTATTAGGAATTGTTCCGAGTAACATTTTTACCATGTATTTCCTTCCTAAAGGTCCTTTGTTATGAATGTTTTCACCCAACAAGCTTATGTTTGACGGACCTTCCCTTGCTTCTTCTTCTTTTTCCTCTTCACTAGCAGTTGATACATCTTCATGTCCTCTTTTAGCTTTTACTTCATATAATTCTCTTATACCACTATAGTCTGGTGATTCTAGCTCTCTTTCAGGTTCTTCACCGGTAAAACCACTATATGTAGAGGATTCCAGGTCTTCATCACTAAAATCTTCTGATTTTACATCTTCTCTTTCAAACTTTGTAATAGGTGCAATTGCATCTCCTTCCAAAACGGGTTTAGCAAATTTTTTGTTTAATTGTTTCAAGGGTTCAGTAATAGGTTTAAAAGTAGATTCAAGAAATTTCTCCCTTTCGCTAATACCTAATTTTAATGCTCTGTTTTTATCTCGAATAGAATCACTAAGTGATTTTATTTCCTTTATTAACTTTTCTTGGTTAACCATGTTTGTAGCAAGACGTGTTGTACAACAATGAATGTTTTACATCATGATCAGTGTATTAGTATAAATTTATCAAATCCTATCCTGTATCGACCATTGTTTAGCGGTTGTTCCTTCATAATTGTTAAAAACCCATACTTTTCAGCCCAAGCCTTTCCACACAACTCTTTAAATCGTTCAAATGGCATATCCGCACTTACATGGTCATAATATATGTGTTTTAGGTTGGTTTCATCCTGTTTAAATACAATTAACATGTTTGCATTGTCTCTAATGAGCTGTTTCGGTATTTTGCTGTAAGTTTGACCAATATAAATGCTATCTATGTTGTTATGTCGACCCATGGCGAAGTAATTCCTTATTGTATTTTGATTTTCACAAGATACATCGTCAAATATGAATACTGAGAATGGTTTAGCCTCTTGCGGTTGCATGACACTCTCGCTCGCGTTAAATTTAAAATATTTAACTTCAGGTACATTATTGAGTATTTGTTCCAATAACTGATATTTCGGTTGTTGTAGTGACTTTGAAAATACATATAAATTATTAAAACGTAAGCCTTTAGGGTTTGTAATCAAATTGAATACTACATTTGTTTTTCCACAATTGGAAGGACCGGTAACCAGACAACGCACCGTGTTTGGTAACAAAACACCGTGTTTCCCAGTATTGAATTGAGAACCATCCACTGTGAGTTCATCTATATTATTAATAGTAAAATTGTCTTTTTGCGGTATTATCTCCATCCTTTGTAATGGTTCAACCCAAAATGATGCTCTATCATTATATTAGATCCTTTTTAGGTATCCAAGAATCTTCCGTCTTATTAAATCCTAACCATCGTACTTTAACCTTATCTTTTTTGCGTTGCAACACCTTTTCTACTAGATATACATCACCTACTGTTGATTTTAACATTTCATGTCCATAAAAACCTCCTTCAAGCAATTGTCCTTTATTATCTTTTAAAATGTAAGTTTCTGGTACTGTAGGTTGCACCTTAAATACGGTAAACACCTCATTTGTCCAGTTTGGAAGATATCTTTTACTGAATACACCTTTGTATTTGCTTATTCGCACTTTATCACCAACATTAAACCTTTTAGGCTTTAGTTTTTCAACTCTTGGTTTAGTATTCAGTTTTATACGTTTTAATACAAGTTTTTCATTTTTATTAGTCACCTGGCTTGGTTTCATACCGATAGTTCTATGAAACTTGTTATTGTAATCGCTTATAAGTTTTGGTAACATATCAATCCATACGTGCGATCCTCTGTTAGAAAACATCTTATACATCGCACCTTTTAAAGTTCTGTTGAATCTTTCAATTATTGATGCTTTTACCTCTGAATTGGTTGAGTAATGGTTAATGTTGTGTTTTTTCATTAAATTTGCAAATTCCTTATTGAAATATTCTTTTCCATCATCAGTTTGTAAATGTTTTATAGTATGTTTGTCTCTTTGTATAGCTGTTTCCATTGCTTTTGTAACACTTTTGCCACTTTTATCTTTTAGCGGTAAAGCATCTGCCATTTTTGAAAAACAATTAATAATAGTCAATATGTATTTAAATCCTCTATTTTGTTTACTATAAGGAATCATTTCGATTAAATCCGCTTGATATAAATCATTTATTCCTTTTATCACTGTATTTCTTCGTGGAAACTTTCTTCTTGCAGGTTTATGAAGCTCGTTGACAATTTCTTGCTTCAAGTTCTTCATATTGCAGGTTTGAATGTTTCATGTATCACATGTATAATCACAATGAATGTTGTCTTAAATATTCACATCATTTATATAGGTCAAGGTCATCCAAACTTGTGTAAAAAAATGGGGAACACGGCGTTGGACTTGCCGTGTTCCCCATTTTTTTTTACGGAAGGAGAAAGGAATAAGGTCGAAGTTGTAGAAGGACGAAGAATAGGTTACTAGTCGATAGGGTTTAGAGAGTAGTGGCCAAAAGGAAGAGTGTGAATTTTATCCGGCATAATATGCCTTTTATCATCTCGAGCTGATAGTGCCCTTTTAACTTCAGTGACACTGTAGACCTCATGTTTAAAGCTTCTAATAGTGTTGAACGTTGCAGACATTGTAGAATCTTCAAACAAGCAGGTCTTGTAATGGTCAAATGTCACATGTTTCTTCAAGTACGATGTTTTGACTCCTTTTGCTTTCTTGACTGTTGGTGTGTTGTTCTCGTTGTACATTTTAAATGAATACAATTTTGCCATCAGTGCCACTATTTCTTCTAAAGGCATTCCATTTGCTTCATCTTTAAATTTTCCGATTACTTTTTTATTCTTTTCATTGTAATTTGGATGGTTCTTTGGATAGTCAGAGAAGTCAAAATCGTTTTTGTATGGGAAACTCCTTAGGTCTTCATACATGTCCAAAGTCTTTATCCAGTAGATAAACGCGTCGGTATCCATGTATGCAACTCCAATGTTGTCTCTTCCGTAGTGTTTAACCATTTTGTTGTAATGGAAATCATACATCAGAGTTTTACTTATATCCAAAATCGACATTCCAATGTATAACGGACGATCCATCACTATTGTTGTTTTCTTCATACTGACGGCAACTAGATCTTCGTTTATAATCATGGATGTTCCAAAATTTGGTTTTTGCACTAATTTTTCCAATTTCTTAGGATCACTTACTAATTTTACAATCTTGTGTTTCCTTTTGTTTTCTAAGGTCTTCCCGAAGATGGCGTTGTTCATCAATTTGTAAAAGTCCTTTTCAAATGCTGATGTTGCCGCTGCTCTTCTTGTAGTGTTGGAATCAATATATGGTTTCAACCAACAAGACTGGGTGAATTCAATTGCTCTATGAATTCTCACTACACGTAGACCCAAATCAAGAGCTTGTTGAACTACCCAGTAGTGAGCCACATACCGATCTTTATTCTCCAACGTCATCATCAATTTCGGCCATCTTCCTGTCGGTGAAACTTCAGTCTTGGCTAGGAGAGGCAAGTCGTAGTGATGGTCATGAAGGTGCTCCGGGTATTCAAAACCACAGTCCAAAATATAGCCTTTTGGACCATCCTTTGGAATCTGTGAGATGTCTCCGATGGTGGCCGGGTCGATCCATTTGAAGTCAGCGTAGGGAAGCGGATTTGACATTGCCCAACCATAAAGGTTGTTTGCGTCAAAGTAGCCAAGGTAGACCGATGGTTGTCTCTCGTCGAAGCCTGGGATGTACTTGTTGTTAGCTTTGACATGACGTGTTACAGCTTGTGTCAAACCGCCTCGTACACCAGATTCTATCATGAGCACCATATCAATATCTGTTAGAAGTTCCAATCGACAGTTGGTTGACTTTAGCATAGCTTGCCATGCTAATCCTGGAGATGTGTACGAGTGTAGAGGGTCCAGTCCATAGGCGGAGAAGCAGGTGTTTCGAAATTCTTCCATCACATCGCACAGCAGAGTTACGTCCAATTTTATGTAAAAGTCAGAATATTCCCCTAAGATTTGAATGTTTAGTTGGTTCCAAACATTACAAGCATGATTGTAGTCTTCAACGGTGATTGCACTTTCATTTAACTTGCTATTGAAGGCTTCAATCGGTGGCAGACTGGTTTCTTCAAATTTTTCTGCAGAAGTTATGTAATCATAGGGGAACACTCCTTTACGCATTACTAAGTCCAATTTATCTTCAGGTACAATTTTGCTGGTTTCTTTTAGGTCTTCTCTTCTTAGGTTCTCAGACAATTTACTCAAACTAGATGACATAAATCTATAAGAGTCTACGAAGCGAAGTTTAATTTTACCTACTGTTTTTGAAAAACTGATGTACTTCTCCAATGTTTCAGCTAATACTTCAATTTTTCCATCATCTCGTCCTAACTCTGGGATAATGAAGTGAGAGTCATAGCCGCTAAGATTGTGTAACACGACAGGGATAAAGTTTGGCAGTTTGTAATTTATATTGCATGAATTACAAGCAGCTCCTCTGTATAACCCTGTCAGGTGATCGTGATCTCTTACTTTTTGATTTTCTTCACTGAAGCTCTTCTTGCATAAATAACATCTTGTTGCCGAATTGCATTCTTCTTGTTGATTTTGGTTCAAAGGTTTCATAGGTACAACATTACCGTATAAGCGTTGCGCCTTTTCAGCAATGTCGTACAACTGGTCTACAAAATACTTAGCGGCTTCTTCACCACGGTAGAGTATTGGAGTGGATGTTAAGCCATAGTCTTGCAATTGTTCTTCAGGTAAAGTAGATTTCACCAATAAGCAAAAACTGTTAGGTTGATGCAATTGATATTTGGTTCTTCTAGTTACTTCACCATCCGGAAGTTCCTGTGGCACTAACGTGGATTCAAAGTCAGCGTAGATAACTAGTGGAATCCGGTATTGGTGAACTGTTTTATTGAACTGGACAAATGCTCTAGATGGTGGTGGCAGACTAATCTTCACTTCATAGTTGTCATTACAAAGACGTTGGTGTTCTGACAACCACTCTGATCCTCCACGTCTCAAGTCTTTATTTGTGAAACAAAAGCATCTCTTACACACTGTTACTCTAATTTTATTTTTAGTCACTTGTCGTCCAACCAAAGTTTCAAAGTTCTTGATGTAAACATAATGTGATATTTCACCTTTGGTCAATAGCAGTAAATCCGTATGATTTTGACGTTCAGTCTTTGTAACTCGTAACGGGTATACGTTATTTGATTCGTCTAAACCAAACACATTAACTGAAACTCCTGGGTTTTTTCTTTCAAATTTAGCAACATCATTAAGACTAACAGGATACGACATACCTTGGAAGTTATAGCGGTGTTGAACAGCTTCGTATGCTATGCTAGGTCTACAGGAATGGTCTTCCACATATTTTGCTAACATTGCATATCGGAAACATTCATTATCCTCATTTTTCACATTGATACATGATCTTGTATCTCGGATCACCTTTGGTAGAGGGATAAAGCTGCTTCCTCTCATACCATATCCATGCTTGTGAACACTCACATCCATACCTTCAATTGATGATAGCGTCCAGCCGGATCCTCTTCCTTCATGTTCTTGAAGTTTCACTAGCAGTTCAACCAAACATTCTTCTAAAATTTCGTTGATATCAGATGTGGTTGTAAGGGTTCGGTTTTTAGCAATGAATGCTCTCGGTGAATTTTCACCATCGGTATCAGTAAACATAGCCTCCAACACCAATCCAAATTTAATAAAGTTCAATCTTGCCAATTCTTCCGTCAATGTTTTTACAACTAGTTTTTTAGCTTGAGTTATAAAATTTTCCAATTCTAATTGCACGTTATTAATTTTGAAATGAATTACAACTGGTCCTGGCAAGGCTGTAGTGCGCAGTTGTCTTATATCTTCCATATCCTCTTCTTGGGTACGCAGTTGTCTTACATCTTCCACTTCTTCCGTATCTTCTTCTTCCATTTTCTCTTCTTGAATAAATCCTCCAGCTGTAGATGGTCCAGCTCCGGCAAATTGAATAACACTTGGTCTTCTTCTTTGCATTAACTGTAAATAGCTAGCCCAGTCCTTCTGCTTATGGGGTTTTTCCAAAAACCGATCAATCGCATCCAAGTCTTCTTCACTTACTACAATCTCTTCTTTTCTGTCCTCTTCACGATGCAATTCTCGGTGTAACTGTAGATAGCTATCACAGTCGTCCATCTGCTTCTGGCAGTTTTCCAATAACCGATCAAACGCATCCAAGTCTTCTTCACTTACAACAATCTCTTCTTTTCTGTTCTCTTCATGATGCAATTCTCGGTGTAAAACAAAGATATCTTCATCTTGGAAAAACTCACCACAAATATCGCAAAGAGCCATTTTTTTTACAGTTTGGCTTTGAGTGTGCACTCGGTGAATGTCCACGCAATAATGAGCAGCGCGCTCAACCGGGTCCCTTTATACCCGAGGTTGAAGGGTGGGGGAAGGTGACGTCATATACATCCAGTTTATCAATCATGTAGTAGATTTGGCTTTTAAACACCCATTTTCAATTTATTCTTCAACAGGTTTGATAAACCAATGATCTTTGGTCTAAATCCACTACTTTGTACAAATTTTTTTTGTTTGGGCACTTCTCGTCCGGAGCAAAAAACTTTTTGGTCAAGGTCAAAATTTTTTCTCAAAAAAAGTTCGGGGGGGGAGGGGGTGGGGGAGGGGGTGGGGGAGAGGGTGGGGGAGGGGGTGGGGGAGGGGGTGGGGGGGGGTGGGGGGGTCATTACTGTATTTAGGTCAAGGTCACGAAAAAACTTTAAAAAAATTAAGCCCCACCTGGGGCACTTGGGTTGTCATCGCTGTAGCCTCCGAAGAGACCCAACTATGACAACAGGCAACATCCAATGTCGTCTAACCTTCACCACGCAAGACTTAAGCATTTACTGCATTGCTAACAAATAACTTTTCCAATAGCTAACAAAAGGTCATTTACATAATTTTGAAAGAGGTTGAGGACAGCCCTAGTGGCTTATGTCCCCGGTCCGAGTGCAGAGGCCATCGGCTCATTACCCCCGTATAAGCGTACAAACGGACCAACTCCAATTTCTCAGCCGCATTGAAGCATGCATGAGTGGAGCCTAACAATTAATTATAAAAAGTGGTTTTACACGGGGGCCTACTCCCGTTCCCTATCTTTAATATTTAATATTTAAGTTCAGCAATGCAGTAAATTTATATAAGTTCTTACTAGGTCAAGGCCATACGAACATTAAAAAATTTCGGCCCCCGTACATCCATGGCGAACCACGAATGTTCGGGGGCCTTGGGGACAAAAAAACACAAATAGCTAACAAAGTTTCATTTACATAATTTTGAGTTTCCGGAAGGGAAACTAACTGAGGACACCCTAGTGGCTTACGTCCTCGGTCCGAGTGCAGAGGCCATCGGCTCATTACCCCCATATAGGCGTACAAACGGACCAACTCCTATTTCTCAGCCGCATTGAAGCATGCATGAGAGTTCTCAGCCGCATTGAAGCATGCATGAGAGGAGCCTAACAATTATACAAAAGTAACTTTACACGGGGGGCCTACTCCCGTTCCCTGTCTTTACGATTTACTTTGAGCATTGCAAAAGCTCAAGGGGGAAATGCTACAACAAGCGTATACACTTTAGAAAAATATAACACACTTACAACACACAATTGAGCTCAACGTAGTCAATGCTGGAACAAGCACATACACATTAAACACATATGACAAACAAGACACAAAGGATAAAAGACACACACACAGGAGACATAGGGTACAAGTAAAACACTCTAATATAGAACAATTCGCAATACCCAAACGCAAGCGCAATATCTTACAACTAATACAAGTCTTAAAGTTAGAGTAGACTTCGCTAAACACTGAAGGCGCCATTCAATGTTTAGTGATGCCTATGGCGGTCCGTCCCGATCGTTCACGTTCAACGCGCGGGAGCGGACTGCGAGCCGGCTCTGGCTGGGCCCCCTTATATCCCCACCGGGGCTGCCACGCCCAGGATATCAGGGGTGGGGGAGGGGGTGGGGGTGGGGGTGGGGGTGGGGGTGGGGGGGGGGGCTCGCACTTTTTGTCGGGGGGGGGGGCTCGCACTTTTTGTCGGGGGGGGGGCTCGCACTTTTTGTCGGGGGGGGGGGGTCGAGGTAAGTTAAGTGGGTCAAGGTCACCCGCAACACTTGTACTCTAAGTGTCGGCTATACCCCCACCACAACTGGGTCCCTAGGCTGCACAACACCGCTTCGCCAGTATGTCTCCGGCTTCCATGCGGTGCGTCTCGCTGTTCTCTAGCTCTCTATATGTAAGTAATATTACAAGTTCTGAATGTAGCTCACTACACTTTAACTCTGGGACGATATCGACTTGTAGTATTTCAGTGTTTTGACTCAAGGTCATCACACTTTAACTCTAGCACATCGGTTATCGTACCAGAGGTTCTTAAGAACCTAACTTGTAATGTTTAGGGTGGCGTTTGCACGCCATGTAGTATCGCCATGAGTGTCCAGTCCGAGCTATAAGTTAAATTAATTTTACTGTAATCTTTTCCATTTCCACTTCGTTTTGCCAAAGTATAAGGTGTCGCTTAATAAAGTGGTATTTCTCTAAAGTTATAGGGGATTGCAGGGATACAATTAGTTTATTTAGGAGACTCTTCATCTTGGAGTTTAACACAATTTCCACTTTGACTTTGCTTCCTCGGCTCTCACAGCCTAAGCTGTACAGAAATGTTTCTTCTAGTGCCAACTCGGGCCAAGAGAACAGTGTGTTGACTGTAGGACAGCTCATGGTGAAGTGATGCGATACTCCAGCGTACCACCTCACCTTCCCCCACCACTGTGACCTTCCCCCACTCCTGCTGTTTCCCCCACCTCTTTTCCCTTGACTCATGCTCTACAAGCAGTCTCTCAGTATTGTGCGGACTTTTGTGAGGAGAAGCCATGTCGCGGGACACTTTAGGTAAGAAACTTAGCCGTGTTAAGGCTTTATTAGTTGCTCACTGTCCACCACTCAAAGTTAAGAGAGTTTCGACTTTAGCTAAGTGGCGCAAACTGTTGCGCGGACACCCTAAGTTTTATACAAAACAGACTAGTGTCAGTTTTACTGATGAGGATTTGTTTAAAATATTGGATGAAATGACTTTTCCTTGCAAAATTCAGTTGGTTACTCCCATTCCTGACAGTTTAGAGTCTTAGTCTCTTGAGCCAATATACCTAGAGTGCACGGGGCCGGACAGTCAGTCGCTCGGTGTCTGTCGTAGGGTGCGCATCGCGGTTGCAGTAATGGTTAAAGTAAGGCAGCTGGGCTAGTTCAAGGTCACCCGAGCGGTGTCACATGACGGTTTAGGCAGAGTCACGTTGCAAACTTCAGGTTTCCTCAGCACTTTTGCTGTTTCTCATCTAATTTCGCTCCAAGTCGTCAAGGTCACGGTAACCTGACTGAAACTCGGAGCATAGTGTGAGAAACAGCAAAGGTGCCAAAAAATTTTAGGTTTCAGCGTGACCTTGACCTTTGTGACATCGATGACGTCATCTTGGTGACGTAAGGGGTGATGACGTCATCAGCACGTCATTTCTGTGACGTCATGGGTGTGACGTCATGGATGTGACGTCATTGGTGATGACGTCATCGATGATGCAATCGATGACGTCATCGATGGGGTCATTGACCTCGATGACGTCATCGATGACGTCATCGCTCGGGTGACCTTGAACTGGCCCAAAAGCCTTACTTTTGCACTACTAGCGTCTAAACTAAAACGGAAGTTTTACGCAAAACGCAAGTCAGAGCCTGGCTTGCGTCTTTGAATTACCCTGATTCCAGCTGTTTGGACATTGAGGCCTACTTCAACAGGTTTTGTTTGGATATGGGAAATTCTATCCAGAAAAATTCTCCCGTAAGAAGAAGAAATAAGTCCACATATCCTCGATGGTTCACCCCGGAACTTAGACGCTTGATTTCAAGGAAGAAACATCTTCACCGAAACTACAAAACTTCTCTTCTTGACTGTGATTATGAAGCTTCCAGAGTGATCAGACAACAGTGCAAAACTCTTGCCAGCGCTGGCCAAAATGAGTTTTTTGTAACAATCAACAATAGCATCAAGGAGAACCCTCGATCCTTCTGGGGTCATATGAAATCCTTAAGAAAGACTAACACTGCACCCAGTAAACTTCAATATGGCTCAGTCTCAACTGATGAACCCCAGGGTATGTGTGATTTATTCTCTGATTATTTCTCGACCATCTACTCTCCACATTCCGATTGCCAGGCTGACTACAATTATGAATCCAACATCAACCTTTCGTCCTGTCTCTTCTCGGCTACTGAGATTGAAAGAAAACTACAGGACCTTGATGCCTCCAAGGGACCTGGACCGGATGGCATAACTCCGGCCGTTATGAAGTCATGCAGCGATCTTCTTGCCCCTCATCTAACTATTTATTTCAACAGGCTGCTGAGTGATGGTACTTTTCCGAAATCGTTGAAATCTGGTTATCTTGTACCAGTCCATAAATCCGGATCTACATCTAAAGTAACAAATTACCGTCCTATCGTGATTCAGTCAGTGATTGCTAAGGTTTTTGAAAGTTTGATCCTGGACGTATTATCCTTTAAATTCAAGAATGTCTTCATCCCACAGCAACATGGCTTTCGCCCTGGAAAATCAACGACTACCAATCTTTGTGTCTTCAGTGACAGTGTTGTTACCTCCATCTCTCGATTCCACCAAGTTGACTGCCTGTATCTGGACTTCGCAAAGGCTTTCGATAGGGTCAGCCATAGCCATCTGATAGCTAAATTAGAGGCATACGGAATTATTGGCCCTCTTCTTCTGTGGCTTCAAAGCTATCTA
>CM061534.1:32742109-33094455 GCA_030545055.2 Neoaliturus tenellus | reverse complement strand
CTTAAACAAACAGTTAAAAATGAACCGCATTGCAACGATTTGCCCACGGGGTCTCACTTCCGCCGCGGCGTCACCGAACACGGTACATCTTGACATCGGACGCGGACAACGGTGACGCCGCGGCGGAAGTGAGACCCCGTGGGCAAATCGTTGCAGGGCAAAATGCACCGCACTGCAACGATTTGCCCACGGGGTCTCACTTCCGCCGCGGCGTCACCGGTGTCGTGACCGGTGTCATTTTGAACTGTTTGTTTGTTGTGTGTCGTTTTTGTGTGTATTTAAACTTCGACTCAGCTTTATCGCCAAGATATTTTAACAATTTGATGGCATCCTGTATTAATGTTAGAAGGCACTGAAGATGGCTTAGAGGCAAAACACGTGTACGCCATTCTCAACTAAGGATTGTATGACGTAAGTAAATCTCATTATAAATTCAGCAATCCAGGCTACTTTACAACAGGCCTCCAAGTTGTCCTACTTTTCCTACTTTTTAGTAGGAAAGTAGGAAAAGTCCTACTTTTGATACCTAAGTCCTACTTTCCTACTTTTCTGTCTGTAAGTTAATCACGCGATAATTTATTAAGCTTATTATCAATGTTTACAAATTTATACTTCCTTCCAATAAATGTTTTTTTCCCAAAATTGTGGGTGACACAGTTATAAAATTAAACTTTTGCTGGTTTTTAATTTATTTTGTTATCATTACTGAATTTTCCTTGTGGGTAAGAAGCCTATTACCATAGAACTGATGGTTCTTAGACCCAGGACCATGATATTTTAAAATTATTGTAATACCCATGTGATTTTTTCTCATTAGATTTTTTGGGAGTGAAAGTAACAATATTCAAATTTTTGCATCACTTAATAGTAGTGATGCAAAACAAAATACTGGTCTGTATCAGTGCTTTGTTAAATAGCTATTTGATTCCTCAATAAAGAAAACTAAGGGGCTATCCATGCTCCTTCCTGATGTAACCCGGTTGTTGCAGCATTTTTTCAGGGTCAGGAAAATATTTTAAAGTTCATCCATACCTTATATATTTGATATTTTATGATCATAACAAGATGCTATGAACAAGATGTTTGTTTTTAGGTAAAATAAGGTAGTTTTCGATCTACTTTTTTTGCGAAGAACGTTTAGTGTAGAATATGGTAAAAAACTTTTAAAACTGATAAAATTATAAACATTATAAATTGATTTAAGCTATTGTAATAATGTAATTATATTTTGAAGAATAATAAATGAATAAAGTACAAGTACTAAAGGCCATACCCCATCCAGAGTTTCAGTTGATTTGTTTGTAAAAAGAACCAGAAAACCCCCTATATTGGTATGTGAAGTATTCATATGTGTTTTAAAAAGAGAAATTCTTCAAATTAATTAATTCTTAAAACTACTAATAGGAAAGAAATGCGAAAAAAATCAAAATTAAAGTAATATCCTTTATTTTTAATTTTAACAAATGTCGTTTTAATTGAGTTAATTTACTTTTTAGCAAATTTCCTAATAGGGAACACGCTATTGGGACATTACTCATGCTAACACCTAAGCCCGGAACCATGTTACTTATTTTATTTTTGACTACATGTTTTGTGACAGCCCATCTTCATGGTCATTGTTGAAACATTGTAACCTATTACCTGTGTTATTATTATTTTCTTAAGAGACTATTTGAAACTCTGATACACTATGTGATATGTATTCTTTAAAATATAGGGTTATTTAATAGAATTTGATCGTTAATTAGTTGTTGAGGATTCTCTTTGTGTGATATGAATATTTAGTATTTTTAATTTTTAATTTGGCTTAACATGTTACTGAGAAAATCTAAATAATAGGTTTCCATGTTATTCTTATGGGAAATCAACAAAATTCCTATATCTCGCTTATTTATTAACATGACAAAATTTGGTATGTACATTCACTAGTCTAATAACTTAATCTTATTTAAAATACCCATATAGCTGTAAACCTGTATACTCACCATGGGGTTTGTGGAAAAAAGAAAAATATCAGAATTTTATGCAATTTAGTATGTACCTGTACTGGGGAAGTATTATTGTATATTTACTTACAACAACTCCATGGCATTAAACATACATCCTAGTTACCATTGTCTTAATAGGAAAATAAAAAAATAAAAAATACCTTTTTTTGCTAGAAATTTGCTTAGTTTCCAGATCTGCTGCGACGGAGGTATTTTAAATGAATAATTCCTATTTAAATATAGCTTCTTTAATGTAACTTTAGGATTGACCCTATCCAACCAAACCTACCCGTTTCAATGAAGTAGTTGTCGAGTTTTACACAGGTGTCACTGGAAGATTATCATTAAGTGAAATACCCTGAACTGCTTTTGAAATTTCTATTTAGAATAGTTTTTTAGCAATAAATTCAATAATCAATCATGTTCCTGTGTTAGGAAATTAAAAAAAAAAAAATCATTTTCCCAGTAAGTATTTGCACACCACAATCAACTTATCAATAATAGAAAAGAACAAATTTCTCAAAAACTCGTGTTTGTGCTGGTTAACTTGGGATTTTGAACATTTCATTAGATGCTTCCCCTGAATGTTTTATAATGAACACTGTAAGGTTATTTTTACATATTCCTTGATCCTTTTATTCCTTTTGAACTTAATATCTAGAATATTGAGACATCTCAACTGAAACTTCATTTGGCATTCAGGGTTGTGATATATTTTTCAATAGAAATTATTGTCTACAGAGATATTATAGTGGCTTACACTACAGTGTTTTACATCAATTTTGCTAATTTTGTAACTAAATATTCACTAAAGTTTCCATAGGATATTTTTTGTTCCAAGAAAACTTATTCTTACTATTTAAAGGGTTATTCTTGTGTCACTTTGTCGTAAACTTACTATATGCTAGCAGATTTTTAGGTCGAAATAAGTCCTACTTTTTCGCAAAAAAGTCCTACTTTTTACAGAAAAAGTCCTACTTTTCCTACTTTTTGGGTCTCAAAAACCACTTGGGGGCCTGTTACAAATCAATAACGTATTACTGTCCCAGGAAATTGAATACTGTCTCATGTTAAAGAATACCTACCCAGTGAAAGGAAAATTTTTGGATACCCTTGAAAAATCAATAAAAGTTTGTGACAAACTATTGGTAGGATTGTGCAAAAACAGAGTTTTTAATGAGCTCTTGGAAGTTAAAAAGCTATTGTAGATTTTGGACAAAAATGTTTTGGTAAAAAAAATATTAATATATTCCGTCTAAGGTGAATTATTTTTACACATCTGTTGTGTGTCGCAGGGTCTGAGGATCGCTCCACCCGAGGCACCCAGCACGGGGTACATGTTTGGCAAGGGCATCTACTTCGCGGACATGGTCTCCAAGAGTGCCAACTACTGTATGACCAGTCCTGCCAACAACACGGGGCTGATGTTGCTGTGCGAAGTGGCGCTCGGTGACATGTGAGTGAAATTAGGCTACCTGGATTCCATAAAAGATCATTTTCAGTCACTGGGATTTTTAACTGTCCATGGGCTATACATTTATCAACTAATATTGCACGTTAAAATAAATCTAGAACAACTGCCAGTATTAGGGACCTCACATAATTATAATACTAGAAATAACAATCTTCTGGCTTTTGACAGGCATCGGTTGGAATTATTTAAGAAAAAACCAATTTATGGAATAAAATTTTTTAATTATTTGCCAGTAGAATTGAAGGAAATAGACAACTTAAAAATTTTCAAAAACAAACTTAAACGATTTCTGATTACAAAAGCTTTATACTCATTGGAGGAATTCTTTAATAGGGTAGATAGGCCTAACGACTTTTTTATCTCTCTTTCACTCCTCTTTTTATTGTTTTTCAGTTAAAAAAAAAAAAGATAAAAAACAGTTTATAATTTTGTAATAATATAAGGATTTTTATTTGTTTTATCTATACTAGCCAACTATGTTTTATTCATAGTATAATCATTGCAATTTATATTGTATTTTGACGCCATTCTTGTACACTTGTACTTTTGTGAATAAAGATATTATGAAATGGAAATGAAAAAATCGTACAATTTTTGCACATTGGCGTAAGTATTTGGTCAACTAGATTCAAGATTCAAGATTTTATTGACACATTAACATTCACAGTGATTACAATATATTAACTTGTAGGTGAACAGGTGTCTAGTCAATGTTATAACTAAAAACTAACTAATATAAAATGCAATTAAATGACAAAGACAAAGCCTTTTACTTCCTTAAATTTTTGCTTCCAACAAATTTGTTGGAATTAAACTAAACTCAATAAAATAAAATAAATTAAATTAAATCAAATTACTGTATATTAAAAACTATCAACCAAAAATTCATTTACATTATAGTACTCTTTTGATATTAATAAATCTTTAACAACTTTTTTTAATTGAATCATGTTTAGTGATTTTATATTGACTGGCAGCTTATTGTAAAATCGTTTACCTATGTAGTGAGGAGTAGTTTCTAGTAGTTTGAGTCTGTGTATGGGATACTGCAGTTGATTCCTAAATCGAGTATTATAATCATGATTATGCTGATCGTTATAAAAAAAATCTAACTGTTTGTGAACAAAAACTAAACATTAAAGTCACTATCAGATCTCAAAGCTATAGTGGCCTCGGGGGCTTGCACAAAATGCCCATTAGAGGCAGATGTGCTCAACGGTTCGGCCGGGCTCTCCATATCCATAAAAAAAGTTATAGTGGCCTACACACAGTGTAAACACACGTAAATGTAGCAAATTATTTTTGATCAAGGTGAAATTTCCCAAGAATCAAGCAACTCCATCAACCTAAAAGCGAGTATGCCACCATTTATTTTACTCGAGCCCTCTCACCAACATTGCCATAGATTGGTTGACCGTAAGAGTTGCACCACTAGTTCAGTGGTGGAGAGGTGAATCTAACCCTCGCTTGCCTAGACAACATGGCCAAGGTACCAACACTTTTGCCATCTCTGCTAACATCTAGATGCAAGAATTAGGGTTTCAACTTCAACTGTACAATCCCCTTGCGAATTAAATTGTGGGTAAAGCCAACAACTTTAGTATAGTGCACACGAGAGTGCATCAGGAAGAAATGAGAAGCAATTGCCATCTATGTCTTAAATAGGGTAGAAAAGATTGGGATCCCTTCTTTGAGGCGACTAATCCCATTGGTACAGTTACCCGCAAGATGATTCGGCTATTTGGTTCTTGCAGATATCTGTCTCTCTGTGGTAACTGATCATCTTAACTGATCCAACCTAAACGCAATATTTAGGTTTTTGGGTGGAGCTAAATGCCTAGATGGTAAGGACTATTAGTCATGGGCAGGACAAGTAGACTTACCTTTAAAAGGGAATGCAGCCTTTTATAGTACAAAAATAAACACACAACAAAACGAAAACTTCAATATTTAAAGTCATAATAATAATAATAATAATAATAATAGTAATTTATTTGCCATTTTACATGAAATGCATTGACAAAGTCATAGATACAGTCAGATACAGACAAGTCAAATATATACAACTTAAAAAAAATAATAATAACTATGGTTAAAACACAAGAGAAGTTACACAAATGTATTTAGATATCATAGAAAAGAAATAATAACTAAAAACAGATGTCTCTAAGGTCTAAAAACTCTGAGAGGGCATAAAAAGGATTTTCCAAAAGCCAATTGTAAAATTTTTTGACAAATATGTTTATAGGATATTTGTCAATAAGATGCTTTAATTTATTATAGATTTTTTGAGATATGATGATATGGCTGTTAAGAGTTTTAGTTAACCTACAATGTTCTATTGCTATTTTGCTTTTGTTTCTGGTATTATATTGATGGAAATCACTATTTAGGTTTAAAGACTGTAGGTTTTTTAGAGCAAATGAGACCAGATCAAGAATGTACAAGTTTATCACTGTTTGTAATTCTAATTTGATAAAAAGAGGCTTACAATGCTCCAAGGGACCAGCCTTTGCCATTACTCTGACTGCCCTCTTTTGAAGAATAAGAATATCTGTAATTTTTCTACAATTACCCCAAATAAGAAGACCATATTTAATTATCGATTGAAAAAAAGCAAAATAAACAGATCTAATGTAATTTTCAGGCACACAATGCAAAATACGTTTGATTAAGAAAATTACTCTACTCAACCTTTTTGACAGCAATTCGATATGTGAATTCCATGTCAGTTCATTGTCAAGAAAAATTCCAAGAAATTTAACAGTAGTGCAAAAATTTGTTGAAGGATCATCTACTGGATTTTGTCTCAAGCTGAATAAAATATTTTGTGTTTTGCCTTCATTTAGTAAAAACCCATTTGCTTTAAACCAATTAGAAGCTTCTTCAATAGTTTCTTTAGCACAATCTAGTAACTGTTGAAAATCAGAGTGAGAATTAAAAAAAGTGGTATGTTCTGCATATAAAAATGATTTTGCTTTAACGGAGCTAGGAAGATCATTTATTTGAATTAAAAACAGAAGAGGGCCTAGGACTGATCCCTGGGGCACTCCAGTCAAAACTCCAATCTCCTTGGACCAATTTCCGTTGACACAGACCTTTTGTCTACGGTTGGTTAAATATGATTTAAAAAAATTTGATGAAATTCCAGTCACACCATAATAATTTAACTTTTGAATTAATTCGTTGTGATTGACACAATCAAAGGCCTTGCTCAGGTCACAAAAGGTGGCCTCTTTGTGATTTTATCTATAAAAGAATGCCCACTTTTGAAATTAACCTTCTTAGTCCTCAATGTCCATCACAAATAATCCTTACTAAACACATTTATTAAAATTTTGAAATGTGTCTGATGAAAAAATGACCTGCCAGAAGGCCTCGTGGAAGATTGTAAACACTTTTTCATCACACTACATCGATATCACCTGTTTTCGACCCTCGCTTCTACCGACAGGCGGCAAAATTTTCCGGCCTAGGGCAGTAATGGAAACGGTAGCAGAGAAATCTACGATATAAGAAGGTAGGTGACAACAACAACAACAACAAATAACAAATCAGTGACATAGTTGGTAGTTCAGCTGATAGCAACTGTTAAATATATACCACTTAGATGGGAAAATAGTGCTTCTCCCTTGGAATCAGCTGTAGTTGTCACCTACCGTTATAGTATTCTAGTTTCGGTGACCTTAGCTGATGTGAAGTGGTTGCCTAGCAACCAGAAACACAAGCAATACATCTCGCTAGGTTAGTTGAGGTTATGTTTTGTTTTTTTATGAATGAAAAAGTAATTTTTCACTTGTTTATAATATATTGAATTGTGTAGTGTGATGAAAAATATTGTTCGTAACTCGGGCTGAAAGCGTTTTGCCAACCCTTGATTGTTACAAGTTCTCGACTTCATCTCGAACTTGAAACACACACGCGGGGCTGGCAAAACGCCACTTTCGGCCCTTGTGACGAAACATACTATTAGGGTTTAGACTTTGCGTTGGTATACATGTCGAGTGTGTGTGTGCCAGGTATGAACGGACGCACGCAGACTACATCGAGAAGCTACCGGCTGGGAAGCACAGCTGCAAGGGTGTCGGCGCGACGTGCCCTGACCCGTCAGAGGTGGCGGAGCTCGACGGCGCGGAGGTCCCACTCGGGAAACCGACGCAGCAGGTGACTCACGACAAGACCTCGCTGCTGTACAACGAGTATCCTTCATGGCCGTCCCGCATGTTAACACTTAAGAGTCATCTTCACCCCTGGGCCGGTAGCCCATTGTTGCGCAGTGGGCAATGTTAACCATACGGCTTTTAATGCAAAACATGGTATTTGATTCCCCTGTTTCAGACGCCGTTTTTCAACCGATTTTCTTTTAACTTGGTAAGTGTTTAGTTGAATAGTTATATTAGGTCCCTCATACCTCGAAATTTTGAAAATTTAACAAATATTACTCTCTGTTGCGTCGCAAAGTAACTCTATTTTCCATAGTAATATTTGTTAAATTTTTAAAATTTCGAGGTGTGAGGGACCTAATATAACTATTCAACTAAACACTTACCAAGTTTAAAGAAAATCGGTTGAAAAACAGTGTCCGAAAAAGGGGAATCAAATACCATGTTTTGCATTAAAATCCATTTAGTAAACATTGCCGACTGCGCAACAATGGGCTACTGGCACAGGGGTGAAGATGACTCTTAATATTAGAGGTGTGCGGATAGTGAAATTTTTTTTCGGATCGGATTCGG
The DNA here is from genome assembly GCA_030545055.2 of Neoaliturus tenellus. NCBI lineage: Eukaryota > Metazoa > Arthropoda > Insecta > Hemiptera > Cicadellidae > Neoaliturus > Neoaliturus tenellus. The sequence goes on along the minus strand of CM061534.1, from coordinate 33,086,257 downwards.
TTCGGATAGTTAAGATTCGGATCGGTTCGGATCGGATAGTAACAGGATCGGATCGGATAGTTTTCGGATTCGGATTTTTGCGCAGTAAACAGAAAGGCAAACAAGTAACCAATTTAAAGCCACAATTTTTTAATTTGGTCTAGGCCTTGATTATAAAACAGTTTAGGAATATAAAAATCAGTCAAATTAACAACAATTCAACTATTTTTAAACTTTAAAACAAAGTCAGTTTATAATTTGTTATGATCAACGTAAACATCAATTGGCCCTAGGCCTACCTAAATGAACATGTCAACATTATTTTGAACTACGCCTAACCTAAGCTCTAATTAAAGAGAGTTGCCATAGGCCTAGGTCAAAACTACTCACCAGGCAAACATCCCAGTGTACAATATGATAAAGTAGGACTTTCAACAAAATATCATTTTATTTGAAAACAAAATGATGGTAGGAAACATAACCTAGCTTCAGCTTGCATACAAAGCATTCTGTAAACAGTCATTTTCAGTTTTAGCAAAAGACTTCCATATAACACTTATTTACTCTTTCTTTTCCTTGTAGATAAGAATAATTAAGAGACAATAAAAATATTCAAATCAGTTTAAAACACGATCAGAGGTATAAAGACATAACCTATCAACATCAAAGAGCAAATAATTACAGACGACAACAGAACGAGAACGTACGGTTGAATCGCGATCGCCATCCAATGCCTTCCCAAGTTCATAGTCAAACGCGATCGTAATCTTCATTAGATTAAATCTTATATAGAGTCACGAAATGACGAAACTACGAATGATGAATTGTTCCCAACAACTAGCGCTCAAAATACCACGACACTAGCGATTCAGGCGGGTGGAATAAAAACTAGAGCTTCTCGAGCTGCCGTGATTGGCTGAGACTTGTATCTTTACTGCTAGCGCTCCAAGCGAGAGGGTTCAGAATTGGCACTTTGTCAATTGTGCAGTTGAATGTTAAACACTTAACCTTGGTCGCTGGGTGTCGTGATTATTTCGCGTTATTCTATTATCTGACTTCTTATTATTAGTCTGCTTCAGTACTTTGGACGCCATTTTAGACGTTCTGTCGCATCGTCACCATTTTATGCAGAATGGCCATCGCGCAAAACACAATATTTGTACATTGATCTTGTCTTTAACACCAGATTTACACTCTATCCGGGAAAGTCGGATATCCGACCCGATCCGAAACCGAACCAAATTTTCGGATATCCGCACACCTCTACTTAATATCTTTGTCTTTATTGGGCTCTACCCACCTCCAAGTCTATATCGTTTGTCTAAGAATGAAGATTACTCCATAATTAAACCCCTTGTAAAAAAATACAACCTCTTCATTTACACAAAATGCTAAAATCCAATAGTTTGAAAATCGCAAAAATTTTCCGGAAATACAGTGGGACCTTGCTATATCATACCTCAATGTATTCATTGTGTATTAATTAAAATATGGTTACATACCAATTTCCATCAGAGCAGTCCAAACTTGGTCCAAAATGGATGACCCAGGTTTCGACCCTACTGGGTCATAATCATATCCATTCGGGAACTACATATTAAAATTTACATATTAAATTCAGGGACTACATAAAACAAACACCTAGGCCTAGGTGGTTGTGCGTGTAGTCATGAATGTAAAAACTATGTTACGTGTTTTTTGTAAAACTGACAAAGTCATCACGACCGAAAAATTTTAATATGTTGCCCCTGAATGGATATGATTATGACCCAGTAGGGTCGAAGCCCGGGTCATCCATTTTGGACCAAGTTTGGACTGCTGTGACGGAAATTGGTAGGTACCCATATTTTAATATTCTATGTAACGAAGTTTTCTCTTTCCCCTTCAACCTGCCTAGTGCCTATCAATCTAATGTTATTTTTCTACCTCAATATATTAACTGATTAGCCAGAATGACCTTAACGCAACACACTTTTGAACACCTAACTAACCACCTCTACATATTGAGGTTTTGACTGCATAACATCAACATATTGAAGTTAAAAAATGGAACAACAAAAATGAAATCATTGAACTCATCCATTTTCTTTCCTGTTGCAACCTGTTGCTCTAGAGACAATGCCTTGCCATGAATTGTGTTCGCAGTGCTGTTTTTGTTTCCCGCGTATGAAGTTAACCTTATTGTGTTAGTATTGTTGTTCCATTTATTAGTGTAAGTGTTGTTTAAGCAGCCGTTGGCATTTTGTTTGAATAATCTTTACATTATTCTCTTGGGTACCTACTATTTTTACAAACCCTGGTTTACTGTATAGAGTACAAACGTCGTCTAGACCCGATCGGTGCTTTTTTGTGTGTTTGCAGCTCTGTTTAGTTTTTTCGTCACCATTCGCAGTCTTTGTTCTAATCAGCTTGTGATAATAATTCCATAGCAGGGTTTATAGACGAATCTGTCATATCTTCCTATTAAAATTTCTTTTTGTTCCTCACTTTGAATCATCACTAAATACCTGCATACAAGCCAAGTACTCGGTGCAGTGACACAATCTCAAGCTCACTGTTTTACATACAGTGAAATTCAATGTGCATAAAGAAAAAAACATCAATAAACATGTTTGTATTATTAACTCTTTGAAATTTATACCATTATTAACATTCTGAAAAATTATCTTCAGGTTTCGTTAGTTGTACCGAGTTGAATTAGTTTACCCAAAAACTTTGAAGTATTTATAATACTAGTATATTTGTTGCTTGAAATCGAGCAGTTTAATTTAGACCATTGACTATGTACACTAACGTGAGTAGACTTCTCATAGCATAGGCGTGTGTGAAGCATATTGACGGTGGTGTGATATCTCGTGCGGCGTACATGGAAGTTCACTTAACATATGATAGATAAATCAGTATTACCACTCATCTCAACCCAGGATGAAACATTTTATAACTGAAAGTTATATTTATGTTTTGGTAAAGTGTTTTTGCAGCACTGTAAACTCAGCTAAATAATAACAACATCGATGGCAGCGACTCTGGTGCCGCGAACACTAAACTTCCAAATTTTTGCCTCAAACTAAATGCATTGGGTGAGAGGTCTATTCACGTTAGTGTACATAGTCAATGATTTAGACTATCACAGGTCTTTGCTAAAAATGATACCATTATTTCTAACTCAACCACTCCCGTCCAATCCAGTATTGTGATCAGTACACAAAACTACCCTTATTTACCCTTATTATGTACATTTAAATGCTCAACTCAATTCCAATGTTATTCTAATAAGAAAATTTCAATTATGGATTACATGTTTATTTTAAATCCGTTTTTCGTCAATTTTTGGGGGAAACAACTGCAGACCAAGCCCTATCCAACGACACCAGAAACTTGAAAATCGGCTGAAAATTGTAAGAGTTCTCTTAACAAAAAAAAAAGGCTTAGCGTATTAAATAAATTAAAATGGTTCATAACTAAAACATCTGTTTTTCCTGATTTCATAGCATTTGTTATCAAAAGCTGTCTAATGAATCAATCAATTCTTCTCCCATAAGATGAACATTGTACCTTTCTAACGGTATGCCCGAATTTATCCTACGATGCCACAAGCTGAGAAAAAAGGAGGAAAAGAAACATGCTTACCTATTATTATATAGATAGATTTTGCATCCTGTATTTTTAGTTCCAGTTTTCTTGTGTTTTCCTTAGCCCTTCCCTCAGGTACATTGTGTATGACGTTGGACAAGTCCGGGCCAGATATCTGTTCAAGATGAAGTTCCAGTACAAGTTCTAGTTCCTCCATACTCAAACCCCAGTGATAGTCATAAGTTTTGCAGCAAGTTACTTTCATGTGACATATTCTTATCAGATTACTCTAATTTTTTCTTAAGCCATTTGGATAAGTTTTATTCGTTAAATATTTGCTTTTTATATCATTAGTCAACATATACTCCAGCTATATTTATATTTGAAAAAATACACATCATGATTTAGATTTGCATCATTTAAACAATATATAATTCAGTTTGTTTACCTTTGTTCCAGGTAATATTATTTGTATTAATGATATTGTGTACTTACTTTTTTCTTAATTTGTTAAATTATTATTTTTTACTGAAACATTCCTCTTCAATTATTGACTATTATCTCGATGCCATCATCACTTAGGGATTTCACACCTATGTTAATATTTTTCTAGCGTTAAGTTATTATTTATTTTTTTTTTTTTTGTGCATTTGTTGTGCTAACTTCTTGTGTGTTTTGTTTTATTTTAATGATGTTTACTACCGATTTCAGTGTATACCATTGCTTTAAGATTATTCGGATGATGTACCTGAAGTTGATTTTGCAATATAATAAAAGTTTTTTCACAAAATAAATTTGATATATTTTTATAATACAAAATTCTATCCTGCTTGATACGAAATTTGGTTCAAAATTATTTAAGTAGGCAAAACTGAGAAGGGACAGTTTGAATCTCCAACTGAAAACTTAGTCTCTTCTTTCTCCTCTTCTGCGAAGAAGTCCCCCATAGAGACGAAATATCAGTGATAATGTGTATTTTTTATGTTTGTCTATATGCTGTTTGAACACAATTTCCTCACGTAAACAACCTGAATTCTTTCTCCTGTTTTGTTTACCTAAGTAGTTCAAAGTCATTTGCAAGTAACACATAGGCACTGCCTGTGTCAAAATGACTCAATAAGTGTGTGTCGGTTTGATGAACATAGTGTTCAACGGTCTAATTAATAAACTGTTAAACAATTTATAAAATATTTAAAATTAGACCTTTAAAACTTAATTCTTTGGGGGGGGGGGGGGGGGGGGGAAATGTGTGATACTCGAGATAGTGAAGGCACAGATTTGTTTATCCTTACTATTTTTTCATTTGCTGAAGTCTTTTTTTGTTTGTTTAGTTTTTCTGTTGAACTCTTTCTGATAATTATACACAAGTTTTTTACATTAGAGCGTTGACAAACTTATTATTTATTTAACCCAGTTACAAGAACATTATTGTATTTATTTACCTTGTATTATAACCTATTGTTCTTATAGATAATATATGTTCCCAATGCACATTTTGCCACCAATGTGTGGCATCTTCGGGGGAAATAGTTCACTTAACATATAGTAAATTTCACTAAACTATTTACAAATATATACATGTTTCAGGGACTCTTCTTAGGTTACATTGTTTGTATCACGTCGCGGCACGGCACGGCGGCAGTGGCAGGCGCGAGACGGACGCACTGTTGTAGAGGGCGCAGGCGGTACGTTCCTCTCATCACTGCTTGTTGCACTGCGAGTGTCAGTTTGGGGGATGTTCCAAGGGTGGTTGCTGGGGATTTCCGGGTTCAGTGTGTCTGGTGTGCTTTCACTTCTGCGACGTTGATAGTTTTTTGCATAGTTGCCAGATAGTCTCATGTATGTTTCTATTTCATTTATTGTATGGAAATATGGATAGTTGAATTGTTGAAGTCCTCTTTTTTGTTAAGTAGATTATTTGTATTGATGCTATTTATGTGTTTGTAAATTTTGTAGTTTTCTTGTGCTTTGGCTATTGGTTTTGAATGAGTTTTTTTTTTTTTCAAAATAGTCAGGGAATTTGGAAAACTTATCATGTGATTTGGGTTGTGTTTAAGATGTTTGGCGACTATTGATGTGGGGTTGGTATGGTGGCTGCTGTTATGTTCTTTAAATCTTTGTTCAAAGGTTCGGTTGGTGTAGCCAATATATTCTTTGTTACATGGAGGGTTGCGTGTTATTTTGTATACTCCTCTTTCATTTTCCATTGAAAGGTTACTATTGTTCTTTATTTTGTAATTCGGGATAGGGTTGTTTGTTACTCTGTAGTCTGTATGCAGGGGTATATCCAGCTTTCTTGAATACTTGTCCAATTTTCTCTGTTGTTTTGTCTGTGTATTTAATTGATACATATTTTGTTGGTGGATTATTTGGATTTGTGTGAGAAGGTTCATTTTCAGGGTGGTGTTTTAGCTTTTTAACCATTTTGTTGATCATTTTGTCAATTATTATGGGGTCATAACCATTTTTTATGGTGATCGTTTTTATTGTCGCTCTTTCTTTTTCGTATTCTTCTTTGTTTAGGTTGTAGCTAACTAGACGGTATGTTAGAGATTGAAATGTCATCTTACGTTTATACGGGTGGTTAGAGTCGGCTGGTATGACTAGATCGGTTTGAGTGGTTTTTCTAAATATTCCAATCTGTAATTTTCCTGCATTGTTTTTTGTTAGTTTTATATCTAAGAAGTTAATTGTGTTGTTTTCTTCTGTTTACATTTTCAACTTTATACTGTAGTGAATTTTGTTAAGCTGGTTCAAGATTAGTTTTGACTGTGGTTGGTTGCAGTTCAATACTAGGATAGCATCATCAACATATCTAGCGCAGAATTTTATTTTATTTGAGTAAGGGTTTGAATCTGATAAAAAGTGTTGTACTTCAATGTGCATATCAAGTTCTGCTAATATGGCTGATAAGGGGCCACCCATTGGTGGTAGTCCGAGTGGATCGTAGTATATTTTTTCGTTGTAAGAAAAATAACTTTGTTCCGTTATTATGGATACTATTGTTACTATGTCATTGATTTCCTCTTCTTCTGAAAAACGATCTGAAATTTCTAGCCTTTTGGACTTCTATGGTATCTTTTCGTGGAATATTTCCATACATATTTTCAACATCTATTGTTGCTAAAGTATGTCTTTTGGTAGAGGTCTGCGGGTAGTGATTTTTCAAGTCGGGTCGGTTTCGGGTCGGGTAGTAGATTAACATCAATTTTCGGGTCGGGTCGGGTTTGAACATTATAAGTTAAAGAAAAATTCGGGTCGGTTTCGGGTTCGGGTGTGTGAGTTAAAAAATCTCGGGTCGGGTTCGGGTAGCCTATGTATGTTAAAAGTCAGGCTCGGGTATTGTAAGTTGAATAAAACTTCGGGTCGGCTTCGCTATTATTTGTAAAAAAAATGTCTAGGCCTAAGTTATTTCTTTTTAAAATAATTGTTGATGAGACAACTAAGCTTAAGTATAGTATTAATAAATACAAGGCAAAAACCTTCCAGCTACTAAGTTAGGCCTAGGCCTAACAAAAGTTAAAAAAAACTATAATGTATTTTATTCTAGTATAAAATGTTAAAAAATTCTCCCGAGCCAATAACCTATCAAGCTAAGGGTTCCTTTAGTCCTAAGTTACTTTACCCAATGTTAACTTATTCAACAAACATGACAAATATACAAATTATATTGTTAAATTACACTGTTGAAACTAAACAAAAACCACTTTTATAAATATCAAAATACCCTAGATGCGAATTATCATACCATAGCCTATTTTTCTGTAGGCCTAATAATACACAAAGTTATTTTATTATGAAAGATTATGTGATTATACTCAAACTTGGCCTTTCAATCAATATTGCCATATCCTATTTTCAAAACAGACTTAAAATAATTGCATTTCATTTCTGTTGGATTACTTTCGGCAAATTTGTTTCTTTGCTTGAGTGATTCCAAATAGCAGATGAATGCCCATCCACGACATTTACACTTCCCAAATCTTTGGTTTCACTAGTAGGACTGTTAGTGGATACACTGACATTAGAATTCTCTCAATTCCGTGGCTTTTTAATATTTATTTTTCATATCAGAAAAAAATTCAACATCACTCAAGTAACACAAATGTGAATTGAATAAACAAGAACGAGAGGAAAACCATCTATCAAATCATCAATGCAGACGACGGATCGCGCCATACCCATACCATACAACAAACATGGAGCACCGTTACTATAAAACTACATAGAGAATGAAGAAATCTGTCTATGAAGTATCCAACCATTGACTATGGATATCCAACTGTTACATTATCCAAGAAATTGTTTTCATTGGTTATCAAGAAATCTTAAATGTTTTGACAATTTGCAAGATGGAATGAGAAATAATTCGGCAATAAAACCAATTATACCGAATAGTCATATATTGATTATATTTCGTAAAAATATATACACTGATGAATTTTTTATTGTAAAAATAATGTAAACACTAATCTGTAGAGATTATTTACTTTTGATTTTGCTCTTGCTATTTACCGGTTATCGTGTAAATAGTACCATTGACTTTACAAACAAAGACTTTGTATGTAAAGTCAATGATAGTACCAATGCCACTGCTACCTTGATTTCGGTTTTTACAGTTGGTGACGGTATTGGCTCGGCTACGCCACAGTCTATCTTTCTGGCCTAAGAGTGTGAGAGTGTGAGTCAGTCACGACGGCGACACTGAGCAGTTAGTTCCTTTAGGTTAGATTGAGAAAAGTATGCTAGCGCTACTGGTGTCTAGGCTTGCAACAAATGATTTAATGCTGTTTAAACTATTTTTTGGGCATAAAATAGTACTGTACTAAAGGAATACAAATGTTCCTACGTCAAATACGATCTTTCATGATCAAAATGTTATTTGTTTTAAATTGAACATGAAATATGGCTTACCAAATTATCAACAAAACAAAATTGCTTACGTTTCTAGGCACCAGAGACCGCTAGCTTCTTTCAGAAGCCACATTTTCATGTGCGAGTGTCGCGAATAGTAAGCTAAGGTATTTCCAGTTCATCCACATCCACCTCAGTAATAATGACTGGCATTTATGACCACTAGTCTAAGATAGTGTGTGGAACGATGCCCAATTATTTTGTGAACGTTGTAATTCACAAATTTTGGCTGTAAAATAGTTTTAAAAACCCGGGTTTTCTTTTAATGTCCTGTCGGGTACCTACAACCCGATTTAATTCGGGCATTAGGTACCCGCCCGACCCGGCTTAAAATAAAAGCCCGCCCGAATAAAGACCGAGACGTGTCAAACCCGCCCGACCACTCGGGTTCACGCTAATACCCGGAGTTACCCGAATTTTCGGGTACCCGCAGACCTCTATCTTTTGGGAATGTCATCTAATAGGATCTTTTGAATATAATCTTTGCTGTTTCTCAAAGATGTAGTGGATGTGTTAGTTATGTTGTTTTTTATGAGAGCGTTTACGTATTTTGCTACTTTGTATGATGGTGATGGGATTGCGTTGATAATTGGTATAATAGGGTTTCCTTCTTTATGTGTTTTGATAAGTGGTTTGAAAATGGGTGGGGTTGGAGCGTTGTTGTAAAAGTATTTGTTTTTATCCGGGTTTATTATTGAGTTGTTGTCTAAGAAATTTTTTATTTCTTTGTTATAATTTTTGGTTCTGTCATCTATCTCTATAATTTTGTTGTTTTGTAGCTACTTCTCTACTTTTGAGTTGGAAAGTTTTCATCTATTATTACTGTGGAATCTGACTTGCCAGCTGGCACGATCTGGGCATTACTTTGCGTTATTTCTGTTTTATGTTATGGATGGTTTTGATTTCACTGGGAGTAGGTTTATTACCTGTTGCTTTTGTTTTTTTTTACATTTCTCTTTCTATTATTCCTACTACTCCATATCTTATTTTGTCTCGAGCACTAGCGCTTACATATTGTAGAGCTACTTCTGTATTTATCAGTGATTCTATGATGTTTTGGTGTGCCCGAGTTTTAGGTTTTGGATGGAATTTTGGATTCTTTTCTATCAGATTCCATCCAAAACCTAAAACTCGGGCACACCAAAACATCATAGAATCACTGATAAATACAGAAGTAGCACTACAATATGTAAGCCTTAGTGAATGAGACTAAATAAGATATGGAGTAGTAGGAGTAATAGAAAGAGAAATGGAAAAAACAAAAGCAACAGGTAATAAACCTACTCCCATTAAAATCAAATCAACCCATGACATAAAACAGAAATTAACACAAAATAATGCCCAGATCGTGCCAGCTGGCAAGTCAAATTCCACAGTAATAATAGATGAAAACGTTCCAACTCAAAAGTAGAGAAGTAGCTACAAAACAACAAAATTATAGAGATAGATGACAGAACCAAAAATTATAACAAAGAAATAAAAAATTTCTTAGACAACAACTCAATAATAAACCCGGATAAAAACAAATACTTTTACAACAACGCTCCAACCCCACCCATTTTCAAACCACTTATCAAAACACATAAAGAAGGAAACCCTATTATACCAATTATCAACGCAATCCCATCACCATCATACAAAGTAGCAAAATACACAAACGCTCTCATAAAAAACAACATAACTAACACATCCACTACATCTTTGAGAAACAGCAAAGATTATATTCAAAAGATCCTATTAGATGACATTCCCAAAAGACATACTTTAGCAACAATAGATGTTGAAAATATGTATGGAAATATTCCACGAAAAGATACCATAGAAGACCTAAAGGCTAGAAATTTCAGATCGTTTTTCAGAAGAAGAGGAAATCAATGACATAGTAACAATAGTATCCATAATAAAGGAACAAAGTTATTTTTCTTACAACAAAAAAATAAACTACGATCCACTCGGACTACCAATGGGTGGCCCCTTATCAGCCACATTAGCAGAACTCTATATGCAGCACTTTGAAGTACAACACATTTTATTAGATTCAAATCCTTACTCAAATAAAATAAAATTCTACGCTAGATATGTTGATGATGCTTTCCTAGTATTGAACTGCAACCAACGACAGTCAAAACTAATCTTGAACCACCTTAACAAAATTCACAGTATAAAGTTTAAAATGGAAACAGAAGAAACAAGACAAATAACTTCTTAGATATAAAACTAACAAAAAACAATGCACGAAAATTACAGATTGTAATATTTAGAAAACCTACTCAAACCGATCTAGTCATACCAGCCGACTCTAACCACCCTTATAAACATAAGATGGCAGCATTTCGATCTCTAACGTACCGTCTAGTTAATTACAACCTAAACCAAGAAGAATACGAAAAAGAAAGAGCGACAATAAAATACGATCCCCATAGACAACGGTTTTGACCCCACAATAATTGACAAAATGATCAACAAAATGGTTAAAAAGCTAAAATACCACCCTGAAAATGATCCCTCTCATGCGATTCCAAATAATCCATCAACAAAATATGTATCAATTAAATACACAGACAAAAAAAAAAAAACAGAGAAAATTGGAAAAGTATTCAAGAAAGCTGGATATACCCCTGCATACAGAGTAACAAACAACCCTATCCCGAATTACAAAATGAAGAACAACAGTAACCTTTCAATGGAAAATGAAAGACGAGCATACAAAATAACACGCAACCCTCCATGTAACAAAGAATATATTGGCTACACCAACCGAACCTTTGAACAAAGATTTAAAGAACATAACAGCAGCCACCACACATCAATAGTTGCCAAACATCTTAAACACAACCCAAATCACACGATAACTGTTCCAAATTCCCTGACTATTTTGAACAAAACTCATTCAAAACCAATAGTCAGAGTAAAAGAAAGCTACCACATTTACAAACACATAAATAGCATCAATACAAATAATCTACTTAACAAAAAAGAGGACTTCAACAATTCACCTATCTTCCATACAATAAATGAAATAGTAAAACACGTGAGACTATCAGGCAACTATGCAAAAAACTGGCAACGTTGCAGAAGTGAAAGCGCACCAGACACACTGAACCCGGAAATCCCCAGCAACTACCCTCGGAACATCCCCCAAACTGACACTCGCAGTGCATCAAGCAGTGATGAAAGGAACGTACCGCCCGCTACAACAGTGCGTCCGTCCCGCGCCTGCTGCCGCCGTGCCATGCCGCGCCGCGATACGAACAATGTAACCTAAAAAGAGTCTGTGAAACATGTATATATTTGTAAATAGTTTAGTGAAATTTAATATGTGATAAGTAAACTATTTCCTCCGAAGATGCCACACATCGGTGGCGAAATGTGCATTGGAAACATATATTATCTACAAGAACAATAGGCTACAATACAAGGTAAATAAATGACAAACTTAATTTTACAAACCCTCGCAACAACGTCTATTGTCTCGTAAATCATAGAACAATGGATGGTATTTATGTCATGAGATAGTAAAGAAACTTGTAGTGTGGGTAACAAGGTATGGCATAACGTTTTATTATAAGGGGGTTAACAGCTTTTTCAGACTAATTTAAATTTTTTTGTAATAATAGAAATCTGTATTGGTTGTACACATGAGTCTATTTAAACTCACGTTCAAATGTTTACCACTTAAAAGATGAACAATATTAGGTCCAAAAGAATATCCATACTGTCACACAATAAACATTTATTAGACTGGAAGAGATCTTGGTGGTGAACAAGACATATACAGCTTTGTAATATAACACACTCTTTGGACATAATATCTACTGGAATTCCGATGGCTGGCACCCAGTATTGAATACTGGACACGCTGGCTATCACATTTCATCTCAGGTTCAGGTGGAAAATATCGATTGTTAGCGAACATTATTCTCATAAATGCGATTTTAATACTATTTTTTATATATGTAAGTTTTTTTACATAAAACAAGAGCTTGACATATGCATTTTCTGGTGACTTCAGCTATAATCAAATTATGGCTAAAAGCGTTTATAGTATAAATCCGATTATTTTTTGCTGTAGTGTTTGTTTTACACTCGATTCAAAACAAAATTTGAAAGCTTGAAACAGATTTCTTATTTTTCTTCTTTTAAATCAGAGAATTGAGTGGATAAAAAAATGTAAATTATTTTTCCACCTGAACCTTAACTTACTACATAAACACTTAAAATATATAATTTGACAATACGGTAACTAATATAGTAAAAAAATACAATGAAAAATAACAAAAATCAATATATACATCAGTATAACTATAAAAAATATATCTAAAAAGTGATTAAAATATTAGGAATGGTAGCAAGAAGATAAGTAGCAGAATTAAAAAGAATGGATTAAACTAAACTTCATGATTTTAAAATAACTTCATAGATCAGCATCAAATTATAACTTAAAATACAAATGCTATATACAGCTTACTATTTAGAGATTACGTGAAAAACTAGTCTTTGCCAGGATTAAAAACTTATGAACTTAAAAATTGTAAGAGTATGGACACTCTAGAGATAATATTTTTAATAAGTAACTTCCAGAGTTTATGAACATTCAACTCCTGCTGATCGTAATTTATCTGACTAGCATATAAACCTTCTGGTGATCACGACTGAGCAACTGTAATAGGGAACGGTGTAAATAACACTAACACTTTTACTGAAATGGCAACCTAACTCAATAAGTAGTTTAAAGCCAAATACCAGTGAAGAACTAGATTTTTCTTTACTACACAATTCAAACTAAGCAGAGATCAAAAGAAAATATATTTGTGACAATTAATTGTCTGACTTTCCCAAGATCCTAATGAATGCTTTGACACGTCCTACTGACTTTGAAACAAGTCAAAAGTTAAAAAATTGTTCAAATGCTTGTTGAATGGCACTGAAGTAATAAAAACCAAAGCGACATAATTTGTAACTGTGCTCTTGGGATATTGAAAAAAATTATATAGTTTATACAATAAAACACTAACAGAATTTATTAAAAATTATTATTATTATTAAAATAATAATAAGCTAATTTTTAATAATAATAAAATTACTATTAAAAATTTTTCTAATATGAAATATTTTGATATTTTTCAATCCATTAATAGCTTAGCTTTATCAATAGGTGCAAACCCCAAACTCCTATGAACTGTAACAGTGCCAAAGGGATGACTGCTGTAGTGTGTTAACCTTATGGCTGCCAGAAACCTTTTGTATTTCCAACCCAAAACTGTCGACGATTTTTGCAAATTTTTATATTATTAATTATTTTGATACTCTGACTTCCTTTGACTCAATGTTTTTATGTGGAATAAAACAATCCGCATTCCTGTTCAGTTCCTATGACGACTTATCGATCCAAGCGTCAGGCCGGTGAAATCAGTCACTGGCATTTCTTGCGTCAAAGTACAGAGCCAATCACACAGGATTCTAGCAGCCAAAGGGTAAAAAGGAATGGAATATTTCAGTATTGATATTAAATGCTTTCCTTGGTCCTTAAATATAAATAAACTCTGTGACCTTCAAAGACAAACTTCATTTCAAGTCATTAAAAATTTCTAGTTTAAATAAAAAGTTGGCACATTACAATTGAAGGTGTACCCCAACACCGATGAGTATGGCTGACAATAAATAATTGCTTAACTGATGACAGTGTTGACACCTAAACCATCAAAATTTCAACATGAAGGATTTATAATTCCCGGACATAATTGCACCGAAACCGAAACTAGGGTGGCAAACCACTACAGTGAGTCTACGACACCTTACGACAACAGCGGAGCGTTTGCTCTCCTACTTGACCTTGCGGTTTGCGCGCTCCTGGACGTCGATGGTTCCGATGTTGCAGCACGCGACGTAGCCGTGCACGAGCGAGATGGCCGTCTTGACCGCCATTACGGGCGCGGAGACGTAGCAGATGAGACGGAACAGTCCCACCCCCGCCACAACCGGGCCCTCGGCGAAGTGCATCGCGTACAACGACGCGAAGAACGCCTCGTTGCCCAGACACATGAAGAACAAAACTGGCCGGCTCGTGTAGTAGATCTGCAACATCGAAAAATGTTTAGGCACTAGATGAAAATCGGGCTTGATATATTTTATTTTATTACTAAAGAAAAGTATTCCTCCAGGATCGAAAAATTGCTCTGAAAAATATTAAATACTATTTATCATGCACACATTCTCAGGCATCTTTTGGGACAGTGTTATATGGTCAAACAAGTAATAAGAGATTTTCAGCTATCTTACGTCTCCAAAAAACAATCACAATAATTATGTGTTGAACAACAAGGATTCTGTTAAATAAATTTTCTCCATACTAGAAATATTAACAATACACTAAGTTTTTTTTTCATTTATAAAAAAGTAATGTTTGTAAGTAATAACGGTGACAGATTACTAAAATTAGGATGAACTCGTAAAGGTAACACAAGATACAAAATTCAACTTGCACAAATTCTGAAATACAGTAACACCCCTCTCATCTGACCATGACAGGACCAGACCATGGTCGGAATGGCCAAAATGTTGGATATTGGGAGTAGCAAATTATTAAACACATTTTCTAGGTAAAGAACGGATAAAGTTCATTGTGGATTTGCATCCACAACTTTATTGTACCTATAGCACATAAATTGAAATATCAAAATATGAATAATAACTGAAAAATTATAAGGTAAAGGTGGTAATATGGGCCCTGTATTTATTATGAGCCCCCGTCATATTAGCTTAAGTATAGTCTGCAATCTAGCTCGATCCACCGAAAACTATGGTTATAGTTAGAGGAAGCACCGCTAGAGTGGTCTGGCTCTGTTCCAATGTGGCTGTCAGTGGCAACAAGTGATTTCGTTTCTAGTGCTGATAAAAACTTTGTAAGGGATGTACATATTTCCATATTAACCTGTATTCTAGTTCACAAAGATATTCTACAATAAATTCCCGTTGTCAAACAAGGTTTAAGGATTACAAAACCATAAATTAAGTTTAAGTTTAGAGTATGCAAGGTTGCCATTTGACTATTTATTTACAAATATGGCAAGGGTTGTATTATGAGCCCCTATGTGTGCTTGGTATATGAGCCCCCTAAATTCCCCTGAAAAGCCCCCTAAATGATACCCCTGGAAAAGATGACGCTGTCTGCCTTTTCTGCGAAACACTGTTCTCCGAAGATAAAAGAGGAGAGCTTTGGATGCAGTGCCAAGTGTGTGAAATGTGGGCGCATAATGAGTGCGCAGGGTGTGAGAGAGACTATTACGCATGTAGTTTTTGTAAATAATCTCTATTAAAAGCATTTGCCCTTATATTAAAATAAAACTAGTTTTTTCACTTTAAATACATTTACTATCTATTTTTTAACATCCTGTATGTATGTTTGTCTTATTAAACCAAGGGGCTCATATTACCAGCATACATGAAATTTTGTGAAAATAGTATTGACTCAAAAATTTGTGTTTTTTGTCCAGAAACTTTAATTTTATCGAACAAATAATAACAAAACTGATTTTGTAACTCCTTACTCTATATTACACTATAAAAAGAATGGGTCTAAATATTTTTGTAACAAAATTATTACAAAAAAACAAAATAGGGGCTCATAATACCACCTTTACCTCTATATTTATATATAATTGTCTGCACAAATAACAAATAGTTTCACGTTTCGATAGGCTCAGCAAAGACGGGAGCGCGGAAATTACAAATAGACTGTCAAATATCAGGAGGAGTCGATTATTGGGAGGTTGGATAGGAGAGGTTCTGCTGTATTAGATTTTAAAATTATATTGTAAAAAGCAAATTTATGCAGGAAAAGGTTTATAATTACTCAACCTCTTTTGCATTAAATTGTTACTAATTGCATTAGACATTCCATATTTTTATGTTTTTTTTAGCAAAGCCTGATTATAAATTTTATAATTTGAATCGAACCTTCATGATGGGGTTGGCGCCGAGATCGATCAGCTTGTGGCTGCTCTTGCCCTGCAGGAGAGAGGAGTGGAGGTAGATCCAGTGGCAGGCGATGTCAATCGTCATCGACAGTTGGAACCAGAACATGTACCTGCAAACAGCATCGAACGGATTGTCATTGATAGTTGGAACCAGAACATGTACCTGCGGACAGCATCGAACGGATTGTCATTGATAGTTGGAACCAGAACATGTACCTGTGGACAGCATCGAACGGATTGTCATTGATAGTTGGAACCAGAACATGTACCTGCGGACAGCATCGAACGGATTGTCATTGATAGTTGGAACCAGAACATGTACCTGTGGACAGCATCGAACGGATTGTCATTGATAGTTGGAACCAGAACATGTACCTGCGGACAGCATCGAACGGATTGTCATTGATAGTTGGAACCAGAACATGTACCTGCGGACAGCATAAAACGGATCGTCATCAACAGTTGCAACCAGAACATGTACTGGCGGACAGCATCGAACGGATCGTCATAGTTGGAATTAATTTATTTAGGCAGACTTCGGCCATTTTATTGGTTTATGTTCCTTGACCATGTTACGAAAGAGAGAAAGATTTGTTTTTAGATGTTTTATTGCATTCCTGAACAATCCTCTTCCAGCATGGATGAAGTGGATATATCATTGTTCTCAAGCTTGAAATGGACTTTTGAGATTTGAAACCTTGGTCGCTAGATAACCAGAATAGGATTACGAACCTTATCCTTTCTATAGTGATCTACAAGCTTATTTATCATTAAATGTTCATGGTGGACAGCATGGTGCTGGTGCTGGTTCTGGCCATAGTCTAAAGGAAATTGGGAGAGATTCACGACTCTGTCACTTCAGGTATTCCTCAAAACCACTTGGAACTCCAGTTACGAGAAGTGCTAGTATGTGTTTTCTGTGTGTATTGTTTATGCACTTCAAGTGACAAAAATTTTTAACATCCTTGATGTCTGACGATGACTTGATAAGTAGGAGTCTAAACTAGTTGCTGTTGCAACAAAAATTTATTTCTATATTTTATACTCCTTACTGTTAATAAATTAGTTTACTATACAATCATACACTCTTTAATTATGAATAATCAGGTAAAAAATTTCCTTTTTATAACATGTACAATGTTGTTTTGAGAAATTTATTTCCACCCTAGTTAACAGATTGGTCGATACTCTCTGAAGGAGCATTTAACGTTCCTGCTGATAACGGGAACTACTCACGCGAGTTCTGTCCGCTAGAGCTTCCCTGCACGGATTGCACTGTGATTCCGGGGCTCACCTGGGGTAGAAGTTGCTGAGTGTGACCAGCAGACACATGGTACCGCACCGGTCAGTCAGCTGATCTAGGATCGCCCCGAACTTGGTCGCCTGGTCGAGATACCGCGCAGCGTGGCCGTCCAGCGCGTCCAGCAGTCCGGACACCACGTAGCAGACGACGGCCACCGACCAATCCGTGGCCATGTAGTAGAACGAGATCAGGGCAAGCACCACCCGCGCGTACCCAATCAGGTTCGGCACAAACAGGAAGATGTTCTCGGCCATGGCTAGCGGACACCTGTGAAGAGAACGGATAAAGTTCATTGTGCAATAACTTAGAGAGGTTGAGAAACTATTCAGTTGTAAGGGAAAATTACATATTTGATTATAATTTTACTAATAATTCAGTTCAATGCAAACTATTGCTAGTTATAGCAGTGAATAATGTAATAAATACAAACCTGGTAATGTCAGCTTCTTAAGTTTAAGCTTTCTTTAAATTCTTAATCGCTTAATTGTTTCATTTCATTATTTTTTTACCATAAGGAACTGTTTAGTGTTATTTGACACTGGTTAGATGTTTTATTGTTTGGTTTTATCTTTTGAATAATATGTTTTATCTATTTTATAATGCTTTGTTTCTTGTAGTATTGGATAAATACTGACACTATTCTATGTATACTCCTGTATCATAATGAATAAAGTACTTTAAATCTGAATCTAAGTGCTTAAATGAATGGCAAGATCACCATGTACCTTGGGACAGCATGAAAAAATTTAGCAATAATTTGTTTTTAAGATTTTTAAAGTTATTCCCCTTATAAAATTGAGACTTTCTTTCTAATCCCTCCTTAGTTGCTTGGTTTCTCACCTGTTTCTTTAAGTTTTTACCCCCTATCGAAAATCAATTTTGCCAGTTTTACATAAGCAGTTCTTTATAAAAAGCAGTACAATTTTGATTTTTCAATATTTCAGTTCTTGACCGTGTAACATGGAATATTTTAGTTTCCGATGGTGTTCGTGACATTCAACCTTCATTATGTTACTACCAAAAAAGATAGTTAAGTCATCTTCACCTCGGGGATAGTAGCGCAGTCAACTATGTTAACCATACGGCTTTTGGGCAAAACATGATATTTTATTCCCCTATTTCGGACACCGTTTTTCAACAGATTTTCTTTAAACTTGGTTGTTGTTTTGTTGAATAGTATACTGCACTAAATCTCTCACCCTTTAAGGGTTTGAAAATTGGAAAATATTACGTCACCCTAAGTGATATCTAAAAGTAACTCAATTTTTCTTACTTTTAAAATTCTTTCTACAAATACACTTTATTTTTACTGATATGTCATGTATGGGGGACCTAGTTACAAACTTTTCAAAAGAAATATTTTTTAACAATAAATATTATAAAACACCGTCCGAAAGAGGGGAATGCAGATGCATATTTCATGTTTTGCAGGGGTGATGACTCTTAAGAGGACATCGCCACCATCTGGGCATATTCATAGACAAAAAATGATAAGTATAAACTGGGTGTGAAAAATTCCATGTTTTTATTACAAAATCAGATGGTTCTGATCAATAGGTCAATGACCAATGGTAGCTGGGTCAAATTCAATGTCTTGACCAACTCTATTCCAGTAAGATCAAACAGTTAAATATAAGACAGTGAAACTAGCACGAACTCTGTGTGTGATAAACAAAGGATGTTTTATATTATCCAAATGGTAATTATGATTAGTTGAAATAAAATTTAAGGTTTTATATAATAACGTAACATGACTGGGACAGTGCAAGACCAACTATACACCAGGCTGGAATGCCCCCACCACTCGTGTTAAAACGTCACACTACTACAATACACTCTCGTTCATCGGAACTAATGTGGTGGACGGCTGGTTCGGATGTCAAAAAATTCCGATGAAGCGGAGTCCGTCGTGAGTCATCATTTCCGCCCGTACGGTGACCTATCGTGATTGTATTCACTCTAGTTTTTAAGATAACACAAGAGATTTTATGAAAATAAGGCACTCAAACTTTGAACATGGTAACAATGAACCTATAGGAATAAATACAACGCAGGAAATAAAGATCCAAAATCTTTATTCTCATATTCCAGCAGTCAACTGACTTCCACGTAACACAGGAGCAGTCGCGACGCAAGACAGACTAAATGACAGTTTGGGAAGCGGTCGAAACGGATGTTTACTTCCTGCCCCCTTCCTCTTTCTATTTTTGTGCGAATACTCAACGGCCTCGTAAATCACATTGATGGGTACAGATTATGGAAAACGCCTGATGACGTTTGATGCAAAATGTAATACAGTAGAACCTCGATAGTTCGACTCTCAATAGTTCGACACTCCTGATAGTTCGACATGGTCCATGACAACTTAACATGTTAATAATGACCGACAGTGTCCATGTTGGAGCCTTACAAAGATGAAAATGTAAACAAATTGGCGAATGATTTGAATGTTGTTTATGTTAAAGTTCAATTAGGTTATGGTTTCACTAAAATTTAGGGTTTCCTACATTCAAATTATGATTTTTATACTCCCAGTGTTAAAATTTCCCATATACTCCCTATAGTTCGACATTTCGATAGTTCAACACTCTCTAAGTCCACAAAGTGTGGAACTATCGAGGTTCTACTGTACTTTGCTGTTGTGAGGATAGAACGAATGGAAATTGAAGGCGCTAAAACAGAAAAAATGATTTATTTCGTAAGAAAAAAAATTAATAATAATATCCAGATTTTCAGTTCTGATGAAGCGGAGTTCCGATGTCGCCGAGTCCGATGAACGAGAGTGTACTGTAGTGCGCCAGCTGACCTGATACTATGCGATTTTGATGCAATTCCCCTGATAATTACTTGGAAATCCCCTAAAATATACAAATATTTACCCAACTTCCGCTTAAATGCCTTAAAATTGGGTAAATTAGCCTTTTTTGGCAACACCGATCAGCTGTCACACCACTGTTGTGACGTCATCACTCTCAGCACTCAGGCCTGGTGAGTAGTAGGCCTTGGACAGTGGCGTTGTCCTTTAATCCAGCTACTTTATAAGTGATGGCTTGTGGATGCGGTCCACAGTGGGGATTAAATAGTGGGGATAGTGGGGATTAATATCCGCACTAGTGAATACCAGTTCATCCATAAAGACCATCCTCATAATTAGACCAATTCGTATATATGAGGTTGAAATTGTGGTTCGGATCCCACGTTAAACTATAGGTCCCTACATACCATTGGCTGTTGTGCTATTAACTAACAGTCCTGTCCAAGGAGAATGTCGGCTTTGGTCAGTAACAAGACTACAAGATCACGCCACAATCATCCTACACTCATCTCCCATTCATATTCAGGTTAAAATACCTACTATGTGAGGTCCCTGTCTCGAAATATTGATAAAGTAAGAACTCCCAGGCCATTCATGGTTTAGACTTTGTCAAAATTGGATGATTTTTTCAGAAATTTTAAAGGTTATGATTACACAACAAATTTAAAGAATAATATCTTGCTTTTGTGGTCTCAAGATTTTGTTAGTTTGCTTATTAAAATAACAAGTTGAAAGTGAAGATAGCCACATAATTTTTAATGATGCATGTTTTATTAAACAACAAAACTCTAAATATAATTTCTTTATGGAATTTCAAGGACCATGACAACAGAAAAACTGTTCCCCTTTTTTAGTCTAAAAACCATGGTAACTAATCACTTTTCCTGCGATTGCTTTCAGGTGAGTTTACATTTTTATTTATTCTGAAATAAATTTTATCAATTTAGTTTTGATACACAGATTCAGTCTTGCTGATTTTCAATTTATGTATTTTAAAAATTTTGCTCTATTCTTTTAAGAGTTAAAACTAAAAATTTGCAAATATGTACCCAAAATCAGAGCTCTCACTAAGTGTCCTATATAGTAAAACTATTGCAGTGAAAACAATTTTTAAAATATTTGGCTGAACATTTAAACTGTACGAATACGGTAGGGTATAATGTAAAGTTAAAATTTGAAAATGGAGTTTGATATTGTTTGTGAGTAATTATCTAATAATAAGCAAAATATATTAAATTTAAATATATTACAGTTCACTTTATTTATTACTTTCTCTAATCTCATTGGCTGAACCTGCCACGTGATTGCAAATTTTATCTATCTTATTTTGATATTTTTTCAGATCCTGTACAACTCTTTGAGCACTAGCCAACTGATCCATCGTCGGTAAGTTATTAATGATGTTTATATTTTGATTATGTATTGAAAATTGATATTAGACTTGATTATAAAATCAATTATGAGAAAGACAGTATATAAGTAAAATATTGTGGAATACTTTTTATTTTATAATATAATACAAGATTTATTCCCACTTGTTAACTGAATTTTACTAAGGGCCTAACTATGTCATCAGTTGGATGGAGGGTCATCCTTATTCTATAACCCTCGCCACGTAACTTGACGAATGAATATTATTTCCATTACTAAACAGTTAAAATTATTGGATAATCAGATGTGCTATGGAAGTTTGCATGCAACATAAGCTCAATGTCTTTGGAAAAGTAACCCCTCTCCCCCTCGCCCATAAAATACTCTTATTTATTTTAAACACATTGAACTATGGGTGTTCAGACCAGTCCTCTAAACATGGAACGCTGAACGGGTGTAATGACAACGGTCCGGCGGCGCGGCGCTATCCCCTCCCAGTCGGTTTGCTGAGTGGTTTGCACCACTGATTCAATGGACATGACATGTTTTTAGCACTTTCGGTTCAATTTAAGCGCAATTAATGATGTAACCCTTCGTGCTTGGAGGGATTTATAAAGAATTAACAGACACACATGATGTATTTCATAAATATGATTTATAAGTAAGGAAATCAAATAAATAATATTTCGGAGAGGATAAAAGTTAGACGTTTTCTTAAATAAAAAAAGGTTTGTTGAGTTTCTGAATAATACACTAATTTCCCTTTATTCATTGAAAGATTTTATTTTTAGCAAAGGATTCAAATTTGTTTGTACAAAGGTCAGACTTTTCCCTGTTAACCACATGGACAAAAAATACAAATAAGTGATTAATTTCAATTCATCATTTAAGTTTTTGCATAGTAAACTCACCATACAGCCGACAGTATAAGAGTTTGGTACATTAATTAATTTCCATTAACTCACCAACTTTGTACAAAAGTAATTTGGGTAAATAGCTAGTGTGTGACAATAATGTTGTCTGAAAATTAAAATCAGTAAAAATTAAATTGAATTACAAAATCATTTTGAGAAACTGCAATGCTGTTCAGGGCGAATTTCATTGATTTTTAAAGCAGTTTATATACCTTTCGTTCTAAGAATTCATAGTAACAACAAGTACAGTATTTTTTAAGCTGAACATAGTAAAGATTATAATTTAACCTTTACTTTAACACTGAATTGATACCAACTGTATTATTTATAATTTAGTCTTAATGACGCCATTTGCTATATGAATATAGCAAATGGCGACACAACTGTCAGCATTTTTGATGACACCAAACCAAAGAAGAAATTTAAAACTAACACTATATATATTTGTGGTTTTCATTTCAGAATTAGTTAATCGTCTGACACAATGGCGGATGTATGGTGCCTGTGCGCGGTCGGAGCAGCCGGAGTCGTAATCCTGGTCGTCGG
Source organism: Neoaliturus tenellus (assembly GCA_030545055.2). Lineage (NCBI taxonomy): Eukaryota > Metazoa > Arthropoda > Insecta > Hemiptera > Cicadellidae > Neoaliturus > Neoaliturus tenellus. The sequence continues at coordinate 33,062,866 of CM061534.1, read as the reverse complement.
GAGCTACATTTACTATCTTTACACCGTTCCTAGGGTCCTCCCGATAGATTTTGCTCCACAACATGAAGAACACGAAGACACAATCGAGTACCCATGGTACAACGATTTCACTTGTAGGCTAATGGTCAGGGAAGTGCCGGTACAAACTGATGCGATAGGTCCTTTAGAATACAGGGAGACCGGGGTACAGACGTTGCACGTTAATTTTTGGCGTAGATTGTTTCCTGCGTATAGGTTTGAAAATCCCGGCCAAGTTTCGCGTGATGACAAAATTGCTCGTACTAGGTCCTATTTCTACCCTTTTTACAGGGTAGATTCCCCCATTGTTGACATACTACACACAGATAGGGGCGTGTCTACCCACGCGAATAAAGCCACACAAACAGACAGGGAACTTTTTTACATTCTGACCCGATCCAAAATTCTTAGCAACTTTGTTTAGGGAAATTTGTTAGGTAGGGCGTGGGTAGACCCTGTCAGAATCACTTGTGGTAGGGCTAAGGATAGGGTGGGGACACAAAACAAACAGCATACACCTCTCCGGCCCCAGGACCAAGATGAAAGCTGCGATGATCGCAAGCGGGTGACATTCTCCACATTGTGTTGCCAAAGTGGCAGCGATGCCCAGGCAAATACCCCCTAAAGGTAAGCCTATTAAACATACTTTGTTTAATTTTTATTTAATTTTTCAACACAAAATGTACTTATTGTTGGACTAACCAATCAATTATATTTAGATGTACAAATTTTTCCATATATAGCTGGCTGAATTGTAATATGTTTCACCGAATTCTCAGTTAAGGTCAACCTGTAAATTGTTTAATTACAACCAGTTTAATTTGTTTTAAATCCAGAGTAAAACTTTGTATACAAATAAAATTGAATGATAATGATTTTTTTAAATACTCAATGAATGAGTCTCTAATCGATATAAATTGCATAAATCGAGATGGCTAAGTTTTAGAGAACTTGTTACTTTCAAACAGATATGTAGTAACATAATATCTTGTCTCTTCCTCTCTTTTTTAAATGAGACACAGCACATTAATATTTATGATGCACATATATATTTTCTGTGTCAAAAAATTAGGAAAAATGTTACTTTCTGAAATTTATGCTGAAGAGCTTAATGAAAGGGTGTTGGCATTTTTGACTTGGACAAGAAAGATGAGAAAGTAATACATAGGGGTAGAATCTTTCATCGTTAAAGTGACAAGTTTAAAGATCCATGATGATGAAAGGCTTGGATAAATGTTACCTTCTGTAACGAGTAACCAAAGGCTGTAAGACGAGTAAGGCTGTCAAGATTGAGTAATAAAATACTCTCCATAATTTGTAACAACCAACACAAAGATCTTTTTTGAGATTAATTTAAACATGAATAAAAATAAGTCTAATACTTTGTTTTGTCATATCTGACAGGCCGAAAAACCGGCAGCCTTCTCGTCCCTTGATGGGATTAGCTTCAACTGTGGCTACCTGTGCCACAGACTGGGACCTATGCGACGGCCTCAGCAGACCCGCCTCGCTTCAGCTCAGGTCCGCAAACCGGCAGCCATCTCCTCCGATCATCCTACGATGGGATTCGCTTCAACTGTGGCTACCTGTGCCACAGACTGGGACCTATGCGACGGCTTCAGCAGACCCGCTTCGCTTCAGCTCAGGTCCGCAAACCGGCAGCCATCTCCTCCGATCATCCTACGATGGGATTAGCTTCAACTGTGGCTACCTGTGCCACAGACTGGGACCTATGCGACGGCTTCAGCAGACCCGCCTCGCTTCAGCTCAGGTCCGCAAACCGGCAGCCATCTCCTCCGATCATCCTACGATGGGATTCGCTTCAACTGTGGCTACCTGTGCCACAGACTGGGACCTATGCGACGGCTTCAGCAGACCCGCTTCGCTTCAGCTCAGGTCCGCAAACCGGCAGCCATCTCCTCCGATCATCCTACGATGGGATTAGCTTCAACTGTGGCTACCTGAGCCACAGGCTGGGACCTATGCGACGGCTTCAGCAGACCGGCCTCGCTTCAGCTCAGGTCTGCGCCTATCGAGACTGGTGCCTCTGACTTTGCGACGTGAGACGTCAGGATGTGCCTGGGGAACGAGGGAACGTCTATCCTTTACTCTTCTAGAGGATGAGTTGTTTTGATCAGCATTGAGGATGTCCACGAGAATGAAGGAAAACGTCCTGATTCCGGGGAAAAGTCAACAGTCTCGGAGTTGGAAAGGGGGTGGTAGCAGCGCAAGTGCTCATAGAGTCGACAGAGTCACGGTGTCGACATGAGTGGAAGGGATCTTGATGAGAATCTGGTTGAACCAGCTCTAAGCTCTTCTGGTACGTTTAGATTATTATCCTTATTGTTTAGATCATTGTTTTTGTTCTACAGTCAACATATTTGAATAATTGTCTTCTTGAAAAAATAATTTATATTTTTTCTGATAAGAACATCAGGCCTTTCTATGTTATAAAGTTAAAATCGTAAATAATATTTGAGAATATTTTCTTTCATTTTATTTAGGTAGGCTAAACACATTTTTAATTTTTTTGCAATTTTAAAAATATTGGGATATGTGTTTCGGAATTAGATTTGATTTTGATATACAGTAGACTCCATCTTAACCGGCCACCTCGGGATCAGGCCACGGCCGTATAATGAATTGGCTGGTTAAACCGATGTTCATTTAAGAACGTCAACCCACAATTTTATATGACATAAATATTATTATAACTTTAAAAACAACCTTAAATACATTACTGTATATGATTTATAGCTAATATCCACCACCCATGAAATCCCCACAACAAACCTACACTAATAATAATTTGTTTCTTTATTGTGGTCTACTGGATAGTAGGTCCAAACGCATTGACTTCCGGTGGCAGTCACTTCCGCCCAGGACGTTATAGTTAAATTGGTTCGAGAACATCAATATGAAATAAAGTTGAATTGAATGATACATTAGAAAGAAAACTTAGTTACCAGCGAAACGCGGCCGGTTAAAGCGATGTTACGGTAAAAAATGGCCGGTTAAAAAGATGTTTTTTTTGTCAGGGTAGGCCGGTTAAAGCGGAGACCGGAAAAAGGTGGCCGGTTAAGAGGGAGTTTACTGTACATAAATATAAACTGGTGTCACAGAGGAACAATGATGAATAAAAGTCTATAAGACACTTTGTTTATACAATTGTGTCATCCCTATATTGTTGAAATACCATTGAAAATTTTTTTTTTTTTGGTAGTATGGGAAAACACAATAGTTTTCATCACTTGCATGGAAAGTGGAATTTTCCTTTGCCCAACCTTGTTTGACGAGTGAGGTGAAGCCGAGCTCACAAATAGCAACTAAGCACAGAAAAAAAAAAAAAAAAAAAAAAAAAAAAAAAAAAAAAAAAAAAACACTTTCATTCAGAGAGATAAACACCGTTTTTCGTCATACTACAAAAATATAAAAATAATAACTAATTTAGAAATTAAAACACTAAAATTTCTGTTTTTGTTTACTTTAATAGTTAAAATATTCTAAAAAGAAAACAACATAAAAACACAGCTGATATACAAGTCTAATGAATCAAATGTAAAAATATTCCAATCCAAATATGGGCAAGTCCGTTTTTGTTTTTATTGTTTGGATTAGTATGATTCTTTTAGGATGTACGTAACTTTCGAGGTTAGCGCCCAAAAAAAATGCATAAACAGAAACACATGTTTTTTTAGGACTTTTAATAGGCTACAGAAAAAAAAAACCAACTTCGCAGACTAATTACAGGTCATAAAACGGTTGTTACGCACACAATAGGATGAAAAATATTTTGTTGATATTCACTCTAGCTAAATTGACATTTTATCTTATATCTATACTTTCAGCATTCCAATTCAAAACGGATAAACTGGTTTGATGACAAATATTTTGTATAATGTAGATTACGTTTTATCCAAAAATCAAAAGTAATGACATTTCATTTCTTTACCTTTGTCAGATAACGGGATACCATAATTAGCTAGATAAATTTTGCCAACCATGCAGACTAAAGATTTTTAATTTTTCACCTAATTAAACATGACTCCAGAGATTTTTTAAAGTACAAAATTTATTTGGAAATTTCTAGAATGTAAGCATTTTTTTCTGAATAAAAATACTCTGAAACACCACCTATGGAATAAATGTCTACTGCCACATCTCTACTCAGAACTGCTGCTTCATATCTCTGATTTACCCTTGTTTTGGACTAGCATTCAATTATCTTTCATTTTTAGTAAGATTATTTTTTTAACACAGGATGACGCTAAAGCTCCAGATGGTCACAGGCAACGATCCAGACAGTGAATAAGGATTGACCAATAATCGCAGGAAACTAAAAGTCTTGAGTTGTAACAACTTAATAAACTAAGTTCTGTAATCTATTTGTTTTCTTTATAATATATACCCCATGTTGCAACAGACCTGCGTACTCAACGAATATCCAAAAGAATTCGGTTTTTTAAACTTCCCCCATAGACATCATGGGATTGAGGATGTAGGTTTGTTGCCATTGGGGTATTGTTAGTAAATATACGAAAATCCCTTCCGAGTGCATGTATATGCTGAATTGTATCAAATTCTGGAATTTTTAATTTTTCCCATAAACTCCATGGGGTAGGTTGGTTTGCAGCCATATGGGTGCTGTAAATAAATATAAGTTAAACCTTACCTAGTGAATGTACATACCAAATTGATCAAGTTATGTCAATAAATATGTGAGATACAGGATTTTGTTAATTCCCCATAAAAATAACATGGAAAATCAATTTTTGGACTTTCTCTGTAATCTGTTACGTTTACAAAATTTTACTACTGTATTAAGTTAGAACAATGAGAAAATAATTCAGCTAAACCTCGGACTAAGTATAACTGGACTGAGCCCTTCCATGCAAAACTGAAAAAAAAACATGTAAGTCTGTAGCCCGACGGTTGGCAAAAGGATCCGATGTCGCGGGACCCAAGCGAAGAACATCCTAACAGCGCTTCATGTAACCTGACATTTAAAAGCCATTCGGAATGAAAATAAAAAGGTTAAAATTATATTAAAATTTTCATCATGAAATTGTGAATCTAATGTTACGTATTTAAACTTTAAATGGTCTGCTATTAATTTTTACTATCAGTTAACCTAAAATTCTTTTCAGTTCGTCTTAATTAGTGACCCAAGAAAGTTTTTTATTTTTTGGTCAGGTAAAAAGTTTCCGCAGAGAAGTTGTAGATGACATTCTAAATAATTTGTTTTTATCTCAAGTAATCTTTTCTAACATTAGCCATTTCCGCTACAGATAATATTTGATTTCAGTGGATTTGGCGCGAGCTCGAAGCAAGAGCGCGAACCACAACAAACACAATACAGCAATATAAATAAATCCTATCGTCTTTTAAAAATATTTTTTAAAAATCAGTCAGTATTTAGGACACTGTGAAGAGAGGATGTAGTTGCTGTTACGTTTGCGATCAGTTTTTAGTTATGGCTATTTAGTTTTTAGTTATAGTTTTTTAGCTATGGTAAAATCTTTTGCATTTAATTGCACTAACCAAGCTGAAGGACAGAACAAAACCTGTCATTTTTCAGGTGGGCTAATATATAATTTTAGTTCCAAACAACATAGTAATATTTTTTAATGTATTTTAAAGCAAATGATTTATATTACGTATTTTATTGCCAGGAAATTGAGACAATTGAGATTGTCATGTCAATGTAATGTAATTTTGTTAAGGGATTAGAGTAAAAATGAAAGGTACATTGACTTTGTAAATGTGGTTACTCTTAAAAGTAAGTAAAAATGTATTGCTCATTGTCAAAGCTTTAGACTCAATTGTTAAACATTGTAACCAACCACAAATATCTACGGTATGAATTTTGTAAACAGATAGCATTGCCTGCATGCAATGAACCGAAAAAAACCCTTGTTTTTAGACAAGAGTTTTTTTCAAAACATCCATCAGTCGAGGAATGTGGGGTTGACCCTCATTGTATAAAATTAAGATGATAGGTTTTATGTTTTTAAAATTCGTCTCCATGATTTGGCTGGGAAAGCAACTGCCGCAGCAAATGTATCTCCAGGAACTAGACAAAAACTAGAAGATAATTTTATTTAGTCATGTTTAAAAGGGATTGTAAATAAACAGTGTATGAGTTTTTTATTCTTAGACTCATTCATCTCTTTAAAGACCAATTTGTATCATCCTGAAATGTGTTACTTCCTGTTGTATGAAAACTACAATGTAGCTCATATCATAAGAAAGATGCGAGATACTCGCACACGCTTCCAAAAATCCTCAGACGCTCTAGAAAATCATTTGTACTACGATAACTGCTGGTCTCACAAAGAAATGTTTGAGATAAAAAATAAAATTCAAAATCTTAGCTACAATACTACCGCTGAGTTTTTTTGTTTTTTTTTTTGTTTTTTTGCCAAAAAATAAAAAACTTTCCTGCATTTTACTTTTTTTATGTCATTACTGAATTGAATTAAAAGTAAGTTTGATTAAACTATGTATGTATTATTATTATTATTTAAAAAACCTTTTTCTTAATCTATTAAATACTGTAAAAATCACAATTTCAAGGAGAAAATTTTAATATAAAGTTAACGTATTTATGTAATGGTTTAGTAGGTAAAAAAACAGGTTTATTGAAGCGCTGTTTTGGTTTCTGTCGCTCGGTTCCGCTGCTTTTTGCCACCCAATAGTCCTGAGACGTCCACGATTTTCACCCATTGAATGCGCGGTCCAGTTATACTTAGTCCAAGGGCTAAACATGTATCCTATCTCCATTTGTTCTCCTTCTGCCTTTTCTGTATCAATGTTTAATTTTCCTTCCTCAACATTGATGAACGTTTCAGCAAACTGAACAATAATATTTATTTAGTTTTTGAATAAATTATGGTGAAATTCTAAAAAAAAAAAAAAAAAAAAAAAACGCTCTGTACAATTCAGTCAGACATGTTAATTCATACTGCGATGCGGAATATTTAATACAGACGAACCACTGCAATTATGGTTACAGAATCCAGTCAGGCATGTTTCTTACTGCAATGCAGGCTATTTATAATGCAGGCTATTTAATTCAGACGACCATGTTAAAAAATACAGTATATCAGGACAGTAAAACGCATATTACGGCTAGCATATGAATGTGTACTACACATAATTTTCCATTTACAAAGTAAATATTACCATTAAATAGCAAATACCCCCGTCGCAGCAGACCTGTAAACTCAGCGAATTTCCAATGGAATTTCAGATTTTTTACTTTCCCCATAAAAACACCATAGGATCGAGTATGTAGGTTTGCTGCCATGGGGTGCTGTTAGAAAATCTAAGTTAATCAATAATTGGTGAATGTAAACACAAAATTGTAGAACAATAACAATTGTGTCTGTATTTTAAAAAAAATCATTGAAACTTGTGCCAAGAAACAGTTGTTGGAGTTTTTAGACAGGCATGATTTTCTCTCAGGTAGTCTGTTTGGATTTTGTCCAGGTTATTCTACAGTTAAGGCTCTGGGTATTCTGTGACAAAGATCTTAAATAATTTTGAGGCTCATGAATTTGTCGGAGTGACCCTGTTGGATCTCAGCAAGGCCTTCGACAGAATCTCTCATAGTGTTCTTTTGGTATAAATAATGAACAGTTAAATTTTTTCAAAACATATCTTTGTGGCAGGTTACATATGGAGGCGGTTTGAAACCAGACATCTTCTTTTAAGGAGGTCCTTGCTGGGGTCCCACAGGGTTCAGTCCTAGTCCCATTGTTATTCTTTTTGTATATTAATGACCTGCCAGTAAATTTCGATTGTGACACCATGTTATATGCAGATGACACATCTGTAATTGTAAATGGAAACTGTTCCAACAGTGTAATGAACCATATTAATAGAGTAATTGATTCAGCTAATGTTTGGTTTGATTCTAACTATTTAAAAATAAATGAGAGTAAAACTGAAAAGATAATATTTACTTTGAGACACACTGAACTTGAAAATATGACAAAGTCTGTAAAGCTCCTGGGTGTTACTCTTGACCATAAGCTTTTGTGGGAGGAGCATACCAACAACTTAATTTCTAGATTGGCTCGTGTTTGCTTTTTATTGAGAAAACTAAAGACCTGTGTAAGCCAAGAATTAATGAAAATGTCATACTATAGTAGTGGCTAGCTGATGACGACGCAGTTGCATCGAGACTCATCCTAATTTGATATTTCTACAATTGAGCTTGGGGCTCACCATAAGTAAAAACTCTTGTGTAATTATTTATGCTGTCTTATGAATCGATCCATTAAATCAGAAGGTCATGGATCGTCAAAGAGTACACAATGCTTTTCATTGTCTCCATAGGAAAGAATTGTGTGGAGTTAATTTTGGTATCTATTGGGCCATATCGACTTATCCATCTTTGTTTAATCTTTTTTTGATCAAAATAGAAAATTTGAAGTTATTGCACAATTTAACCGACAACAAAGCAACACCTGCTTTCTAAAACAGCGTAAAAAAACTATAACCCCCACCACGTAACTTGACGAATGAATTTTCACTACTATTCAGTTAAAATGATTGGATAATCAGCTGTTCTATAAAAATTGCATGTAACGTAAGCTCGATGTTTTTGGAAAAGTACCCCCTCTCCTCCCCTCGCCCTACCCAGCTGTTTTTGGCCATTCGTCAACTTATGTGGCGTGACTTATAATTGAGACAATAAATTCAGAGGTGCCAACCATATTTTTATACTTTAAAATTCACATAGTAAATTTTACAAGAAGCATTGAAAACTATACCTTTCATTTAGAAAACCCTGTATTTATGAAAATCTTGTAATGAAATCAGTTTAACTTGCCATAAATTGTTTTATTACTATCATTGGGTATAACATTTTAAAATAGGCCCTACTCTTTTAGAGTTTTGTACCAAGAGATAATGGAAGTAAGTTTTATTTTAACTTAGCTTAAATCAAAGATCTCGAACACAAATTATTTTAAAATTATGACTGAACATTATTTTTTTTTAAATTATGACTGAACATTACCATTATATAGCCTAGACTAAATTTTTGCTATGGTAGTCTGTTTCCTTAGGTTAGTTTACAAATACTAGGTCAAATTTTCCTCTCAGTAACTGATAATTGTTACTCTTTTTATCATTGTCAACAAAAATAAATTCATTTAACTAAAGCCGCGTCCACACTGGCCGAACATTCGTGGCGAACTTGTTTGGTGAACACAAAGAATCAACAAAAATTCCTAACGAACAATTACCAGCCATATGATTTACATTCTAATAGGTTAGCAAAGAACAAACAAAAGTTCGGAAGAACTTTGTTCAACGAACATGTTCGGCCAGTGCGGACGCGGCTTAAGAAAATACAAAGAGAATTATAAATACCCAGAACCTGGGTATTTTTTGATCGTCCTCAGAAGTAAAATGGTAGTAGGGATTTTATGATAAATTTTAAAACATTTAATCATCATTTTAATATCTTTACAGGATAGTAATTGCAAAAATCACTAACTCCTATATTCAATAAGCCCCTCTAAATTCAATAAAAATTATCCAAGGCCTGGGGTGAATACCCAATTTATAAATACCCACCCACTGGGTATTTACCCGACCACATTGCTAGTTGAGCTTACATCTTATAAGTTTTAGTTATTTTTATGCTGAATTATTTTTTAATATTCTCTGGATTTTGTGTATCACTCAAGTTCATTGATCTTGTAGGCACTACAACAAATATTGTTGGAGAAGGTAGCCTTTTTACTGTTTAAGAACCCATGGGTTAAGGCAGTGCTGCCAATCCCAAAATAATAAAGTACAGGGGAAAAAATTTACCCTGAGCTTCTGCTTAAGGCCAGATAAGTGGATTAAAAAAAAGGTTTTTCCCCAATCTACCATAGCATAAAGATACAGGGATGAAAGTAAAATACCAATTTATGTCAACAAAGAATTTATTTATAGATCAGCTTGAGTGAAAACCACCTGAAAAAACTTGAAGGCTAATGGCTAACGGCTTTGTAAAAATATGGTAACCTATGTTTTGACAAGTATGTTTACAATATTTACAAACCATTTAGGTTTAACCATACAAAAATGCCCCCCCCCCATCGCAGCCCACCTGCTTACTCAGTGAATTTCCAATACAGTACAAGCCCTCAAATCCGGCAACCTAGGGACTGGACCACTGGCCGGATTTCAAAATGGCCGAATTAACCGGCAGTTTATTAAACGGGATGGTAAGAGACCTGTATTATATCATAGACCTGTGTTCCAATATTGGACTATTTGAATGTATTTAACAATGAAGAGTATCATACTTGCCCAATCAATGCTATGTATATAAAATTTTTAACAATCATTAAATGCTCCCTCTCAGATGTTGTAGCGTCGAAATGACGATCAGAAACGGACAAGCAATCGCTAGCGACGAACCTGCGTTTAATAGACAATAATAAGGCTACTGGTCTTTTGTCAACGTAGGCCCTAATGTATGGGACCGAAAAAGCAACAGAATCTGTCTGGTGTCCTAACTTCCATGTTACATCGGCGATTAAGACACCCAACTAAAAGATAACGATCAAAATAAAATTTCTTAACAACAAATAATAAAATAGATTTTTAAATTTTTTTTTATTAACAATTTTTTATCTTTTGTAAAAAATATTTTTTTATTAAAAGTAATTTTATTTTTGATATCTCTAAGAATATGTCTACAAAGTTCCATGATGATTGTTTGAGTTAGAAGTTTTTGTTTGGAAGCTTAACGAACACACGGACATTCACATTTATAATATTGGTAGGGATTATATTACAAAACAAAAAAATGGTAAAAGAAAAACCAAGAACTCAGAAACTTTAAACTTCTGGAAAGCAACGTTGAGAAAATTAAGCTATAAATAAAAATAATTTATTTTATACATTATAAACAAATTGAAATTGTATACAAGAAACGCAAAGCGTTTTGTCAACAGCAAACACTCTATGGCTTAACCCTAGTTGAAGACATGAGAAAAATATTTAATTGATTGTACAAGACTTTCCCACGTCTCTAAGCCTTATGAAAAATATTCGATTGATTGTGCAAGACTCCCACGTCTCTAAGCCTTATGAAAAATATTCGATTGATTGAGCAAGACTCCCACGTCTCTAAGCCTTATGAAAAATATTCGATTGATTGTGCAAGACTCCCACGTCTCTAAGCCTTATGAAAAATATTCGATTGATTGTGCAAGACTCCCACGTCTCTAAGCCTTATGAAAAATATTCAATTGATTGTGCAAGACTTTCCCACGTCTCTAAGCCTTATGAAAAATATTCAATTGATTGTGCAAGACTCTCCCCCGTCTCTAAGCCTTATGAAAAATATTCGATTGATTGTGCAAGACTCCCACGTCTCTAAGCCTTATGAAAAATATTCAATTGATTGTGAAAGACTCTCCCCCATCTCTAAGCCTTATATTATATGACCCCCAGAGTTATTACAACAAACTGAAATATAAAGGCCACTTCAACACGTGTTTAAAAGTCAAAAACTTATTTGGAACAGTGCATATTGTCAGGCTGCACACAAAGTTCTTCTTACTTCCTCATACTTAAAAACAGATGTAAAAAACCATCAAACAAATTATTAATCACAAGTCACTGATAACACGAGTTACCTTACAAGCTTTCTAATTTTGCCCACTGAAATTTGATCACACGATACCAAAGATAATGTATACCTGTATACGTTATCTGTGACGATACCCAGTTTGTGAATTTTAGGCATGAGAAATGCTCAAAATCGCTCAGTGGAATAAAACAAATATATATATAATAACTAGCTGGTAGAAAGAAAGGTAAAAAGAAAAATATATCTTTGATGAAAAATAAGATTAACTGTAACTATTTACGTAGTATAACGTTCAGTCCTGAATACACATTGAGTAGTTCAACTTTGAGCACCATAGTTGATGTTGTGTGCCAAAACCTGAAGATTTTCTACACTTTTCACATGAAGTTTTTTTAGAAGATGGGAGATCACCAACCTTTATTCTATATTTATAAAGAGAGAAGAAGCTTAAAATTAACCTGCCAGGCATAATTCCTCTTCAATGAGTCCAAGCTTCAATGAACTTAAAGAGAGATATTGAAAAAAAATTGTTTCAAATAACAAACAGATACAAAACAAAAACCTTCAATATTGTTCCTAAAAGTTGAAAGATGTGATTTTTTACAAAAAATTTTCTGGAGGTGGAATTGCCATTATTCTGAGGAATTTCAATGCTCGTCTGGCAGCTTCATTTAGAGCTTCTTCTTCTGAACTTCCAAAACCGATGAAGTCCCAGCAACCACGGGGTACCTCAACTTTTATGCAAGAAAAGAATGAAGAATCTGATATTTTCAAATTGGCCATCTCACTCACACATCCGGCATCTTCTTGCTTGCTTGGAGTCAAATAAAAATCTTCGTCATCCAGAGGAAAGTCTGGAAGATAATATTTATTGACGTCATTCGATGTTGAGAATTCACATTGATTTATTTCCTCATTATCAAATTCTTCATCATCTTCTTGTCCATTCTCATTTTCTTCAAAAGACTCCATCAAGACATTTAAAGATTTCACAAACTCTTCTCTGGTTACATCATTCTTTTTAACAGCTCCACCCAAAGCTTCTACTACCTCTTTGAGATAATCATTTGGATTCTTTAATGAATCGTAATAATTTTCAGGTTTTTCAGGAAGTTCCAGAAAAACCGAGGGAAGAGGCAGCTCTTCTTTCTGAATGTGAAACACATTATGCAGATCTTGCACTCTATACGTCATGTCATGTTGGAAAGATCCATTGAGAATCTTTTCTTGATCACTAACGACTTCTTCTGGAGCCTCACTGCCTTCTAAGGCCGATATGAAACCGTCCTTCAATATTTTCTTTACTCTTTCGATCATCTTCTGGGCAACTAAATGCTTCGCTTGTTTCTTTGTGCGGGCCACAGCGATTTCATGTATACTGGATATATTACATTTCATCGTGAACACCCTGGCATGGGGCGGCCCCTCCTCCCTAACCAGGACATAGTTCGGGATGGGAATTTTATTTAAGAAACAGATTTCATCCAAGCATCCAACATAGTTAGTCTTCAGAGCTCCTGTGTAGGGAGAGGCGATTTCCACTTCTTCCACTGCTTCCGCCGCACCTTCTTCTCCTTTACTACCCAGCAATCTTTTCAACAGTGTAGCAGCGGCATCATGTTTTGCTTCTTTTTTTGTTTTTCCGTCTCCGATGGCTGTTTCCCCTTCTGCAGATACACGGAACTTAAATCGGGGATCGGGAGTTCCGACACCGTTGTAGATCAGTTCGTAGTGAGGCGTCGCTCCCTTTTTTTGGAGCAACTCCTGCAGTATAGATACTGGAGTCTTTGTTCCGAGGGCCAGCTGCCCGTTTTCCTGGTTGAAAACTGCCATCGCTGAAACACGGGATGCTCCTGTCACTACATCACTCACAACACTAAGGTAACGTACACTAACTACCACCACTACCACTAACTTTTACAACATAACTTGGCCAATCGGGTACATCTGAAGTGTGTTTACCTCATGAGTGTTTAAGCCTTAATCATTCATTTGAATTTAATGAAAATTCTTTTAATCATTCATATGAAAAAAGAAATAGAAATAAATTAAAAACTTCTTTATGCAAATACACAAAATCTCAAAAAAAATCTTCAATTTATGGAACGAAAATTATTTAATACAATACCCTTGATTTGGTTGGAACTGCCAGTAAAAATATTTAAAAGAAGATTAATTGAAAAATTACTAATGAAAGCACCATACAATGTTGAAGATTGCCTATCTAAAGATTTTTGGACATCATAGTTAAAATTAAAAATTATTATTAAGTTGAATTAATTATTATTGCTATGTATCTTATTGATACCTGTCAATAACGCATTATTATTATTATTATTAAACTACTAGTGTAGTTTGATTGTAAATTTATCAACCAATAAAAAATATTTATACACCTTAGGTGTTTCAAAATGGGTAATATTTGGCAATTTCATTCTGAACCTTAAATGAATTATGAAATACCAAGTTTAAAATTTTTTTACTTTTAGTTTCTTTGTTATAATTTTTTTTTAAATCATCAAATTTTTACATCTTTAAAGTAACTCTAACTCCAATACAATTAAACTTAGGAGGTTAAAGTTTTACCATCTTTTTTTTTTTTTAGAATTCTACATGACTTAATTTGATTTGTTACTTGACTATATTAGCTTAGTAGCCTAGTTAAATTTTTCAAAAATCCACAATCCAGCTTACTCTTTCTAAATATTGTACATGCAAAATTTTATCAATATATGTCAATTAATAAGCAGGATAAAAGGTTTTGTTCGATTCCCATAAGAATAACGTGGGTAACGTATTTTTTGCTTTTCTCCATAACCATTTAACCTAAGTTAATAATAAAAATATCAGAAATATCTAAAGGTACCAGGGCTTCGCCCCATTGAACCTTAAAATTTCAATGTTAATCTAATGGGAAGAAAATTTTTAGAACTACACGTGTGATAGTAGCCTAATTTAACTATAGGCCACTTTGACGTCAACTGTATATACAAGCTGTATATATCTTGTTAATTGTTGAAATAAATTCTTGATTCTTGTGATTATACAGATGTTTTGGAGAATAGTTTTTATTATAAACTCAGCTGGTTATTGAGCAGATATTTTGAGTTAGGATAACCATTTAATCATAACTTTTAAAATTGGCAATGCACTAAAAAAATGGAGAACACCAATATTAATGAAAAAATTACGGATCCAATTAAATTTTCCAATTTATGTCATTAAGTAAACAGGACTAATAATAATAACATTTATTCCGCTGGCAATATTTTAATAATCTATATATATAATTCCGTAAGCGAATCGGTCCCCACGAAATATCTCGAGTTAGAGTAAAGATAGGGTAACGTATGATGGCTCATTTTGAAGCTTGAGGGCCAAGGACGCAAGGAAAAATACCAGAATTATCAAAAGTTACCTGGGCTTCGCCCCATTGGACCTTGAAGCTCCAATGTTAATCTAACGGGAAGAAGATTTTTAGATCCACACGTGTGATTAAGCAGATGTTCCAGTGTTTTATCATAAACTCAGCTGATTATTGCCTTTGTATTGAGCAAATATTTTGAGTTAAAATTAACCATATAGTTATAAAATTTTTAAATAGGCAATGCACTATAAAAAAATAGAACACTAATAGTCATGAACGGATTACGGATCCACAGAAGATTTCATCTTCATGACCCCGTTGGAATTTTTTATGCCGAATATACCAAAGATAAAATTGGCTTAGACGTGGCATGGTTGATATAATGGTTAATTGGCCCATGGGCACGGGGAGAATCCACTGAGAACGGCTTTACTCAGTGAATGTCGTTTAGTTATTACGTTACTACTTTATGTATTGGCTATATTTAGTAGTTAGAGTTGAAGAGTTAAATCGCTTTGTTGAGCGTTTGATTATTTTCGACTGAATCATTATATGTAAACTACTAAGAATGAATAACCTCCGTATGAGAAATAGTTTGTTTCGGTTTTATCTATTCCTTTGTTTCTTTCTTTACGTAGGTCGGAGGGAAACAATAAAAGCCCATTAATCCATAAAGAGATGGGGAGCTTTTCATATAAATGATAGTGCGCGAAAACAAACAATATATAAATCAGTGTTCTACTTCATTGACGAACAGGAAAAATATACTACAATCAAAGTACGAGGGGCGTCGGTGGCACGGAGGGTAAGGAGGCATGGGGGCACGGGGGAATAGGGGAAACGGTGGTGGCACAGGAGGGCACAGAGGTACGGGGAAAGAGGGCGGGGATGGCAGCATGGGACCATGGGGAGCACAGGAGGTTCGGGTATATGGGAGCACGAAGGGCATGAAGGGAACGAGGGGAACGAGGGGTGTCGGTGGCATTGGAGATTATGAGGGATTGGGTGATATGAGGGACACTGTGGAGGCATGGGGAACATACGGGCACAGGGAGGAACGGCGAGCATGAGGGCACGGGGACATAGAGGGTACAGGGATGCATATGGGACATACGGAGGGAATTACGGGCACTTTGGGGAGGCATGGGGATGCACTGGGGCACGTGGCGGCGGGGAGTGCGGGGGCACAAGGAGCACTAGGGGCATCGGTGGCAAAAGGGGTTGATGGGTATGGGAGGCACGGGGGACACGGGGAGCAACGTTGGGCATAGGCGAACGGAAACATACTGGGTTTGGGAGCACGTGGTGGCGCGGGAGTGGGAAGACAGACACAATGGGAAATAGGGTCGTTGGTGGCACGAGGCACGGGAGGCAGATGGGTATGGGGGCAGGGGGGAGGCTTTGGGGACATAAAGGGCATGGGGACCAGGGGAAAGAATGGTGGGTATGTGAGCAAGGGAGGACCGTGGGTGCGGGGGCATAGGAGCACGAAGGTTGTAGGGGTCACTGGGGTTAGGGGGCCTGGGGATATAGGGTGCACGGGGAGGAAAGGTGGGCATGGTGTCACGGGGTTATGGGGGCATGGGAATGGGTGCACAAGAAGCACTGGAGCTGTCGGTGGCACGTAAGTTGGTTGGGCATGGGGGGAGGGGGGGGGCATTGAAGAAGAATGAGGGGACGGGGAAAGAACTGCGGCCATGTAAGCTCGTAAGAATGGGGAGCACAGGGACATGAGGGGGCAAGGGGGTACTCGGGCCCTGGGGGCATAGGGCGTACAGGAAACACTGATCAGGAGAGGTGAACGGGGGCACGGGGAGGCATTGGGTCACGGCGAGTGTGGGGGAATGGGGGGCACAGGGGTCCAGAGTGAAGGAGTGTACAGTATTAATGGGCTTATGTTGTATTGAACTATTTTATATAGGTCTACTTGAGTTACAACTCATTATGAACATGTTTATGATTAAAACTATTTTACCGCGTTTTGTAATATACGCAATAGTGCAATAATACATTACAGTATTTTAATACAATGAAAACTATTGGTAAATTACTCATTTGATGCTATCTAAAAGTATTGTCAAGATTAGGAAATATTTTATTAGGAAACCCAAACGTGTAAATTCACTCAACAGCTTGAGAAAATACAGTAATACTGCAAGGAGGTGATAAATTAAAACTTATTTTTGGGGACAACATTACCATTTTGATTTTTAGGGGCCTTTGCCCCTACAATCCACTAGTAATTATCTAATCAATAATACCACGTTTGTAAGGATCTAACGACAAATAACGGAGTTATTGTGATTTTTCAGCAGAGTTGATTTAGCATCATCATTAATGCAAATTGAGGTTGTTTTAATAGAAAAATCAACAATAACTCCATTATTTGATGTCAGATCGTTAGTATCATTATTTAGATGATTAAATTTGACAAAATATTTGTGTCTTGTAAAATTTTGATATAATTTACCGGTTTTAAGATTGAGTTGAAAAATTTTAAATGGCCGCCATTTAAAATATATTCATAAGAAAAAATTATTTTCATTGTGGAAATGGACATTACTATTACAAAGGTCTATGCCTAATATGAAGTTCTTACATCAATCCGTCACTGAGAAAAATTATTAAAGACGTTAAAGACACCCCATATATATATACAGTATACACCCCGTATATATATATATATATATATATATATATATATATATATATATATATATATATATATATATATATATATATACCTTATCAATTTACCTGTATATATATATATATATATATATATATATATACAGGGTGTCCAGCTTCCACCTTTACAAACTTTTCTAGGTTATTGAGCATGCAAAAACAAACAGAAAAATCTTATAAACACATGTCCTAAAATGCTTCGCTAACCTGCTAGCCGCCATTTTGTTTTTTACACTAAAAATTTTTATTTCCGTAACGGATCATTGTATTAAGTATATATATATATATCCGTGTCCGGAGGTCACCACATTAAATATTTTTTAACCAGTAATTAGCAACATATCTAGCCTTGTCATTCACTAAAACTAAGGCTTGTACAGTACAGGTGACTCCCATCATCGAGCACCTCAGCAGATGATCGTGGGTTTGCTGTTCACCACAGTCGACTTCAGAGTAGCCCCAATTCCTCAGGTTATGTCTGCACCTTGATACGGTTCTCAGGTGATTTAGGGCTTTCCAAGAACAGTACGGCATATCACCCCCGTTAGCGAGTCCTTCATGAGGCTCAAAAACTGCCCGCTCTGGGAGTGAATCTCTCCATAGAGAGAGCCTGCGGGTTTCCTCTCTGGTGGACAGAGGTCTCGTTTTTTGGAGGAATGGCTTCCTCGATGTGAGCCGTGTTGCTGCAGGGGCATGATTGAAAAGAGGATGCCTTTCATTGTTTGCCTGGTTTGCTCTTTCTTTTTCTGCAATTACTTTTCTCCTGATGTTGGGTGGGGCAATGCCAGCCAAAGGGTACATTTGATGGACAGGAGTTGGCTTCAAGCAACCAGTGACAATGCGGACCGTATCATTTAAGGCTATGTCGACTTCCTTGGCATGAACTGACCTTTCCCAGACTGGAGCTGCGTATTCTCCAGCTGCAAAGCAAAGTGCCAAAGCTGTTGAGCGAAGGACTTCTGGGTGTGCTCCCCATGCTGTCCCAGTAAGCTTACGAACAATACAGTTCCTAGCATTTACTTTCCCTTTTAGCTCCTGGCAATGTTTTTTAAATGTCAGAGTTCGATCCAACTTTACACCTAGATACTTTGGACTCTCACAATGCTCAAGATGCACATTTTGCCAGACTACCGTAAGGTCCCTTCTTGCTTCCCGATTATGAAGGTGAAAACAGCACACTTGAGTTTTCTCTGAGTTAGGTTTTAGGTGGTTCTCTTTGTAAAATTCAGATAGTTCACCCAGTGCCGCTGTAAGTTTGCTTTCAACTTGTTCAAAACTCTTTTCTTGGGCCAAAACCGCAGTATCATCGGCGTTTATAAAACTTCGTGTATAATCCGGAGTTGGTTGGTCATTCGTGTATACATTGTACAGGAGAGGGGCTAGCACACTCCCCTGGGGAAGTCCATTTTTCTGGTTTCTCCAACGACTTTTTTTCCATTAAGGGAAACGAAAAATCTCCTGTTTTGGAGCAGACCTCTTACAATTCTTGTTAGGTTGTGGTCTTTTGTAAGGTTGTAGAGCTTATACAGGAGCCTTCTGTGGTTCACTGTGTCATACGCAGCTGTCAGGTCAATGAATGCTGCTCCAGTTATAAGCCCTTTCTCATAACCATCTTCAATGTGTTGAGTCAGGTTTAAGGCTTGACTGCCACATGACTTACCTGATCTAAATCCAGCTTGTTCAGGGATAAGCTTATCGTCAATATTAGGTATTAAGTTAATATTTGGCATAAACCTTCACTATAACAATACCCATTTTCAGGAAAATATTTTTTCCAATGAGTATTTTCAAAATGGCAGACTTTTTAAAATTGTAAGCTCAAATATCTCAAAAACGGTAAATTTCATAAAAATTTTACAAGAGAGAAAAAGTTGACACATTAAATTATCTAAATATTGATACCAAGTTTGTAAGGATCCGACGACAAATAATGGAGTTATTGAGATTTTTCTCTTAAAATAACCTAAATTGGCATTAATCATAGTGCAAAATCAGTGTTTTTCTGCCGGAAAACCACAATAACTCCGTTATTTGTTGTTGGATCCTTACAAACTTGGTGTCACTGTTTAGATAATTTAATTTGTCAACTTTTTTGTCTCTTGTAACATTTTTATAAAATTTATCGTTTTTGAGATATTTGAGTTTATAAATTTTAAATGGCATTTTGAAAATATAAATATGAAAAAATAATATTTTTTCTGAAAATGAGCATTGGTGTGATTGAGGTACATGCCAAATATGAACTTAATACAACAACCCGTTAAGGAAATAAAAATACATGCCAAATATGAACTTAATACAACAGTTCATGGCAGCTAGCGGCTCAACAAAGCATTTTAGGACATATGTTTATATGATTTTTCTGTTTGTTTTGGCATGCTTAATAGCTTGGAAAAGTTTGTAAAGGTTGTAAAGGAAGCTGGACACCATGTATATATAATTTTTAATGACTTATTTTCGTCTCTGGGCACCTCAAAACAAAAAAGTAACATGGTCCCAGGCTTAGGTCTTACCATGAGACCTACAGTAATAGCTTACTCCCTATGAGAAATTCGCTATAAGTAGCCTAATATCATTTTAATTAGAATTCCATATTACCATCATAATTTTGTATTTATGAGATTATAACCCATTAGGAAGCGGTTAGATCCAATTAATGCACAATTTTAGATTGGTTACCTTTCTTTCATGAATAATATACACTGACTAAAAATATGTAACCTATTTATTCATTAAATGTTATTCAATATAAAGAACTATACAAAAAAAAAAAACTTAACTTTTTACCAGAATAAAATACGTCATCAACAAAAGATAAGCCAGACTGGCCATTTAAAAATTAAAAGAATTAAGGCACTTTTAATTTTTACCTTTGCCGTGCAGGGAAGTCTACAAGGAATTTACCTAAGATTACAAAACGTCTACTGCTACTCTAATACTGCAAATAAGGAGTACCCAAAACAATAAACAGATTAAGCTTATACATTTTATGATTTAGTTGTGTTCAACATGTGAGTACTGTTGCTATAAGCACTGTCCATGGATTAAATTACACAAACCTGCGCTTACGTTACAGCAATTGGCCCATGTCTAAAACCATAGTATAACAGATGTACCGTACACATGTCTGACAAATGTGTGGAAGACATAGAAAAAATATATTAAAATTACCATCCTACCTAATCCAACATTTAAGTCAAGTACACTCTCGTTCATCCAACTTGACAACATCGGAACTCTGCTTAATAGAAACTGATGAGATCAATATTACTACTACTTTTTAAAAATAATTTTGGCGTTTTAGCGCTTTCAATCTCCAATTAATTATACCTGCACTACGGTGATGTATCACACTTTACGTCACTTGTCACCAGGCGCTTATCATGGTCTTCATCCTTCGATGTGATTGACAATGTCGTGTAAGTAATGGCACGAAAATAAGAAGAGGAAGAAACAGGAGGCAAAAATCCGCTTCCTAAACTACCTTAGTTAGTCTGCCTTGCGAGTGCACCTGTGTTAGGTGAAATGTCAATTGACAGTGGAAATATGAGTGAAAAGCGGAAAAAGATCGTTGTGTCTATTGACGATAAACTTGAAGCTATAAAAATAATTTACGCCGGTGAGTGGGCATATTATGGGGATATTTATTTCCTGCATTTTTTTTCCATTAAGTTCATTGTTACCATGTTTGAAAATTCAGAATCTTATTTTCAGAAAATCTCTTGTGCTATCTCACCAACAATAGTGATTATAACCACAATCGGTCAACGTAACGATAAAATACGATAACTTACAATGGACTACGCTTCATCGGAATTGTCGACATTCGAACCGGCCTTCTGCCACATTAGTCTTGATGAACGAGAGTGCACTGTATCTGGGCATTAATAGAATTATCACTCAATTTTATTGTCATCTGGGCTACAAAAATCACTGACTTAACAATGCAAGGTAGTATATTTCTTTGTTTAAAGTTCATTGTTGGTGATGCTGAGTTCATGTTATTGTTTAATAAAATGTTGCGGACATTTTTCATCACTGATTAGTAAAAAAAATTCACAACGTTTTTGGATCAAGAATCTGATCATGTCTTCAGGTGGAATACAGGATCCCCATCATGGAATCTCCACCTGAAGACGAGGTCAGATTCCAGATCCCGAAACATTGTGAATTTGTTTTACTTATCAGTGATGGCAAATTTACTAAACAATTTATTAAACAACAGTATCTTTCGTTACAAGGGCCAAAAATGGGGTTTAACTGGAATTGAGATTGTGTTTCAAGTTCGAGACAAAGTTGAGAACGTGAAACAATCGAGAGTAGATAAAATGTTTTTGGTTGAGTTACAAATAATATTTTTCATCACACTACATTTATGCAAAATATTCTAAATAATTGGAAAATTTTTTCCTACCACTGCATGGAAATAATTGCATTGCCACACCTGTAACCCCTATGCAAAGCAGTTCATTTCCGGTTTCCATTTCTTTCCCGCTCTAGAGCAGCAATGATTCTTTACCGCACGCTAGATCAAACAGCAATTTTAAATCAGCTGTTATTACAAACAATGCTACAGCTGTTATTCATTGTTGTCGTTTAGTAATTGCTTCTTTTTTTAGTTTGAGGTTATGTTTGATAGTTAACATTATGTTCCAACAGAAACAAATAAAAAATAATCTAAATGACATTTTTTTATACAATAAAACATTTAATATGTAACAATTATGTTGGTAGGAAAACTCTTGTGTGTATTACGAGTGCAAATAGTCATTGCCATTCTCGAATTGTTTGGCCGCATACTCAGCTGACGCTTCGTGCGGCCATCTACAATTCTCGAGTGGCAATGACGTACTTTACGCTCTTATTACACAAATAGCTAAAACACAACCTTAACTAACCTGGCGAGATTTACCCTACTGCTTGTGTTTCTGGTTACTAGGAAACTGTTTGACATCAGCTACTGCCGCCGAAACTTGAATACTCTAACGGTAGGTGACAACTACAGCTGATTCCAACAGAAGTACGTCATTTCCAAGTACGTCATATCTATTTGAGAGTTGCTATCAGCTGAACCACCCACTACGTCACTGGTTTGTTATTTGTTGTTGATGTCACCTAGGCCTACCTATTATATTCTATATTTCTTTTCAACCGTTCCATTGGCTTCTATATGGGGTCAAGGGCCGAAAATTTTTGGCCCCAGACCTCAAAAGCTTGACTTCAGTTGTTAGAAGTGAGGATCGACAACAGGTGATATTGATGTAGTGTGATTAATACATTTTGTTTTGATGTAGTGTGATTAATACATTTTGTTTTGCTAAACATTAACATTTTACATTCCTTATGCTTAATCATACAAGCCTATATGACAACACTTGTTTTGTCGACTTTTAAATTGATTGTATTTGTCTATGATTCTATTGGTTCTATGGTTTTACAGTAGAACCTCGATAGTTCGACTCTCGATAGTTCAACACTCCTTATAGTTCGACACGGTTCATGACACCCTAACATGTCAGTAACGACCGATAGTATCCATGTTGTAGAGTGACAAAGTTGAAAATGTAAACAAAAAAGAGGAATGATTTGAATGTTGGTCATGTTAAAGTTCAATTATGTTATGATTTCAATCAAATTTAGTGTTTCCTAAATTCAACTCATGATTTTTATTCTCCCTATGTTACCATTTCCCATATACTCCCTATTGTTCGACATTTCAATACTTCGACACTCTCTAAGTCCACAAAGTATCTAACTATCGAGGTTCTACTGTATGTTTAAGTAAGATATTAAGATGATAGTTTCTAGAGTTGTAATAGTATAAAATCTATCAGAGTGGAAGCTCTCTTAACTGACCTCGGATCAACCATGAGTCGGATTAACCAACCGTTAACTTCTGCCGTGCAAGCCGATGTTGAGATAATGATCTAACAACTCATGTTTCAAAGGTCGAACAAACGTTTCTGTAGCAAGTCAAATTCAGTCAGTTGCTCTCAAATTTTTGTGCAGGCAGTTTTTACTGTGCTAACTATGTTAGCTAATTATGTTTTTAACAGTTTTTTATACCATAAGTGTCTACTAACTTTATTAACTAAATGAATGTGTTAAAAACAATTGATTGCTTTGCAACAATTTTTTTCACTTGTTTTATTGATTTTAACACATATTTCTGGTATTATTAGGTTTCACCGACCTTTTTCGTTACTCAACCATAGTCTGCTCCCATAGAAATCGGTTACGCTTCTACTGTAGGCTTAATCTATACTTATTTAATACAATAAGGGTTTTTTTGTGTAGAGAACTCCTCCTACAATTTTCAACCGATTTTCAAGTTTTTGGTGTCGTTGGATAAGGTTTGGTCTGTAGTTGTTTCCGCCAAAAACTGATGAGAATCGGACTGAAAATAAAGGTGCTATCCACCATTGAAGTCTCAAAATTTCTCATTAAAATAACATTGGGATGGAATAAAGCATTTTAAACATCTGTTAATGTTCAGCTGTTAATACGTGTAGTTTTTGGTGATTACAGATTTTCACACTATTAGATTGGTCGGATGTCATTGATTTAGAACTAAAAGTAACATTTGTATTGTAGCAAAATAAACTGCTCAATTTTGAACATCACGTATACTAGTTACAAATAAAAAGTTACAAAATCAATATTGACAAGTTCAAAAGTTTTTTATAAAAAGGAAATATAATGTTCAATATAAAAACAGATGAAATAGTAGAAGCCCTGTTGACCAGTACGAAAGCAGACCTTTGGTTGGGTTTAAACACAAAAACATCTTTTAGGGAGAGGATGGAAAAAATCATTAAGCACACAGGGGGCCAGCCTGTAGTGTGGGACTCCCAAAAAAACAAGTATGCCCACTAAAAAAACCTCCTCTACTCTTTAGGAATCTAGCCTGGAATTGTTTGTCACAATACATCAGGCTAGGCCTAAATTAGCTTAAGTCCAATGGGCTTATTCCTTGATCAGCCACATGGTCAGGGGTCTCAGCCGCTTAGCGGTCCAGATCATTATTTTTGTGGCCTCCAGGCCACAAAAATTTGCTGTTGGGAAGGCGGGGCCCTTCCCAACGGGGGCGGCGGAAGAAGATGTGCTCCGCATCGTCGGGGACGCCTGGGCAATAAATGCAATCCGGTGAACCTGTCTTGCCCATTGCGTAAAGGTACGACCAATTGTGTAGTAAACTTCCCCATACCGCTGTTCCACCCATGGTGGACCTGCTTTATAAGTCAAGCAGTCCATCTTCCTGAGGTGTCGTGCTCCCAGCTGTGTTGCCACTGCTGGAAGGTTCGGGAGCGCTCTTCTGTTCTTGCCGTGTCCTTGCTGATCTCGCCTTGTCTCTGATAACTCGCCTTCCTCTCTCCTGCCAAGAGCTTGACAGGGATGATCCCAGCGACCACCAGGACGGTTGGCTTGGACACTGATTGGTAGGTGGAACACACCCGGAGCACCGCTTGACGCTGAAACTGTTCGAGTCACAACCTGTATAACTCTTATCTAAAGCCTCTGCCCACACCTCTGCTCCATAAAGAAGCACGGACTGGACCGCGGACATCAATAGATGTCTTCTGCTGGATCGGGGACCCCCGACATTGGCCATCAGCCTACTAAGGTAAGTGACTACCTTAGCGGCCTTGTCCGCCGTACAGAAGATCTGATCTCTTGGTGTCCACCATAACCCCGAGGTATTTGGCAGTACTGATTGATTGGACCATTTCCCCTCCTAGCCTACTCGAAGGTGTCAATCTTCTTCTTCGTGAGGATCACAATCTCCGTCTTTCTGAGATCAAGCGAGAGACCGTGATCGGACATCCAGGTGTTGACCACATGCATGACTTGGTTCAACTTTATTTGGGCCAGCTTAATGTTGTGTGCAGCAATGAGAACTGCAACGTCATCGGCGTACCTAACCAAAGTGGTTTCCTCAGGCATCTCCGACCTCAGGAGGCTGTCATAGGCAACGTTACAGAGATCCGGACCAAGTATTGAACCTTGCATGGCACCAGAAGTGACTTCCAACATCCATGTTCCGTCCCTTGTGTTGTAAATCAGGCTTCAAGAGCAGAGATAATCCTTGATGAGCCGCAACAGATATGCATGAACGCGAAAGGTGTTGCGAAGCGCATCCAACATATCGACCCACCTCGCCGAGTTGAAGGCATTATTGACATCAAGCGTAGCAAGAAACACTACTCGAAACACAATACCAATAATACCAAATAAACAATAGTTATGTCAACAGTGTACATACAATGACAGCCAAAAGTTAAAAAAAGTGCGAGGGCATTTATGAAGGCTTCTACTCTCCTCTTTTCATGTGAATTAAACGACAAATATTAAAATATCCTATATTCTAATACGAGTAAGGTATATTTGTATGCACACTGATCTCGAAAACGGGTCCAACGATTTTCTTCAACTTTTGCCAATAACTTAGTTCTGGTATAAAAATCATATACATATAAACAGGTCTCTTTGCTAGGAATAATCTAAATTAATTATAATCTTTAATATAAATTCAACAAATTTTAACATTTGTCTTATAAAGTTAAAAATCAAAACAAAGAAAACTTGAAAACAGCTAGGAACTATCAAAAGTATGGACCACCTGTTTTGAGCATTAACATGTGGTTTTGTATTGCAGAAATAATTACTGAATCACCAAATGATATACAATAATTGGATGAAAGGATCGAAGAAGAGTGAAATCCTCATACATAACTGTTGGTCGTTCAGTGTAGTGACAAATCCCAATTTGTATTGACCGACGTTTACGTTCGCAAGAAAACTCAGATTTACTTCAAACGTTCACAGTAGAATTTAGGTGTAAGGTCAAATTTGTTTTTGAAGTTAATCTGTTAAGTAATAGTATAGTGAGACGTAATTTAATTTCCAATAAGAAGTGCATTGTGGGCTGTAAATAACGGTGCTCGAGTATTTTGTTGTCAGACATAGAGTAAGCATTATAGAAACTATTTTCTGCCTGTTGTACTGTAACTGCACTAAATATAATACAGTTTGTTATGTGTGAAATATTTTAAATAGGTTATGAATACTAGAAAGCTATACTGTATATTAACAAACAATAATAAAAGAAAATATATACTAAAATAATAAAAAATTTTAAAAGTACCTACTGGTAATCAAATATTTTGAATGAAAAAAACTTAAAATAAAACTTAAACTTTTTCTATGTAGTTAATATGTGTAATTTCATATACAGGGTGTCCAGAAAAAACCTTTACAAACTTTTCCAGGTTATTGCGCACGTCAAAATAAGCAAAAAAGTTCCTGTAAACATATGTCCTAAAATGCTTCATTAACCCGCTAGCCGCCATTTTGTTTTTTACACTAAATAATTTTTATTTCCGTAACGGATCATTGTATTAAGTTAATATTTGGCATGAACCTTCACTATAACAATACCCATTTTCAGTAAAAAAATTATTTTTTTCCAATGTGTATTTTCAAAATGGCGGCCATTTTAAAATTTTTAACTCAAATATCTCAAAAACGGTAAATTTTATAAAAATGTTACAAGAGACAAAAAAGTTGACGAATTAAATTATCTAAATATTGATACCAAGTTTGTAAGGATCCAACAACAAATAACGGAGTTATTGTGGTTTTCCTGCAGAAAAACACTGATTTTGCTCTATGATTAATGCGAATTTAGGTTACTTTAAGAGAAAAATCTCAATTACTCCGTTATTTGTTGTCGGATCCTTACAAACTTGGTATCAATATTTAGATAATTTAATTCGTCAACTTTTTTGTCTCTTGAAACATTTTTATAAAACTGACCGTTTTTGAGATATTTGAGTTTAAAATTTTAAAATGGCCGCCATTTTGAAAATACACATTGGAAAAAAATAATTTTTTTACTGAAAATGGGTATTGTTATAATGAAGGTTCATGCCAAATATTAACTTAATACAATGATCCGTTACGGAAATAAAAATTATTTAGTGTAAAAAACAAAATGGCGGCTAGCGGGTTAACGAAGAATTTTAGGACATATGTTTATAGGAACTTTTTTGCTTATTTTGACGTGCGCAATAACCTGGAAAAGTGTGTAAAGGTTTTTTTTGGACACCCTGTATATGTATTATTATTATTTATTTATTTTTAATCACGTGGAACTAGGATTATATTTGGCTTATGTTGCCATTCATCCCCATACGCGTGGAACAAGCGTACTCCTAGTCAAAGTAATTAATTGGTTTTAATTATGCTTTCTGCTGACAATAATGATTTTTTATGTATAAAAAGTAAAGAAAACTAATAAAAATGTAATGTTTTGTAATGCAATTTATTATAAAATACTAAAGAATAAACAATGGTAAAATTAGCTGATGACTGATGAAGAAAACCCCACAAGGTACAATTAATTTCAACGTGTACTTCAGCAAATTCATGCTTGAGTGCTGGTACCATAAGCCATATATTAAAACAATTTAACGAGCAAGTGAGCAAAACAAGCTTATTTTGAATTAGTGAAAAACAATTGTACAAGTTTTCCGCACATGCTCGGCTGCCCGGTACCTACTCAATAACTATTCAAACAATTATGTATACAAGATGGGGATAAAGAGTCAGTCCTAGTGGACTTTGTTAAAACTACCTGAATACGTTTTTCATTGTTTACAAGTACAATGAGGGCGGGAAACACTATCTAGTATTCAGTGTAAAAAGAAACGCGCTGCTGCACTTAAGCACATGTGAGACCCAAGGCTCAGGTAGATGATGGTGACGAAGGATATTTGGTCACAGAAAGTAGGTTTTTAATTAATACATGCTATTCATTGGATACGTTCATAGCCTGCTCAGCAGTTTCAGCGGCTGCCGACATAGGCTGTCATGTCAGTATCGTGGGTCTTGAGGGTAAAAAATCCATCATACAGTGGTTTACATGCTTTATTTATTCAGCTTTATTTTAGGTCTCATAAAACTGGAAGTAATTTTAAATTAAAGATAAAGACTTGGGCTATTTTACCAACTTTTTTTATTTTGTCATATTTTGAATCCATATCAATTTGTAATGGACCAAAGTTGATCCAACTTTGATCAACTTTGATCTATTATAGCTTGATATGATTCAAAATATGAAATAATCAAAAAGATGGTCAAATAGCCCAAGTCGTTATCCTTCATTTGAAACCCTTCCCACTTTTATTGGACTTAAAATAAACTCAGAAAATTTGAACAGGTGAAGCACTGTATGACGTTCTTAGAGCGGGCCCACTAGCCCCTTCTTAATCTCTTCAGCTAGGCATTAAAAATGAGTTTGATCTTTCAACCGCAGATATTTTATTTATTTATTTATATTTTTTTAAGAGGTTGGTGGACCTTTTTTTGCCTTACTTTGCCCCGTCCACATAGACTATTGATCTGTTCGTGGATCGTATTAGACAAAGTAAGGGGTGAGCCGCTACAGTACAAGGTGACAGGTACTGATAAAAGTCACTGGCAGAACGCGGATTCAAACCCATGACATCGCTGCCATGCTCCGGTGCCCAAGTCCGGTGCGCTAACCACTACGCCAACTCGCCCAAGTATATCCCCTGAGTAGGCTTATGACCAAGCAGAATTAAACAATTCATGTGTTTTAACCTGAAAATTTTACCCTACTTAACTCTAATGTTGGTACTCTTTCAAATTAAAGGGGAGGAATCGTCGTGATATTACTAACATGATATTATTGCAGAGATATATATTGCGCCACTACATAGGGTGTGCAATCTTGATCGATTACGAAATCAGTGTTTCTTAAATTTGAGTTTATGACTCTTGGGGACCCACTTGATTTAATTTTCAGAAGAAATGAGATATTCTTTTAAACATTTTTCTACATGATGATGTCTGAGCATTGGCTCCATTCCATTCACAAATTATTGAAGTTTGGTTTGTTACCTATTAATAAAAGTTAAATTGATTTCATCACTTTTAGCCATTATATTTATTTAGAGTAAATAAAATGGTGTATGTTTTGACATTTTGTATAAAATTAGGTAAATATCAATATTTTTTGCTTGTATATTGTTCAAAATGACTATTAAATGATAAAATTATTTACAATAAGCTAGATTTCTTAAATAGTAAGTTTGGTTTTGATGGATTTAGGTGACAATTAAGAGCTCGCGCTTATAAATATACTTTTAAAGGTAATGTAGTCTGGATAAAATAGTAAGACAAATATAAAAGTAGGCTAAAACAATACCTTTTAAATTTCTTGATTGCTTCTACCAAGGAATGTGGGGTACAGCACTTAACTCGCCATATCAACGGAACTGACTGAAACGAAACAAGTAAAGAACAATCAATAACACGCTATGATTAACATTTCAGTAATTAATCATCCATCAGTTGATCAACTAATTGGGTTGGCAAATCCAATAAATCATTTCGTGTAAAGTTATAGTTTTCCATAAGTGTTTAAAAAATCATATCCTACCCTAAAATTAGATAAATATATATATAGGCTACATTTTTTTGTAAAAAAAAATGTAACTTATAGCAACCTTAGTCATAGAACTTTTCAGTTTGAAAGTGCAGAGTTTATATTGGAAATACTGGATGTTATGTTGAAATTTAATTTATGCGTTTAGGTATTTACATAAACTTAATAGGCTAGCATAAATCAAGAAGAATATTTGTAAAAATACTTTTATAGGCCTGCTGTAAATTCATCGTAGAATTCATTTTTAAAACAGTCAGTGATTTTATTAGCTGCTATGTAGGTATTAGGTCTTTCTCGATGGATTCTAGTTGCACCATTTTCCAATACTGTACCTGTAATTAATGCATGTGTTGGATTAGGCCCATAAGAGAATATCTTGGTGACTTAATAGCCCCAAGCGGCCACACCTAAATGTACTGGGAACAGGGTTGCCAAATAAAAAACCCGAAAAAAGGATGGGGTTTTATAATCAAGACTATATTACAGAACTCCTGAGTCCGAAATAGGGCTTGAAAATCAAAAATGCTTTGATAGTAGGCATGCATTTAAATTTTTCTGTAAACACATACATATCAATAGTGTTTTAAATGCTATTTTAGTGTTGTTCATGGGTTTTTAGGAGTTTTTAAAATTTTACGAATAGAATCAAATTTGCCTATGTTACGGTAGTAAAAAATACCAACTATCTTCGCCTACTTAATACTAAATAAAATAAAATTTTTATACGAATATTTAATTTACGTTATTTTGTAAAGCTTGCATTAACTTATTAATTAATAATTCTACTGATATTAATCTTAATTAATCAAATAATCAACAATTTTCAAACTAAGCCTATAATAGGTTTTGAAAGCTAAAAAAATAGGAATCTATTAAAAATAAAAAGGTTTATTTTAAAACAATAAGTTAAAAACACCATAAGTTAATCACACTAATCTACATTGTTGGCCTAATTTTTAGACTTTAGCTAAACTGTAGGCCTAAATGAAAGACTGTTGTCTGTTGTTAATACAAATGGCATTCACTTATCAGGACACAGTACGGCACCCACGAATTGGCAAAGCCTGAGACGTCTGTAGTTTGCAATCTGGGCAGACGGTTTTAAAGAGTTTTCTGAGACTTGAAATGAAAGAATGTCTCGAAAAATTACAATTGTCATACAATGATACTGTCAGCAGACACTTGACGCGATGCAGCGCCGCATTAACCTGCCTACTACCGGCACCGCATTGCGAACGCTGATCGATTAACTTAACTAACTTAATGAATGTGTTCATTCATTACTTAAGTTTTTAAGTAATGAATGTGTGTTTCACAAACTTTATGCACTTTTAACATTGTTGACAAGCTCTTTTGCGGGCGAAATGTGTTAATTTGTGTTCCTTGCCATGAAGATGTGCTCATGAAGAGCATGAACCAGCTGTTGTAACTTAATACTGCAACTGCATTGGATCATTTAAGTTATAGGAAGGTTACATATTTTTTTTTATTTCTTTAGGTCTATTTATTATTATTATTTATTTACTTATTATTATTTTTTTTTTTTTATTCTTGATTTTAGCTAAATACGGGACATTTTCCGACCCGGATGACTTCTCTCCGGGACGTGGGATAAATTTACTAGATTTAGAAATTTTCCCTTAAATTCCGGTATGTATGGGAACCCTGACTGGGAAACCTAGTGAAAGTGAACCAAACCAAAAAGAGGCTTCGTAGACAAAGTACGACAGCATTTCTAAACCAGTGATTTACTTGTGCCAACTTGAACCAACAAGAATTAAGAATCAATAAGTTTATTATAGTAGGCGTATCGAAAATGCGAGCCTGAATTTAAAACAGTGTTGCCGAATTGTGCAGACTAATCCAGCTGTTGGCATCTGTTATTAATTACTGCAAATGTAGGAAAACATGGAAACAAAAACAAACCGGCAACATCTCTAGGTAAGACTAATGTAAATCAGCTTCCAGCTGTTTAAATTTCAAAGCTCGCAATTTCGTGACGCCTAGTATAACTTATTCTATAGATACATAATTTGGTAGGCCTAAATTAGGAATTGTCAGAGTTTGGTTATGTCAAAAAACATCTGTCTAAGATTGTTACACAGTTGTAATAAAAAAAAATTATTCAACAATGAAAGTGTTTATTAATGTTCAGTATTTATATAGATTGTATCTTATATCATTTATAGGGCTGTAAATGTCTTTAATTATCATGGGTCTCTGTCAAAATTTTAAGAACCTCTTATAATCTATATGTAATCGTATGCCAGCTGTTGTTCCATCGAATGAAACATCGAGTGAAAGTACTCAATCTGCACCCGTATTGAACAATATCGATCGATCGAAATCTGTCACTATCGAATCCAAGACTGTAAACAAAAACAAACCAGCCTCATCTGTGATTCTGAGTGAACGGGTTAGCCTTACAGATTATGATAGTGATTATCCTCCCCTGAGCACTAAAAGTACGGTAAGTTTGCCAGAAGATGAAAGTGACTCTCAGTGGAATGTTTGGCAGGGCAAGAAATTAAAAAATAAGAGTAGGAATCAGCCTATAATAGGTTCTAAAACTGACTCTTCAAGTAAGGTTAGGGCGGTGAATAAACTAAAGTTTATATTTATTTCAAGGATTGACACAGCATGCACCAAGGATGATATTATTGATTATATCAAAGAATCTGGAATTGAGGGGTGTGAATGCCATGATATAAAATCTAGGTATGATTCTTATAAATCTTTTAAGCTAAGTATTTCCTTAGACCTTGCCCCTAGACTGTTAACCAACTCATTCTGGCCTTCGGGTACTCTGGTCCGTGAATTTGTACAAAGGAACAGTTCCAGGGCTAACTTTGTGTCCTCAAAGACTTTTTTAGGCAGGAACCATCGTTCTTAGAAAGGAAAGCGATTTCCAAGACGAGGGCTACCACTCATAACAAGGTGAAAATCTGTACTGTTAACACTCAGTGTTTGAGAAATAAAATTCCCCTTTTGGAGATTTTATGTGATGAACATGAAATAGACGTATTGTGCATACAAGAACATTGGATGGTGAGTGATGAGATAGTATATTACAATAAAATATCATATCTCAACCTTGCTTCCTACTTTTGCCGCTCATCTCCTTGGGGTGGCGTGGCCTTATTTGTAAGTAACCGTCTGAGTTTTTCTCCTTTGGATTTAAGTGAGTTTTCGGTTGAGCTGCAGGGAGAGTTTGCAGCTGTGATTATTAATGAACTTTCTATTATTATTGTCACCATGTATAGGTCACCAAGTGGCAATATTGCCACATTTTTTAATCTATTGGATAAGTGTCTCAGTTATCTTATCACACTTGGACTTTTTTTGGTGATCGGGACTGATCACAATATAGACTTATTAAAGCCCTCAACTGATGTTCATGACTTCCTGAATCTACTTCGTAGTTTCAATATGTATTGTAGTATTATTTTGCCAACTAGAGGGAAAGCATCTCTCGACACTTTTATAACCAATTTAGACTCTTGGAACTATAATGCTATAGTTAGTCAGGATCACATCGCTGATCATCAGCATGTCTTTCTTAGTGTACTTTCAGAACCTAACCTGGACGCTGTCGGAAATAATGGGAAGTCTTCTAAGACTATCTCTTATAGAGTGTTTAATGACAGTTCTCATGACCTTTTCATGGGGTTTCTCGCAAGCCACGCTAGACAATGGCTTGATGGTATTATGACATTAAGAGCCTCCGGTGCTTTTTCATTCTTTTTTAACAAATTTAAAGAAGCTTTTGATACTTTCTTCCCCCTAAAGCTCAAGACAGTCTATCCAAGTAGACCTTCAATGAGGTTACCAAGCAGTGCCATGAAGGTGAAGAACTGGTATACACCTGAACTATCTAGGCTTAGAAATAATATCATATCTGTGCATGACCTAGCTTTAGTAAATCCTGATCTGTTACCATTACTTCGTAAATTAAGAAGGGACTATCGTTTTAAGCTTAAAGAGGCTAAGAGAAATGCTAATGCAATGTATATTACCAATGCAGCTAACCCTTGCAAAGCTGCATGGAATCTTATCAGTTCCAGTAGGCCTAGTCGCCCTGCGACTGACACTAATTTTGCTTCAGCAGATGATTTTGGCCAGTTTTTTGTGAGTTCTGTGGATACCATTTTGAATAATGTTCCAAATAGTAACTTAAGCCTTAATGAAGTAGTAGATAAAGTACCTCATGTTGAAACTACCTTTGAATGGAATCATGTAAGACTGAATGATATCATTGACTCAGTAGTTAGTTTTAAGCCTTCTGAAAGCAAGGATGTCTATGGCATGTCTACCAACCTCTTAAAGAGAGTAATTCATATAATTGGTCCTATCCTGGTATACATAATTAATGCTTGTTTTTTGGAGGGTGTTTTCCCTCACGAACTTAAATTGGCCAGAACTGTTCCTGTTTATAAAAAGGGTCCAGTAAATGAATTAGCCAGCTATAGGCCTATATCTATAATTCCTGTCATAGCCAAAGTATTTGAATCTGTTATGTTTTGTCAACTTTATGGTTATCTGGAGCGGTGGCACCTTCTAGTCCCTGCCCAGTTTGGTTTCCGCAGGTCTAAGACCACAGTACTTGCTGTGGAAGAACTGGTCAGTCATATAATGGGTGCTTTTGAAAGTAAGCAATCTACGTCTGCTACATTGTGTGACTTATCTCGAGCATTCGATTGTGTTCAGCACACAATACTGCTTGAGAAGCTTAAGAGGTATGGTCTGGAAGGTGGCACACTCCAAATGGTTAGGTCCTACCTTGTAAATCGCCTTCAGGTGGTAAGCTGGAATGGGTCAACCTCAAATGCTGTACATGTAAAACATGGTGTCCCACAGGGATCCA
The DNA here is from genome assembly GCA_030545055.2 of Neoaliturus tenellus. Classification (NCBI taxonomy): domain Eukaryota; kingdom Metazoa; phylum Arthropoda; class Insecta; order Hemiptera; family Cicadellidae; genus Neoaliturus; species Neoaliturus tenellus. Next base: position 33,027,849 of record CM061534.1, on the reverse strand, counting down.
TCTTGGGACCCCTTCTGTTCTTGACCTCTATTAATGATCTTTATTATGATGTTAATGGTGGCGTCCTGCTATTTGCAGACGACACAACTTTGTTCTCCAGCCATACCAATATCAATGAGGCCACTGCTGCAACCAGAGAGCTATTCATTGGAGCCTCTAACTGGTTTTTGAACAATAGATTATCTCTGAACAACACCAAAACTCAGGAAATTATCTTTAGTCTGTGTAATAACACTGAAGTTTGTAACCCTGTCAAGTTATTAGGTTTCACTATGGATTCCAAATTGTCTTGGGAAGCTCATATTGAACAATTGTGTATAAAGTTGAGCAGGGTAGTTTACCTGTTAAGGAGGCTTACTGGTGACCTGCCAGCCAGCTTTGTCAGGCAAGCGTATTTTGCATTTTTTCAGTGTCACGTGGCCTATGGCACAATTCTCTGGGGTCATTCCTCACACACTCAAAAGATACTTTTAGTTCAAAAGAAGGCGATCCGAGCCATCTCTGGTGCAGGCTGGCTTGATCACTGTAAGCCTCTCTTCGTTGAACATGGTGTTCTCACTGTGTATAACTTGTATATATTACAATGTATCACTGCCGTAAAGCGAAACCTCACATCATTCATATCTGTCGACAATGTACACTCTCATGAAACTAGGTCCAGCGGAATGTTATTTGTTCCTAGAGTTAGATTAGAAAAGTCTAAATTAAGTTTTCCTGTTGCAGGTATTCATTTTTTCAACAAACTGCCAGTGGTAATAAGGAACCTGCCCCTCCCTAAATTCATCCGTTCCATGAAGAAGTGGCTCTCCCTTAACCCTTTCTACAATATTAACGAATTTAATAACGCCAACTTTAAATCCATAGCCCACTAATCCGTATACTAACCAGCTCTAACCATCTCTGCTTTAACCAGGTAACAACTTTTTTTATTCTCTCTTTCTTTTCTTTTTTTTTTACCTTACTGGCAGTAAGTATTGTTATTTTAGTTGTTGTTGAAATGAAATGTACATTTATGTATTTCTACCATTAAGTATATGACAATGCCTATTGTACAGTATTGTATTTAACGGCAATAAATATCTTTGAATCTTTGAATCTTTGAATAAAGGTAAAATTTATTAGGCCTAAGCCTTCAAAACAGTAGGCTAGGCCTATATATTGGTCAAACAACACAAGCTCATTTAATTTGGTTTCATTGCACATTGTCTATCATTGTTAACTCTATAGGCCTAATTTTTATCTTCAAATACTCAACTAATGGGCTTAACTGAATATGGAGTAGGTAGCAAGCTTTCCACAAGGCTACTTGCTTAGGAGCATTACTTATTATCTAAAACAAACTCTGAAAAAACAAACAAATTTGCGTTAGTTTTTACAATTTTAGTTCATATTAAATAATATCTTACCTTAAAGTCTTAATTTCTAACAACAAATTCAACACTAACAGCGTAACAACAGTACTACAGAACAAAATTTGATTGAAAAAAAAACACTGTCAGTTCGGGAATTGGCAGTCGACAGCCACAGCCAGCCAGCCAGCCAAGTAGCGAAGAAGCCAAATGTACGGAAGCCCTGAAGGGCCAAAGAGTAAGCGATCATTTTTTACACCGCCGTGTTTCAAATACGGCGAGCCGTGTTTCAAAGACGGCGAGCCGTGTTTAGAAGGCGGCGAGCCGTGTTAGAAAGGCGGCGAGCCGTGTTTGAAAGTCGGAGAGCCGTGTTTGAAAGGCGGCGAGCCGCGTTTGTAAGTCGGCGAGCCGTGTCTGCAAGTCGGCGAGCCGTGTTTGGAAGGCGGCGACGGCTCGCTGACTTTTAAACGCGGCTCGCCGACTTTCAAACACGGCTCGCCGTCTTTTAAACACGGCTCGACGTGTTTGAAACACGGCGGGGTAAAAAATGTATGCTTTCTCTTTGGCCCTTCAGGGCTTCCGTACAAATGCAACTAATGCAAGCCGGCGAGCCGCTGTCTTGTTCGCTCCAGCTGAGCTGAGTGAGTACAGTATGTGGGCATTGAAACTGAACAGAACTAACGGAAGAAATGCCCCTGTCGCGGCAGACCTGCATGATCAACGAATTTCCAATGATATTTGATTTTTTTTACTTTCCCCATAAACTCCGTAGAAATGAGAATGTGTGTTTGCTGCCATGTTTTTTTTTTGTTTTTTTAGAAAATGTAAGTTAATGAAGGTAAATATCTACGGTAATTAATTATATACTAAGGGTTATTAATTGTTACTTTTTTTAATTTTCCCTATAAGAGTCATACTTTTTTTAGCATAGGAACTGACTTAGCGTTAAGGTTTCAGGTTTACATACTGATTGCCAGCTTAACTGGGACCCTCATATTAATTATTTGTCAACAAATTGGTTATTAAGTGTAGTTTACCTGCTAAGATAATTAATTGAGACTATAGAAGATACTGACTTACTTACTTCTTGTTGTAATACCATGGACCATATCAATGGCATGAAGACCCGTGTTTTAAATTTTTTCTTTGTAGTTCAGGTCGAACCAGATCATTTAGGTCAGAGGTCAGGGCTAGGTTATAGGTAAGGAAGGGTGGGAGTTCATAACAACATTTTTTGATCAGATACGTTTTTAGCTTATCTTTGAAAGATCTTGACCTAGAAGCTTCCCTTAACTCTAGTGGTAAGGTTGAAAAAAACTTAACCCCTATAGTCTGGTTCCTGCTCATGAAGTTTCAATTTATGTTGAGATTATGGATTAACAGATTTATTGCAAGTATATTGTGGTTATGGGATGGAAATTAAGCTATTTTCTACAACATACAGAACAGTTTCATTCTGAAACAATGAAGGTACAGTTGAAATTTCTAGGTTTTGGAAATGTAAAAAACAGGAATCTGACTTCAAACTAATACGACATCTAACTGCTCGTTTCTGGATGGTAAAGATTATCTGGAGATTCTGTTTGCTTGAGTTTCCCCACAGCACTATTTGAATACCTAATGAAACTTTCTATTAAACTTGATAATCCATTTTTGAAAGTCCAATATTCCTTAAAATAGAGACAAAAACGTTTTTGACAGAGTTTCAGCAAGGTTTTCAATCTGATCCCCTCACCTCAGACCACAGTCCAATCTCTCTCCCAGGTAATTCACTGTTGTGACGAAGTGGATGTATTTTTGTATGACTTACTTTGCCTTTGTTCAAAGTATTTGACATAATATTTTGTGGAAATAGCTTTAAAAAAATTGTAAACTTTTTCTCATTAAAAGATTTTAAAATAATTTGTTATTTTGAAATGGGTGCACATTTTAAAGCTCTTTTAATACAGTTAAACAGTTGCCAATCTATATCTATATAATCTATTATATAGACTCTAATAAACTGCCTCATTCGACATTCAATTCAAAATCTCTTTATTCATACTAGTACATGGTGTCACTCTTAAATTTAGCATATAAAACAAAACAAAACAATTAGAAATATAAAGAAGAGATTGATCAAAATTTGTCCATAGGTATATTCTATCAACATAAATAAAATAAAACTAACTATTATGTCTATGTCTCAAAACCTCAATATGAAATACTATTGATGATAAAATTCATGAAAGAATACAAAGTTTTAGAAATTAAAAATTCCTTGACTTTGCACCTAGAGCTTTCGAATTTTGAGATTTTTTTTTAGATTTTCCGGTAAGTTGTAATATTTTATTCCTTGATAGGTCGGGGTCATTTTGAATAATTCCGAACGAGGTATCTTATTTAGTAAGTCATCTCTATTCCGTGTATTGTAACTGTGAACTTGACTGTGATTTGAAATTTTTTTAAATTTTGTTTTACATGGGAGGTGGTTTCAAGTATGTACAAGCCATAGTACACAGCAATTCCTAAATTAGCAAAATGTTCTCTACATGAAATGTCAGGTTTTAGATTCAAAATTGTCCGGATTGCCAGTTTTTGGAGCTTTAATATTTTATCCAAATTTTGTTTGGATGCCGAACCATAAAGGGCAATACCATAAGCTATGTGGGAATGTATGTTAGCAAAGTAGATTATTCTTAGTATGTCGGTACTCATCAAATTTCTCAATGTAAAAATGATGTTTCCTTAATGGAAGGATTTTTGTAAAAAATGTTTTTGACATGTGTGTTCCAGTTTAAGTTACTGTCAATATACATTGAGTAATCACAATGCCAATACTAGAAATACGGTAATACAAAACAACAATAGAAAATTTTGTAGATTAAGAAGTAAGTGAGGTGTTAGACTTTGACCTTTTAAAGGAAAAAAAACCTTTTAGACTACCTTTTAAAGGTAGTCTATTATGTCACATAGATAACTTGACAAACTCTTCCTGATCAAGCAAATTAACTTATAACTGCTGGCTTTTTAACCGGTGTTTTTTTCACATTTTATTTATGTATTGTTGTTAAAGTTTAATAACTTTAGACTGGGACATGGTGTGTGGCATCGTCCTGTAATGCAGCTATTTGAGGGTCACGAATTGTGTTGCTGAAGAGCCCATTGTGAAGACAAGTGATAGGAGTTAATATAGGCAACTTGAGCCCATTTACACGGCTAAACTGTGATATTGATCTTAGAATACTTCTGTAGAAAAGCAACCATCTCCGGAGATTACCGGCGTGACAGACCCGACCCTTGACAAGACCTTATCTAACTGACAACTAATGACTCACTTTTTCCAGCCGTCCTGCCAGCAAACTCAACCGGCCAGCATTTTGCAATAGTTAATTGGTTAGAAAAATATTTTATTTTCATTTAACTCCAGTAACTTCCTTTTCCAAAAATTAATTGATTTATTATACTTTTTTTAGTTTCCTTACTTCAATAAACTTAATATTAATTTCTTAATAATAATTAGGTCAATTTTTCTTGCAACGTGCAACGCAGCAGACGCACAGGTTCTAGCCTATGTCTGCTGATTTCCTGGGCCTCATAAGTACAAGTATAATTTTAACAGTTTATATTTATATTTATTTTTAAAAGTTGTATTTTGTAAACTGTCTATTTTTTGGAAATAAATTTTTATTCATTCATTCATTCAACCTCTAACAAATAACTACAAATGTTCTCAAATATCGGATGTAACATTGTTAATAAGTCTACCAACATCGATCAAGGTGCAGTCTCACATTTGCGACTGAATTGAATGTAATGACCTAAATTTGTAATAACATCGAAAACCAAGTAAATAAACGGTATCAGTTAACTGACACATACTTTCTCCCAACAATATAAAAAAGGTGTTAAAAGCTCCAAACATTAATGTCTTGATGACTCAGTCGGACAGCTACCAGCTGAGCAGCGCTCGTTTGACCCTACGCGCGTCTGTGACTTTTAACAACGTACTGCGTTTACCGCTAAACGAAAAATTGAATTTTCTCCGCAACCACTTCACGTTGAGCAATAATTTAAAATACTGGATTATTTAGTTTTTTGAGCTGTATTCAATGGTGGCAAGTAAAAGTTTATTTCGAGACAACAGCTATTTTGAAAATAAAAAAAATTGATTTTTGAAACACTTTTTACTCCATAACTTTTGAACGCGCATTTTCTCGGAGATGCGGGTGGTGTCATTTTATTCACCATTTTAAGCTTAATTAACCACAAAATTTTAATCAAAATCGTTAGCCGTTTTTGAGAAATTTTGATTTTTGAGGGTTTTGGGGGGTAAACTACCCCTAAAAATCAAAAATTCAAAAAAATGAAAAAAACGCCTGGAATTATTGTGGGTTTGGACCTTCGTACCAAATTTCACCAAAATCGGACCATCGGGGCATTCGCTAGCTCTGTTTACATCCAGACACACAGACACACACAGACATCACTCTGAAAACCACTTTTTTGGACACAGGGGTCACCAAAATGGATAAATCCACCAACAACTCAAATTCAAAAATTTTGACGAAAACAATACTTTCTCCGTATACTATGGTATAGAGGGAGAAAGTAAAAACTATGCAAGTAGCAGCTTAGTTTGTTAACTGCCAGGCTAATTGAGGGCCGAATTTCTGTGGGTAAGTTCGCCTTACGCTTTTTTGTCCCAAAGGAAGTTAGGCCACTCTTAAATCAATTTTGTATTTTTTTAAGTCAAAGGTTGAATGATAAATCTTATGATTGAGGTGTGAATATGATTTAAAATAACTTCTTGATTAGAATTACACTACGCTCGCTATTATTTCAACCTGAGATATGATTGGTTACTTGGTCACTAATCAGTACGATCTGCGACAGCAAGTGGAAAATTTTAGGTCTGATTAATTTCCACTTATAGTGACACTACATTCAGATTAATTACAACACTTTAAAGACAAGAGCACCTGTTAATAATGAAACCTTGGTGAAAACCTATTGGAAATCAAAGTCACAGCATGGCTAGCGCTTGGTTATCAGTGTATTAGGCACCGACAATTCTTGAGTAATTAAACATATTTCTCTCTGGTTGATTTTGCTGGACTGTTAACTGAACTGGTGTCTCTTTATGTTGATGCTGGTGTTGGAGTGACAGAACCCAAGCTTGTTCCATGATTGTGTGCTAATGGACACTGGATGCTATATGCCAAGTGGAGTTTTAAGTAACCATCTTACGCTCCAGACAGAAGAAACGCATCGCAAAAATGAAGTCAATGTTGCTTACAGATGCTTACTACTGTAGGTCCAAGTAGCTGAATGCCTGCAACCAACCGTGCCACCAGTTAATGATTGGCCCTGTCACAGATCTACAAAGGTAATTAACTAGATTGAACATTTCTACTAAGATTACCTTACTGCCATCCGGAAGTCGTTGGATAGGAGAGTGTTTTGTATAAATACAACTATGATCCGAACACAAGCTAACCATAGTGACAGACTACAGTGGTCCATTTCAATAGTTATAAAACAGGCAAGTAAATGGACAGGCTCTACTTCTGTTTATAGGAACTTAACTACTGACAGATCAATTTGAGGCAATTTTTTCTGCTTCTACAACACAGTAACAACAACTTGGACCAGCATAAGACCATCCAGGCCTATTTTGTGTTAACACGTTCAAATGTTTTTTTTAACAGATTTTATGCAAATAAATCTTTTTTTAGACTTTGACACATCTCTCAAGATTCACCTCATTTGCTAGCTACTGAAAAGGGGAAAAGCAAACACAAATCTAGTGGAAACATCTTTATTCTTGTCAAGTCCTTACATCGATGAAGAAGCATACAGTTATCCACTACAGAAAAAATCCATCGAAACAAACAGCCAAAACATAATGAACATACAAGTCATCGAGGAATGCATATCGAGGGAATGTGCAAAAGTATTAAGGAAGTACAGTTCTAGCTTAAATACGCCTTATCCTAAAAAATACTGTGCTGTCGCAATATAAGCTGTATAAAAATGTTTTATGAAAAATAAATACTGCTAGTGGAATGTCGAATTGCAGTTTTTATACAAAATGTCTTTTAAAAACCTCAAAAAGGTTGTACAACTAATTTTTAAACAGGCCACACTCGAATACTTTGATATAAAATTTTTCTTTTCGCTAATTATTACTTTATTAATTAATTATACTTTAAATTCTAATAGGATAAAACTTATAATTAGCATTTGACCGGATCATTTATGTCTTGTGAAAGGTCAGCGGTGGCCTGTGGGTGAGGGGTCGAGTCGCTGCTTAGAAGCATTTCCTGTGCACGATGGAGGGGCCAGACTCGTCGTACTCCTGTTTGGAGATCCACATCTGCTGGAAGGTAGACAGCGACGCGAGGATCGACCCTCCGATCCATACGGAGTATTTACGTTCCGGCGGCGCGATGATCTTGATCTTCATGGTGGACGGCGCAAGCGCGGTGATCTCCTTCTGCATCCTGGTGAATGAAACGTTAACATATTAGAAGTGGCATCCCAAATAGAGCCTCAGAACCATTTTTGGTTCATTAAGAAGTAAAACAAATAACTTCATTGTGTTCAAAAATTATTAGGCTGTATGAACTACAAAGGCTAGTTCCACCTTTAGACCTCATCTGATGCATCTCCCCCATTCTCCAGTCTGCACATTGTACCGAATCACAATAGATATGAAAAATAAATATATATATTCATTACATGCATATAAGTTTTTAAGTAGGAAAAAGATTTGTTTTGTCTAGTTGGCACACCTGATTCTTGTCAGTTTAGTCCAGGCTCTGAGGGGGTTGAGCATGCACTGGAAGTCTAACTAAGTTTGACTTTTGATTCTTGTTTGGGACACCTAGGAGATGAAAAAAATCGATGTTGCCACCTTTCCAGCGTGGGCACAACATGGGGGGGAGGGGGGGAAGTTGTGCGTGCAGTGGTTTATATAAATGCTTCTAACTCGAAAACTACAAAAGATAGAACAATGATTTAAGCGTCTATTTGTAGCTTATGAAATTGCCTTTAAAAACTATATTTACGAAAAACCTGTATATATTATACTTTTCTCCCCAATCAAAATTTTATAAAAATATAAAAAATCAAAAATATTTAAAAATTGAACAGCGAGAAATCCGTACATTTTATGAGAAATACTTTAGTACAAGTTGTTTAGTACAACTTATAAGCAATACAATAACACCACCAAGTTTGTGAAAATCTGTTAAAAAATAAGCGAGCTACGTTAAAAAATGTGACAGGTAACGGTGCGCAACTTGCGGGAAAGAGAGAAAAGAAGCCCCATCGATTACTTTGCATTATTGCTTATAACTCGCAAACGATAAAAGATAGCCCGATGGTTTAAAACTCTATTTGTTGTTCAATAGACTTCCTTAAAACTGTTGTTAAGAAACAGATATCCTTGTTTCTTAGAATAGGGTTTATCTCAAAATGTTATTGAAAAAAATCATGGTTAACATTATTCATTTTAGCCACTGGACTGCTTTATGACTATTAGTAATAATTTATAATTCTACCTTAGCAATCCTTTATTTAAGGCATTAGTGAAATATAATTCGAACCCAAATGTTCATCTTCCGCCACATCGTACGTCGACCAGAGTTTAAATTGTTATTCGTCCAGTACAATAAGTTATTTAATGTGTAAAAAAGTTTTTATAATCAGGCTGATTTACTTTTCGACATATAGCATTAAAATTCTATTCTTTGCTTTTCAACAATGATCCGTAAACAGCTGATTTTGTGTATTCATGTGACAAAATATATTTTCCTCCACCTACTATCTAAAGCCGTATTTTACTCCTTGGAATAGAGTAGTAAAGTAGTAATTTCTATCCCATGTGACTTGAATACTTAATCTTTCTACCTAGGGAAAACTCGAATTTTTTCGTACCACGGGGCTAAAGTTAGTTACATAAGAATAACATTAAAAGAGAGATTAAAAAGAAAATGAGCCACAGTCAGCTGTTACTTGTATTTGTTTCGTTACTCATTGTTGACTAATAGCAGCTGTAGCTGCTGCTCACCCACTGCTGACCATTCAGTCAGCAGTGGGTGAGCAGCATCTCTAGTACTAGAGATGGCCGTGGCAGTGTAGGTGTTTGTTTACATTTTGCTTGGGTAGGCTATTAACCTAAGAAGTCCAAAACATTAGTGTAAAACTTTTGACTAGGCTTAAATTATATTTTGTTTTTTTTCGTGTTCTTCAAAATTGATATGGCCTGTGACCTTGTGTGTTTTTATGTTGATGTGACAGATCCAGCTTGACGGAGCAAGGGATCATATGAAGGTAAAATTAAATTATCTACGGTAGGACTATTAGGCCTAAATTTTATTCGTGTAGGTGGAGGAAAAATGTTGTGTGCATCAAGGGACTAAAGTACTTTTCTCCCTCAGGGAAATTGTCGCCCTCGGCTTCGCCTTCGGGCGTCAACACTTCCCCTTCAGGGAGAAAACATTGTACTTTAGTCCCTAGAAGCACAAATAACTATTGATTGTTGCCTTATGTTTTGTTTACAAACAGTCTTTTCTCTACTTCATTGTGGTAGTGTCTTTTTTATTGAAATATGTGTACGTTTAGAGTATGTGGTTGAATATGGATATTTGGTATCGTGCTTGTGATGGTTTGTGTTTAATCTAAAGGTGCGTTTACACCAGAGGTTAACAGCCAAATGTTATCGACCTAAACCATATAGATATACCAGTAAAACCTGGCAACTTTTGGCTGTCAAACTCTGCTGTAAACGTACCTTTACCTGCATCTAGTTTATGCGAACTTTTTCAAATGGATGATAAAACTTGCCAAGAAAAGTTGTATATTAACTTGCTTAACTGTGCATGAATTAAAATTGGCTAGATTTTTTTTATTTAACATGTTGGGTATTAAAAATGGAACTTTTTTAAAACACAAAATACAATTGTACTGTGCATAATGAACATTGTTGAAAAGTCGTTTAAGATGATAAAAAAATTATATAAATAAATGATAATTACATAAATGGCCTTTAACTTAAAAAGGATAAAGACTATTGATTATGATTTTTGCCTCTTTTGCCAAGAAAGAAATGATGGGTCGTTTGTTAAAAATTTTAAACAATCATCTTTGGATAATGTCAGAGCAGCAAGTATTCGGAGACAAGATGATATAAATAGTAAAATTAATGACGAAACAAAACATTTGATCAAATGGCACAGAAATTGTTATGCTTCGTATGTTAGCGAAACCCATGTTAAAAGGTGTGAAAAAAGATTGCTAGCCAAGAGTAATGAGTATAATCTTGAAAGCATAGAGAACAAACAGGTTGATTCCAGTTCCAAAACGCCAATCACTGGAGGGATTGTACTTAAATGCGACTTTACAAAGTGCATATTTTGCCAACAAATAAAAAAGAAAGGAGTAAGAACTACTTTTAGATTTAGTGAGGTGGAATCAACCCAAAAATTACTAACTCTTTGTAAAAAGAGACAAGATGAAATATTTATTCGTTTAAGTAAATACACAGACGTAAATGAAGTTTTTGCTTCGAACGTGCTTTACCATAGGAAATGCTTTCTAGAGTATAGTTATGAGAGAGAAAATAACATCCCTGATCATGAAAGTCAAAACTGTAATTTGACCGAGGCTTTCTCTAAGCTAATTTTGGAAATTGATGCAGAATTAAATGAGAAATGCTTCGAAGTTAGTTTTCTGACCGATCGGTTACGCAAGCTGAGTAACTGCGAGGAACTGTCAATTAACAACAGAGTTACAAAAAGCTTGTTGATTTCACATTACGGGGAGTCTCTATTGTTTTCACATCCATCTGATCAATCAAAGTCATCCTTAGTTTTTAAAACATGCTTCAAACCGAACGACTTAGTCGAGCGTATTAGGCATTTGTCAGAAAAATGCATTGACACTGACACCTTAAGAAATGATGCCAAAAATAATACTTTCAAACTAAAAGATTTTATATGTGACGAATCTTCAATCAATAGTGCTTTTGATGGATTTAATTTTACGTCTGCCTGGGAAACGTTTTTTAGATCAATTTTAGGAAAAGAAAGGAAAATAACAGATGATCTCAAACGAAAATGTATTTCAGTTTACATGGATTTACATAGTTTAATCACTGACCGTACTGACTTAACTCCAAAGCATGTTGCTTTAGCACAATGTATTCATCACTTTACAAGATCTAAGTTTATTATAAATTTGTTGAACCGGCTAGGGCACTGCATAGGCTAACAAATGCTATCTAAACTTGACAAACAAGCGTTAACACATATCGTCAATACCAGCAATAAAGGTGAAATACCTGTACCCACCAAAATTGTTCGTGATCCTGATGTATTTCTTCATGGTGCTATAGATAACGATGATTTTAAGGAAGACACGTTTGACGGAAAGGCAACTACACATGTCACAGCCATGGTGCTTTACCAACCTTCAGGGGTAGAGAATGTAGGCCTGCAACAGCTTAAAGTGGAAAAGATTCCAGTTCCCGAAGTGAATAATGAAGTTCAAGAAAACATATTAATGGAATGCCAAGTGTTAAAGAAATGCCCTCCTATTAAGAGAGCACCTGAACATTTTCCGAAGTCTTTAGAAAGCCTCGACAAACCAACCACTTCACAAACGAATAGTGGAGATCTGATCTGGGTACTTACAAGACTTGATTTGGATTCGAAAGGAAACGTTCTTGTTTTGCCTGAACAAGTGTTATCTCCGGGATGGACCTCTTTTAATCAAGCTGTTTCAACATCTGACATACCTGTGTCAAAAGTAGGTTTTTGTACAATATTTCCAGCCCCTCCAACTACAAGCGATTCCGTGTATACTGTCATGAGTAACTTTTTAAAGATAAATGATCAAATAGGCCGGAAATATGGAGTTCTAAGTTGTGACATGGCAGTTTATTTGCTAGCTAAATTAGTGCAATTACAAACACCTGGATTTGAGAGACTTTTTCTCAGAATAGGAACGTTTCATTTGGCCAAAAATTTTCTATCGGTAATTGGTCAATATTTACAGGATTCAGGCTTTGAAGACCTTGTTATAGAGAGCGGCATATATGGTGAGAATACAATCAAGTCTGTTTTGCATGGTACTCACTATAATAAAGGAATACGTGTTCACAAAGTTATGTATGAAGCATGTAGAAGGTTACAGTTCAAGCAGTTCTTAGACGAAACTACTGCAAATGAAGGGAATGATGAGTATGAACTCACAAAACTACTTTTGAAGAAGTTGAAAACCCACGCAATGAACTTTGAGGATGAGGCTTCAGCAGTTTTCAAACTTTTAAGAGAAGAGCACAGCCAATTTCTTGACAGTTTCAAGACATTTTTGGACGAGAAATCTGCCAGAAATGAAACTTTTAAATATTGGAGCCAGTACTGTGTTATGGTTGAACTTTTGTTAGACTGTGTAAAAGCTGACAGAGATGGAAATTGGGAGCTTCATATAAATGTTGTAAACAGAATGATACCATACTTCTTACTTTTCAACCACTACAACTATGCCAGAGGATGTGTCATGTATTTAGAGGATATGTCCAATCTCCCAACCGAAATAGAAAGTGCTTTCCAGCGAGGGCATTTTGCTGTAAAGAAAACACCTGGGAGGTTTAATTGTGTTGCAGCCGATCATGCTTTAGAACAGTCACTCATCCGCTCATCCAAGATTAAAGGAGGATTAGTTGGAATTTCTTCAAATCAAAATGCCGTACTTAAATGGTGTCTTCTTTACCATTACAAAGCTGACATATCTATGTCCCTGGTAAACTTTTGCGGCTTAAATCAAGATCCAACAGGTGATGTTCAGCCCAACCATAAAGAATGGAGCAAAGGCCGGATGCAGAAAGATGAACAAGATGTGCAAGCTGTTGTTAACTTTTTCTTACAACATGACAATCCCTTTGCAGAATCAAACACTCCACTTAGAAACATTGTAAGTGGGACATTGACGTCATCAGAAACATGACTACTTTTCTTCTGAATGTAGAGGATTTGGGACAAAAACAATTAAACGATTTTACTATTGAAAGGATCGTTCAAAGAAAGAAAGGTCTATTCGCAACAATACATCGAAATAGGACCTTATCATTCAATTCCCCACCTGACACAGAGAGTAAAAACAAAAATAAGAAGACATCGTCAAATGAGGAGAAAATAGCTCAAACAGTTTTGTTGGCATCTCAAAGAAATTTTGGCATCGACCAATTAATGAAGCACGAATTGATGTTATATCCACCAGGATTGGCTCTAGAAAATGGACATCTTAAAAAAAGTATAAAGTCAGAACTAATCAAAGTGATAGAAAATGAATCACATTGTGATGAATCCATGCAAAATTTGGATCAACTTGAAAACCAAGTACATGTTTTTGACGGAATGGCCCTCATCTATGGTATCCCAAATTCGATCATTTCAAAGATGAATTTTTTTGAAGACTTAGCCAAACACCACATGGTCCAAATTGAAAAAGCACTTGACCAAAGATATACTAGTAGAGTTGATGTGGTTTACGACCGTTATGATGATGCATCAATGAAGAGTGTCGAACATGAAGTCAGAAGGGGAAACAAACTTCCCTTAATTGTTAAAATCCACAATAACCTGACAAAAATACCTACACAGTGGTCTCGTTATTTGTTGTTTTCTGAAAACAAAACAAACCTCACTTATTATCTTTCAAATTATATCATTCAAAACATTCGTATTCCACAGGACAAACTCTTGGTTTTATCTGGATGCTTCACTGACAGAAAGCTATGCTTTTCTAAAAACGATGCACAAGAGATTTCTGAAAGGCCAAACCTAGCTAGTAATCACATCGAAGCTGACACTAGAATGTACCTTCATGTCAAAGACTGCCTTGTTTCTGACCTGAACGTTGACCATGTCATTATTCACAGCCCAGACACGGATGTGTTTGTCCTTGGAATTCGATTCTGGTTAGAATTAGAAAATCTGGGATGTAAAGGTTTATGGATAAGAGTTGGCACTGGAGATAAACGAAGAGGCTTAGGATGTCATATAGCTGCTTTAACCTTGGGAGAGAGTTTGTCTGAAGCATTGCCTGCATTACATGCGTTAACTGGATGTGATACAACTAGCAAAATAAGTACAAAGAGGTCAGCTTTTAAGTACATAAAAACTCATATCAACTCACATAATACCCTCCTGGCGTTAACTAAGCTCCCAATTTCAGAGGAGACTTTTCACCAATTGGAGTTGCTCTACCTTCAAATTATGAAAAAGAAAGGTGAATCATGCGATGAAAGCCGTTTCATTGAGTTTTCTACATCACAATCTGCAATACACAATCTCAGCAAATTAGCGTGTACATCAGACAGCTACAGCCTCCACATTCTGAGATGTGCTGCACAATTGAATGTTTGGGAAAATGCTTTAAATGCGTTTATTGAACCACTGGACCTAAAAGACTATGGGTATTACATAGATGATAATAACAGTTTTCGCCCGCTCCTGATGAGACTCCCAGCTACGCCCGCATCTTTAGTTCAACCCTGCAAGTGTAACTTCTACACTTGCAGGGATAAGATAAGATAAGATTTTAAGATAAGATAAGATAAGATAAGATAAGATAAGATAAGATAAGATAAGATAAGATAAGATAAGATAAGATTTGAACAACTGTTCAAAGAGCACTTGTGTGTGCAAACGAAATAACTCCCCTTGTTGCTCTTATTGCAAATGTGGAGATGGATGCAAGAACTTAAATATTGAGCTACATGAATTAAGTGAATAAGATTGAGAGAGAGATTATTTTTAAATGTGATATGTATTATAGGGATTTTTTTAATGAGTTGTACAACGTGAGATTATAACAATATATTACTCAATAAATTGATTTTAATTTCATGAATGAAACAATTTTTTATTCCTTATAGGCCTACTATCTACTAGAGTTAAATGTTAATGGGATATTTTTTATGTTTTAGAATGGGAAAAAGTCAAAACCCTTGGTTACCTTCTTGAATAAAATTATCAGTCTTCAAAAATGTTTACAAATTTGATGCCTTACTTAAAGTTAATTTTAATTGTTGTTTAAACAAACTGTTTAACTGTTTTTATTGATATATTGCAATTGTTTTACATCGAATAAATAGTTTTCAGTCATTGACATGAAGTAAAACATTTGTTGTAATTATTAAAAAAAATTACGTAATTTTTCAATATATTTTATTTATTATGTTTTTTTTTTTTTTTTTTTTTTTTTTTTTGAAACGCTTAATAACATTTCGAGATATATTCGAAAAAACAGTTTCAAGAAAGTCTATTGAGCAACAAATAGAATTTCAAACCATTGGGCTATCATTTGTCGTTTGCGAGTTATAAGCAATAATGCAAAGTAATCGATGGGGCTTCTTTTCTCTCTTTCCCGCAAGTTGCGCACCGTTACCTGTCACATTTTTTAACATAGCTCGCTTATTTTTTAACTGATTTTCACAAATTTGGTGTTATTGTATTGCTTATAAGTTGTACTAAACAACTTGTACTAAAGTATTTCTCATAAAATGTACGGATTTCTCGCTGTTCAATTTTTAAATATTTTTGATTTTTTATATTTTTATAAAATTTTTACTTGGGAGAAAAGTATAATATATACGGGTTTTTCGTAAATATAGTTTTTAAAGGCAATTTCATAAGCTACAAATAGACGCTTAAATCATTGTTCTATCTTTTGTAGTTTTCGAGTTAGAAGCATTTATATAAACCACTGCACGCACAACTTCCCCCCCTCCCCCCCATGTTGTGCCCACGCTGGAAAGGTGGCAACATCGATTTTTTTCATCTCCTAGGTGTCCCAAACAAGAATCAAAAGTCAAACTTAGTTAGACTTCCAGTGCATGCTCAACCCCCTCAGAGCCTGGACTAGTTGTTTTAAATTGTTAAATCATCAACTGCACCTGTAATTAATTAGTTGTGAACTGGCACGCTCTAAACTGGCAACTCCCGTGATAATGTAAGTGTATATTTTATGTAATTACCGAAATATATTGCTCTTTAAATAATGTTATCATTGTAAATAAGAAAGAAAACATCATGGTTCAATTGTATAACACTTTAATGAATATTAAGAAAATTACAGTAAATTCCATACCTTATTGCTTGCAGTTAAACTCGTTTTCACATGTTAAATTCAAAGATGCAATGATTTATATAAAAATTAGAATAATACCTTTACTATTAAAAGTTTGTACAATGTTACAGACGGGTTCAGCTGCCTAGGACCATTTCCTTGTTGCGTGGCCAGTTGTTCACATTTTCATATCTAACTCAAGTAAGGTCCTTCCATTTAATATGTATCTATGATAACATGGATTAGGAATATAAAATTGGAGTTAAGATTGTATATAACTTGAGGATTATTTACAGAGCCTACATGTATTTACTTCTGCCGTCAAATGAACTGTACACTTAATTTCACCAGATAATTTTAGCGAATTTCCCATAGGGAATAAGCTATTACCGTAGGTCTCATGGTAAGACCTAAGCCCGGGACCATGTTACTTTTTCGTTTTGAGGTGCCCAGAGACCAAAAATAATAGTCATTAAAATTTTTATATATATATATATATATATATATATATGTATATATGTGTCCCTAGACACGATAACTCTCGTAAAAATGGTCCGATCGACACCAAATTTGGTAGAGATGTGTAATCCTACATTTATTCGGATGAGTTCGAAAACCAGACATATCGACCTACCGGAAGGGGTAGTTTTGGGGGGTTTTGTACCCCAAAAATGGGTTTTTTGCATTTTTCATATGTAAATTTGAAATATTTTAAATTTTTATTTTGACCATTGGATTTAGCTCAAAAAAACACACAATTTAGTTTTTTGAAGCTTTGCTCTATCTCCATTGGTTACCGAGATATTAAAAAGTCTAAAGACAGTACATTGTCTTTTGGGGCTCCAGTGTTAATCTTATGGAGAATAAGGATGTGTTAATATTTCACTTATTAACCAATATTTTTGGATGAAACTTGGTATTTAGCTTCATTTGGTTGAGATTCATCCATTTAAGGTAAAAAATCTTTGTTTTTGTACTTATCATGGCAGCAAACCTGCTTACTCTTTTCCCATGTTAATCATATGGAGAATAGGCAAACTCTTTTATTTATGGACAGATATTGATGAAATTTACTATATGGCTTTATAAGGTCGAAATAAATTTTTTCTATGCTAAAAACCTACTTTTAGTGTCCCCCATGGCAGCATACCTGCATACTCTTTCCCTATATTTATCTTAAGGAGAATAGACATTTATTTCCCTATTTATGAGCACGTGATGAAATTTTGTTTACAAGTTTAGCTGGTCAAAATTAATATTACTAATTTGGAAATTCGCTGAGTACGCAGGTCTGCTGCGACGGGGGGTATTTTATTGACTGCTGCCTAATTATCCGTAGATTTGCCTATTTCCAATTAAATTCATAATAATATCTTATCCTATTGGCTTAAAAGGGTACAACATGTACCATGGTGTGTCGGTGTCTAAAGTAATATTTTCATACAGGAAAAATATTTACTCCCACCATTTACTCAATCAGAAATTGTATTATACTGATATACTTATTATACTGATATAATTGTATTATACGGCAATGATGATTAAACTGTGTAAATCGCCGCACGTTTAATGAACACCATCACTGGGCACATTGTAATATCGCATGTTCTAAAATAGAAATGCTATCACAATAGAGATGGAACCTCGTACAAGGACTGTAAAGTTCAATGCAGCATCAACGATCAGGACACGAAAAACAGCCACAGAGTTTCACAATGTCTAACAACTGTTGGCAAAATATTTCAGCAATATGTATTTGAAAGTAAAGTGTTGAGTTATTTTAGTAATAGAACATGGAAATTAGTTCATTTACATATTTTTTTTTAGCCATGGCAAACATCCGCGCAGCTGAAGTTTCACTTAAAGAGGAGTGAAAGATCCGAGGCTGGACTAGATTCCACAAGTCCACTGTTTACTTATTACTTGGTGATTGAGAATCTTTCCTCATTTCCACGCTGATCTTTCTATCTATGCGATAATAAGATCCAAGAAGGGTTTGTCTACTGAACACAAACAGCGCTTGCATCCTAACTATAACAATCAGTGCCCACCTGTCAGCGATGCCGGGGTACATGGTGGTGCCTCCAGAGAGCACGGTGTTGGCATACAGGTCCTTACGGATGTCCACGTCGCACTTCATGATGGAGTTGTACGTCGTCTCGTGGATGCCGCACGCCTCCATGCCGAGGAACGAAGGCTGGAACATGGCCTCGGGGCAACGGAACCGCTCGTTGCCGATCGTGATCACCTTGAACACAAAAAGACTGACGATGAGTTTGGAGGATTTATTGCAATTGATAACTTTTTTTATAAAATTTTTAAAAGGTTATTGCATCTGCCAAGGGAGCAATCATACGTTTTCAATTTAACCTTAACAGTAAATGAAAAATTTTAGAGGAAATTTTAAAAATATTTTCCCTCTCTGAGAGTTTTCCATATAATCATAACTACCTTAAGAGCATAATGAAAAATAATTTTTCCTATGGGCAATTATACAAATTTAAGTTGTTGACTCTTCCTGACTTCTGAGGGTTGTCTAAGTGTGTAAGAATTTGTATACTACATAAAAAGAAAATTATTATTAATATTATTTGAGAATTGGTAAGCAAATACTTTTAAACTATCTGAATCCGAACATGGATTTCCATTTCTTTATTTTTTACTTTAACACGTTGAGTGCGGGCTACGTTAATTAACGTAGTGCCACGGGGGCGTGGACGGCGGCCTACGTTAATTTACGTATTGCTCCTGCCTGAAACATAAAGGTTCAGTATGAGCTTAGCCATTGCCGGGAGAGGTTGATTTGCTCACCGCCTATTGTGCCAGTCCATGTGTTCACTTTGGCATAGTTCGTTTCCCGGTCCGACATTTTTTAAGGAATCAAGAGGGCAGCTTCATGTGTAGTGGCCTGCTTAATACTACGCAGCACTCCCGGATTGTGTAACATTGGTTTATCGTTTAGTGTGGGCTTTAGCCTCTGCTGGGAGAGAACATATTGCTCACATCTTATTGGTGCAGTCCATTTGCATGGTTCGCAGATGATCATTTGCCGGACCCCCCTGGGCGCACGCAGTGTACAAAGTTATTGTGTTCACAGTGTTTTCTATTGTTGTTTTTGGTGTTATTTGTGCAATGAAGTGTGGTAATGATGACAAATTGTTAAAGAATTTGTATTCAGATAATGAAAACGGCTCTAGCGAGAGTTCTGACAGGTATAAGTGAAGATCGCCGGCACCACCGACGGACTACGTTAATAAACGTACCGGAAATGACGTCGTGAAATTTTACAGAAAATAGACAACTTCTGACGACTTTTTAGCAACATACAAGCAATCACCTATTAATTAAACCAAAAATAAATTTCCGCAATTTTGGTACGCAATAATATTGATTTTCCGCACTCAACGCGTTAATGCAGTTAGAAAAAAGCCTTGACCCAAAAACCCTAAAGAGTATGAAATATAAACTGCTCAAAAACTCTTACAAAATTTGCTTACTTAGCCTAAATAACGAATCTGGCCCAACATTTTACCTGAATAAAAAAAATGCACACAACAGTTATTGAAGAAGTAAATTTTAATTATAGTTAAGCCTGACTATGAAAGAAAATAACTTAACATCATTAAAACAAACTAAAATCATCCGGAAGTCAACCCGATGGGCACCAACAAATATGCGATGAAAAACAATGATATTACACGGAAGAGTGTGACTGTGTCACACTTTCAGTCTGATCAGCAAAGAATCAATCAAAACTAATTCCACTATCTTTGACTCATCTTAAAATAAAAATTATTCAATATATTACAATCTACAGCGTAAACGAACTATCACACACCCAAAATTGCAAAAGACCCCATTTTACAAGGTATTAGTCACGGAGGACATAGGCTGACAATGAACCACCAACTTTGGTATCTGAGTGATTATAGAGCTTGCCTTTGAATCTTAAGGTTGCCAGTTTGATCCTGAAAAGAATTAGTGTTTTTTGATAGTTTGATTTGAATCCATCTGCCTTTCAATCTGTCCATTGGGCTATTAATTAATGATCCTGACAAATGAATCAGCTGCTATGTCAGAAACAAAGCTACACCTCATTTTTGATCATCACACTCACCCTTCAGTCGTAATTACCTTAAAATACAAATCACGTAGGTACGTCGGAGTTTCAAAAAATGAAATTTAATGAAACAGACGCTTGACCTTGAACAACTTTTGGAAGCGTAACCCAGACTATTTGATAGAGAATAAGCGATTAAAAAGATAACACGATACAGATAGACATCTAACCCAACCTAACCCTAACACAATTTGCATGGGCCCAGTGCCTTTAACGGTGTGTACCAATCATTGGCTGGTGAGGGGGAGTGGTTATACCTGTCCGTCAGGCAGTTCGTAGCTCTTCTCCAGGCTGCTGCTGCTGGCAGCTGTAGCCATCTCCTGTTCGAAGTCCAGCGCGACGTAGCAAAGCTTCTCCTTGATGTCACGAACGATCTCACGCTCGGCTGTCGTCGTGAAACTGTAGCAAAACCAATCCGTTTGTTTAACCGTTCTCTCTATATACTTATACCAACCAAAATAGAAATTTTATAATTTAAAAATATTTTTAAAAATCAAAACTGACTCACGTTGGAAATCTTTGTTTTTTAAAAATACCCTTCAAATTCAAAGATGTATCGAGTACTCCAAGACACTTCTTTATTACCAAATTAACAAGGATAATCACTAACACTCATGATATATAACCTTATTTGTCAATAAATTTGATAACTTAATTTACTAATTGAGCATTGGTTTGCTTGTGTGTAGCAAAACATAAGGGCAAATTTTTGGGCTATGCGAAGACCGTAGAAATGCACCATACCGTGCTCCAGAGTTTATATAAAACTGTGTGCACTGTAATGGCGCTAAGGGCCTCACCTTTGTCCAATACAGATTATCAAGCTTGCAGATTGCTTCATGCGAGTACTACACAATGTATATAAAAATTACAGAACAATTCAAGTTTTCATCTGATTTTCCGGTAGTGTACTGTGAACTGACCTGTAGCCTCTCTCGGTGAGGATCTTCATGAGGTAGTCGGTGAGGTCTCGCCCGGCCAGGTCCAGACGCAAGATGGCGTGAGGCAGAGCGTAACCTGGGTACCAAACATATTGATAAGTTACCAAAATTGACAATAAGTGGAGCCTATGAGGAAATAAGATGGGTGATTACTCTT
This sequence comes from Neoaliturus tenellus, assembly GCA_030545055.2. NCBI lineage: Eukaryota > Metazoa > Arthropoda > Insecta > Hemiptera > Cicadellidae > Neoaliturus > Neoaliturus tenellus. The sequence continues at coordinate 33,006,162 of CM061534.1, read as the reverse complement.
AAGCTACCAGTATATATTTTATTTCAACTCCCTAAAAACATTAAAGACCAGACTAGCAAAAATATTAAGACTTTTGGTTTGTTATACAAAGATTGCAACCATAATTATGCACAGAAATAGGATAGAACAATCAGGCAGAACTCAAATCAATTTCATCAGTCAAAGGTGATTAAATTCAACATAATGGAATGTTATAAGAAAAATGTACAGTTACAATATTTAAGATTTTAATAAAATTTATTTTAAGGGGAATAATAAAATTAGAAAATGTGTTCCATCTTGGCGAATTATGGTCCGTTGGACATCACTTTTAGAGTTGCTGGAGCACTTTTAGCATCTTTCCACTCTCAACTGCAACTGGTAGGCCTACTGTGTTTTTTCTCATGCAAAAACTCTACAAAGTGTTTCCCAAAAATCACCAAGACTGTAACTTCTACACACAAACACTACGATCATTGTTAAATTAGTCACTATGGACTAATAAGTTCCGCATTTCTTAATACTAACCCATTCACATTTATTAGTGATATTTTGTTTCCAATCATTGATCAAAAACTAAAGAATAAGTTATACTACCAACTAAAGACTTTTAATGAACCAAAGAGTAAGATTTTACAAAATGGGATTCAGAGGATCGAAATGAGCAACATCAATGACAGATTAGAGCACGTTACATTGTAGGCCTACCTTCATAGATGGGCACGGTGTGAGACACGCCGTCACCAGAGTCCAGCACGATACCGGTGGTACGACCGGAGGCGTAGAGAGACAGTACAGCCTGAATGGCCACGTACATAGCGGGCGTGTTGAACGTCTCAAACATGATCTGCAAACGCACAGGAAACGTACAGAGAACGTACATTGTCACTGATTACCGTGTGGTACAATAAACTATCATGAATGAAGTGCTGTATGAATTTTAAGAACTGATTCTAAGCTTTGGTGAAAACCCATCTTTAAATAGCCATTATCACTTAGGAAATTTCAAGAAGTCAATAAAATAATGCTAAAATTTAAAGCATCTTAAGGATAGAATTTTTTTTAATTCATAACTAATTGAACAAACTTCTTTATAAAATTTGCTAGCACAAAAAAAGTTAACACGAGCCGTTATCACATGACGATATTACTTTAGGCTGGGAGCAAAGGCGGTAGAAGTGAGTGAAAACTGACAACAGGCTATATATATATTTTTTTTTTACACACGAATTGTGCTCTTATTGGAGTATATGCATGTATTTCTGCTTTCCAAATGTGAAATTTTTTACGTTGTATTTTTTAGATATATTAAGTTAGTATTACGTAAGTTTGTATGTTTCATGGTGCACTAGAGACTCTATCCCCAAGCACAGGCAGTAGCCTATTTGGGGATATATTTTCAAGAGAGACATTATTGTATGCATTTTTGTAATTTTTTATGGAAAATAAACTCCTTTCATTCATTCATTCATTCATTCAAGTCAGAGCAAACCAACAATACAAAAATATCTTATTTAGGCCTATTTTAAATATAAATTTGTAAATATCTAATCCATTTATTTTTAAATAGCCACAAACTACATAACCTGACGACATTTTTTCAAAAGATGATATTGGTTGAAAGTGAAACCGGCAGGGACAAATAATTATTTTGTCTCGAATGTCTTTTGTCTCTTGTTACTGTGCCATTTAATGCCCTAGTATTATTTTGTAATAATGAATTTGATGCTATAATATGAGACTGAATGTATTTGGATTTGATTTATTGGTTAGTGTTAACCATCTGAAAAGTTAAGTTTTAATAAAAGCGAAAACCAAGAAAATAGGGTGCAAACTATGAAAAACTAAGAATCAGATTGCTGTAAAAAACTAACACCTTTAATGGATAAACAATTTACTTAAACATTTCCAATCTGTAAAATTACACCGGTAATTAATCTTAAATTAGGCTGAGTGATAGATTGCAAAAAAAAACTTTGAATTTAATTTAAAAAACAACTGTTTCACCACACACTGTTCTTTATCAAACACTACCTGTGTCATCTTCTCCCTGTTGGCCTTGGGGTTGAGCGGGGCCTCGGTCAGCAGAACAGGATGTTCCTCGGGTGCGACTCGCAGCTCGTTGTAGAACGTGTGGTGCCAAATCTTCTCCATGTCATCCCAGTTGGTCACAATGCCGTGCTCGATCGGGTACTTGAGCGTCAGGATACCTGGTCAACACAACACTAGGCTGGAGATGCGATGCTACGAAGGGCTTGGGAAGAGTTACATTGGAAGTGCTCGATAAATCAAATCTTATCACGCAGACACTGTATGAAATTACGTGACCTAGTTTTACTTCTAAATGAGATATTTTGTGGCAACTAATTTTGTGAAATTATTTAGAATACAAAACTAATTATGTACCCAAGTTGCTATGTAAATTCTCACGTCACTAAAACTTAAAATTGTGTGAAGATTTTTGGCCAAAAAAGGGGAAGTAGTATTACTGATGTGAAATTAGGTATTATGTCAAATATATCCTTACACGTCACAGAAAATGTCATTAATCAAATATGCCAATAAGACAACAGACTCCTTCTTTTGTGAATTTCCATTAACATTCCTTAAAAGTTGAAAAACTCGTTTGGTCTCTATTAGAATTTTTTTTAAGTTATGGGCCTTTAATTGACCCTAAATTTAAAATGGAAACCTAGATTATTGTAGTGTAACATTGAAAACACTTAGTTGGCGTCTATATCCAATCCCATAACACAAATAGTCTAACAATCTATGGGGCACCATCAAATCATTATTAAATACATCACCAATAGGAGAACTCGCAAGATACAAATCGGCTTAATGCTAAAAAAAGGCAGTACCTAATTAGAATCAGTAAAGAAATAGTTTTCTGAACTAGAAATTTTGACACCTAAGTTTTAATGGACTATATAGCCTAGGCTAGTATTTTTTTAATAATCAAATTTACAAAAAAAAAAGCTCTCCATAAATAATTACTATGATTATAGTAATTATTTATGGAGAGGTTTTTTTGTAAATTTGATTATTATTGATTATTGACTTATTGATTATTATTATTGATATTATTATTAATCATAATTATTATTGATATTATAATTATAATTGATATAATTGATTAATTATTATTGATAATAATTATTGATATTATAATTATTATTATTGATTACAGGGCAGCCATTCTAAAGTAACGGAGGTTACAGGCGTACAACTATATTGTTGAAAAAATAAGTGAAACAACTTAAATATTCTAAAACCATATATGTCACAAGTTAAAGTTTTGTTTGTATTAAGGTTCAAGAGTAAAATAATATCATTTCATCAAGTAGTATCCAAAATATCACCTTTAGAAGACGGTAACGGAGGTTACTCACACGAATGGCTAAGTCGTGACTCCTTGACTATTTCTTTAATTTTCTGTGAGTTATTATGACAAAGAAATTTTATTTTATGACAATCAAATTCTTCAAGAGTTATGCTATTTATTTGCAGTACTCTTGTTAAAAATAATTAATGGAATTTAGTTATAAATAATACGACAAAAAGTAACGGAGGTTACCGCCCGAGTAACGGAGGTTACCTGTGCATTTCAAGATGTGATTTTGGCTGTTTATGGCTCATATTAAAGTAATTATGAATAAAGTGTAATAGGAAATGTAACTGTAGGGATTGTATTAGTAGTTTTCATCACTAGGAGCAAAAGTGAGTCTTTTTGGTGCGCAATCGAGTTTTTAAAAACGATTAAGCATCAAAAAGACACTTTTGCTCTGAGTGATGAACAAAGTTTTTTATCATAATGCGAAATTAGACTTTTGGTCGTTAAAAAATATTAACTATAAAGTTGTATTTTCGAGGTTATATTTACAAAGTTAGTAATATTGAGTGTTTACATTTCTGTTATTTACAAACAATGCTCTTTATAACGTTTGAATTTACAAATTCTGCTCCTCAACATTAATAAATGATAAATGAATAATAATATACTTATAAAACAGCTGGCTTTTCAGTACTAGGACCTAAAAAATTCTCCACCTGATTTTTCAGTCCTAGGACAAAAAAGGGACGGTTTTGGTACAATTGAGAGAACAGAAAACAGGCTGATTTCGTGCAGAATGATAAAAAAAATTTAATATAGTTATGATTGAAAAAAACATGTTTTTATTAGCAAAAACAATTAGTCTAAATTGCTAACACTACATCACAGTACTTTGACTTTTTGGTAGAAAATTAAAACTGAAAATTACAGTAATTTGAGAGAAAACTATTATTAAGCAATATAATGTAAAATTTAAATTACCGTAGTTTACAAAAATAAAATGTTGTTTAAGTACACAAGTTTTATCGATCAAAAATTGCAAGATGCAATGTCATTCCTAGGAGTTATTAAGCGTCCCACACAATTTGCATAGACTCAATAAAAACAAGTTTTTTCCTAGTTTTTTTTACAATTCTCTTTGCAACAGAATTTTGTTTTAAACATGAGTTTTCTTCCTTCCCTCTTCGTTGACTCTCTTTCCACTCGGTTTCATTTTTCCTTTCTTCTTTCGATCTTGCTATCAACGCTGTTTTTTCAATTTTCACTATAGTCTTTAATAATGACCTGGAAAATAAAGTGAATTATTAGCCTAGGCCTAAGATTTATGAAAGCTACGATTAGGCAACTATAAAAAATGAAAATATTAACTTCAATCCTTTGGCAATTTCTGTTAAACTATCAAAAATGAATATATGCCTAAAATTTAAACTATTTCATATTTAACCCTTTTACCGCCACGGAGGTATGCAACTTTGCGCGCGAAGACCGCCGAGCGCCAAGTCAGCTGCCTGTCTCAAGGTCGCCGACCCAACAGGTGGCAGTACGACCGAGAATCGCCACGGTGAAATCCACTAATTTGCCGACATCCATTGAAACGATCATAACTCCGCTTGCGTAATAGCTAGAGCATTAAATTTTTTTTTTTTTGGGGTTCTTTAACGGTTCTACATTTTTATGTATAGTTTTGAAGGCTTATATAACTTTTTAGTTTTATTAATGTGAAAAATATTGAAAACTATTTTAATTTTACTATAAAATTTCAATTAAAAAATTATAAACCGTCTATATATATTAATTTTTAATGCATAAACTATACATTTTCGGAAACATAATTATCTTATGAGACCACAGCAAAAGTTTTAAGAAGAAATATTCATAAATATAGAAATACCATCAAAAAAGAACAAAAATGTGTATTTTTCATAAAAAAACATTTTTGGAGTATTGCATTGCTAGGTACAATTTCTCTGTGACAATTTAGCCATTGAAGTTTTTACGTGCAATAATTACATCTAGGAATGTTTTACAGTTAAAAACAGCCTACTTTATAGCAATATTAAATGAAATTATAATTCTAAATATATTCTAAATAAGGCGCCAAGACGATGACGCGCGGCCACGGCCTACTTGATCGCAACGACTTTACACATTAGTGTATTGTAAAAAATACCTTTAATGATAAAAAACAAAAGCACAGTTATTTAGAATGATTCTCTACCTTTCACGAGATATGAAATTAAAGGAAATAAGGCTAAAAATAACCGCGCAATAATAAAAATACGAAAAGACGATCTAATCGGCCCGTGGCGTTTCTCGCGCTGAACTGCAGAGACGATCACATCGGCCCGCGGCGGTCTTCGCGTCAAATGTGTGAGCCGACGAGATCGGTCCGTGGCGGTTTTCACAACATCAGGTAGATCCGATATAATCGGCCCGTGGCAGTAAAAGGGTTAAATAGACTCTATAATATTATTTAATAGGTAATTTACTTAATTCCAATTAAAAACTAAGCCTAGACCTTTTTTTAAGGATCGCCAGATTTGTAATATTTACGGGAGACAGAAGATAGTAAAAAACCTCTTAAAAGTAAAAAAAACTACGGTAAAGACAGTAAAAGAGGTGAATGTTACTAGAACATTCATAATATAGGTCAGTACAAGTCAAATGGTGTTAAAAAACTGATTATATCCTTAAAATATCATGGTAATAACATATGTAACCTCCGTTACTCATATTTTGTGTAACTTCTGTTACCAAAGAAAATCTATGTTCTATTAGGTGTAAAATCCTCAAAAAATTTAGACATGACCCCTAAGTCACTTTGACTTAAGAAATAAATTTTTTTATTAAAAAAATGTAAAATAAAGTAGTTACAGAAACTTTTTCATCTTTTTAGTAACGGAGGTTACAACTAAACGTGTCAAAGGAAACGTCTCAATAAATAATCAAAACAACTCACCTAAAATGCTCAGACGACATCATTCAACAGAAGAGGAGTTGCTTCTATTAGATGTAAACAAACAACTCTGAACAGCTAATCCAAACCAATAATATAAAATGGCAAACAAACTGTTCTTTGCCAATGTTTGCTTTCATCCGGAAAGGCATGCATGTAACAGTCCGTAATCAAGGTAAAAAAACAAATTAAAAAATAAAAATATGTGAATTAGTTAGGTTTGAACTATTAGGTACACGCCTTAACACTTAAAAATAATGTTTTCATTATTTTAAATTTTAACATTTTGGTTTCAAAAATTTTAGAATGGCTGAGGGGTGTCATGGTGCCGGAACGCGCCGGAAAGCCGTTCCGGCACTGGTTTTGGACGGAAGTGGAGATTTAATAAAATTTGGTAAAACCAATTTAATTGTAAATAAAGAAATATTTTCCAAGCAACAAGATTACAAGTTAACAAACGATATAGCGTTCACCGACTGCCGAGTCCACGGATAGGAATACAGTTTACAATTTGCGGTCCAACACCAATCGTGTTCTCTTTGGTAACAGCGCTCATAGCGGCTGATCAAGTACATTAGCTTTTATTTGGTAACAACTACATCAAACTACAGTGATATGAATGCCTGCCGCCAAAGACGCTATCATCAGTATGGACAGTTGTTTGATGAGAAGTGAAAGAACTGTATCGAATGCTGACTGAAAATATATGTCATAACCTCTAAAGTGACCTAGATTAGCTGAATGCATTAGGGAAATAATGCACGATCGCTTTGCACAGAGTAAGACCGTCCAAAAGCTGTTTGTTCATATGAATTTATATAAATCAGAAAAACTAGAAACATACTAAATCTTTCAAAATTGTTTACAACACCCATATTGGCTTTTAAAATATGGGCAATGTTTTCGAAACAACTATATTTTACTTTAGTATGTATTTTTCTTCCAGAGGTTTAGATGTTGTATAAACGTAGCCTGTGGTGTTTCCTATCTCGTTGTACTTTTGCCTATTCTTCTTGGCTTGTTTATTACGCTTGCTCTGTGTCTAGTCAGGCCATAGATGAAATTCAGGCCTTCTAGCCTATTAATACATCGCCCGGGAACTTTAATGAAATAAGTGTATAGGATTTAAATAGTTAACCAAATGTAAAGCACAAATAGTTTAGTTGTAAATAAATAATTAATTGTAATCATGAGTGATTCTAACACTGGCGATACCGCTTCAATGATGGCATCTGCCGCTTCTACAACAGGCCTAGCCTACTGCTTATACGTACGCAGCCCTGCCAAAAATAGTTTTTGAGTTCGGCTTTGAATTTCTTTTTAATCAAGTTAAAAGTTAGCAGACAGCATGAAAAATAAACTAAAAAACCTCGTCAAAAAGTAAAAACACCAAATTGGGCAATTAAAAATCATAACATAAATAATCCTTTAAGTGTAGTTGGGGGGGAGGGGGGGTAAGCAGGGCGTTGGGACGCCCTACCTCAAATCTGGGCCAGATGTACCGTTCCGCCACTGCAAAAATTGCCATGACACCGCTGATTGATTATTATTATTTGATTATTATTGATTATTATTGATTATTGACAAACACCACATAAAATTATCAATTTAAAACAATAAAGCATCAAAATTAAAATTTTTACAGCAAAATATCTACTTACATGGTGATGTGCCTACCATGATACTACAATTTAGCAAAAAATTACCAAAGGACATACCAGTACGTACGTGAAATAAAAAATATCAAAAAAGTCAGTTTAAATGAAATTATAGTTATTTTTCATTTCATTATATCTTTAAGTATCTTAAAAAGAATACTTATAAAAAAAAATAAATTACTTTACAGGCACTACAAACATGGATAGAACATTATGCAGAATAAGAAGACAAGTTTTAAGCTATAAATAGTACAAACGTTTAAAACTATTTAATATCTTAACAAATGTTTTTAATCTATCGTATGTAGGTGTGTACCCACCTCGCTTGGACTGGGCCTCGTCTCCCACGTAGCTATCCTTCTGACCCATGCCGACCATCACACCCTGGTGGCGGGGGCGTCCCACGATGGAGGGGAAGACCGCGCGGGGTGCGTCGTCGCCCGCAAACCCGGCCTTGCACATTCCGGACCCATTGTCGATCACGAGGGCAGCAACTTCGTCGTCACACATTTTTTGTTTTGTCTATCTGTAAAAATAATTGAGTTCACCTCAAACCTATGTACTCTAAGCGCTAGTTTTTGTAGAACATGTAATCAAAAATGTTTGGCCTATGAGACAAAAATGATAAAGAACACCTGTCAACTTTTTTGGTCAATGTTATTTTTAAACGAAAATCATAAGCTATTTTTACAATGAGCCTAAGTTCTATCAATAGTACTTAAGAAAAAAATTAACCTTTAATTTGTGATTGAAATGGCTGAACTTTGTGAAGGTTGGATTCTACAATAAGTGCACGACTCTCAAAGCAGAACAATAGCGAATTTGCGTACAGTGTCTGTTACGCGACCGACTAGTGGACACAGCAGAGTGCACTGTCACGATGCGCATTAATCCTTCACCCTGCCGGTGCCTTCCACATTCTTCACTAGGCCTACCTCACCAACAAACAATATAGTTCTCCCCTCTCATCAGACTATTTGCTCAGTGATACATTAATTATTGAAATGCACAGGTAAATAGGCTATCTTCAAATGAACACGTCTGAAGGTCTTGATCAGAGACGATCCTTTACAATAATCTTAAAACACCTTATTCAAGACAATACCCAGGAATTGTTAAAAATAAAAATTAGTAACCAGCAAAAATATTAGTAATTTCTTGTTGTCAAGGGTCCTTAAGGCGGGAATCATCAGTAAAAGGAAGAAAACTGAGGATGACGTCTATCCGGTAAAAATGCAACTATTCCTAGTGATACTTCAACAAAGGCGGACAATGCACTAAGTAAGAGTACAATACTCAGCATCAACATCTTCTTGCCCTGTATGAGACAAAATCCAAAAGCTTTGAAAAAGTAAATGGTGGATGATTTATATTATTAAATTTTTTCTCTAAACAGGAAAATTATTTTCAAACAAAATGTTGTTAACTGAATTTAACAGTTTACTTCTAACAATTTTCTATTGTCAAAATAATTATAATCCCTTATCCTACCTAGCAATAAATAACACTAGGGCCCTACATTGAATTTGAATTTTAAAATTAAGGTAAACCACCCAAATGCTGTAATCCTATCAAATACCGTGATTCACGTAGTTTTTTAATAATAATAAGAAAATCGGCAGTCAAAGACATCCATATTTATATTTAAAATTAAATTTGATGTTTTGAAATTAATTTTGAATGTCTTTGTCTCCACCCGCATGAGGCAGTCTGAACAAAAAGTAGTTTAGAAGTTTTCATGTTCTGGGACCAGTCGTTTGGCTTAAGATCATTACGAATTCAAATTACCATAGAGGTAAATGGAACAAGCTTTAATTACCAATATTTTCTATTTACACATGAATTTGATAGTATGTGTAATAGATAATCATATGATTAATTCAAAGTTTATTGGTGTTTTTATAGATGCAGAAAACATTTAGGTTATTTAAAAGGCATCACACACATTTTAGCCGTGAGAGAACAGTTTTCTACAGTTCGTGATAGCCTATAATTACGGACTTTGGAAACACACATTTGACTTTTAATTTGGACTGAACAATGTTTCTTTTTCAAAATAAATACCGTAGAGGCCCTATTTAATATTGGAAATAATACATTTTAAAATTATATAATAAAGTCCGTTGGCTATCTAGATAAATAAATTTTATCTGGTTGGAAAAGAATACAAAAAATTGTGCTTTTACAATAGACTTTAGCTGAAGTGAAAGAATATAGCTTTCCTTACACCGTGAAAATAGATTTTGGCAATGAGATAGGCCTATTGACTTATTTTTAATCAAGAAATATTTTTAGGTTTGAAAAACTTATATTTTAAACATTCCAAAATCATTTGCTAAAGTCCGTTTTTAGGTAAATCAATTCTAACCGGTTGGTAAAGCATATTTATATCGCATTAAGTTCCAGGGTTGCCAAACGTCCCGGATTTTAAGGGACAGTCCCTTATTTGGTAAATTTGTCCCGCGTCCCGGAGAGAAGTTATCCGGGACGGCAAATGTCCCGTATTTGGCTGAAATTACAAATTTACTCAGAACAAATTCAATCACGAAACAAATCATAATCTAACCTCAAAATTATAAAACTATTGCTTATTGTGCATAAAAACAGTAGCGACCGCCATGAAGTGTCTGTCGTTAATCGTAATTTTTCGGGACCTTCATGTGGTTCAAGTCTTGGAAAAACTCTCCATCTGCTCAGTGTGCGATCTGTGTGTGAACTCATCTGATCTCGGGCCTCGCCAAGTCGTCGATTGTCGCCGAGCAGCCCCACCGTGTTGATTGGCGAATGCCATTGTTACTACCCATACAACAGTCTCTCATTTACAGTAGCTTAGAAATTTAAGAAATTACTCATTTAAGAATTACAAATGTAGATTAGTGTGATTATGTTGTAATATAACGTTTTAAAATAAACCTATTTGTTAAAAAAAACCTAAAAAATGAACAGTGGGAAATGTTCAAACGTTAAAAGCTTTCAACCATTTTTTTTCTTTTTAAAATATTATAGTTTGAAAATGTTTTATTATTATTAGTACAGTATTAATTAACCTACATAGGCCTATTGGATACTTAATGCAAGATTTAGGCAATAAATAATTAGCCTAGTAAAAATTTTCTTTTATTTAGTAATCTTATTACGTGCTGGTGTTAGTATTTTTACCGGGGATTAAAAAATATTTTATTCTTAAAATTTTAAAACTCCCTTTCTAAAAATCCTAAAATGGACAAGACTAAAATAGTAGCCTATTTATAAAACACGTAATGTGTATTGGTAGAATATTTTAAAAACATAGGCCTATCTCATTATTATCGAATAATTATTAATTTTTAACCACTATTTCGGACGCGGGAATAGTGTCTAGGCTTGATTACAAAACCGTCCCTTATTTTCTTGGACTTTATTTGGCAACCCTGTTAAGTTCATCCTCTATGGATGTTTGCGACATGATGAGAGTCGTGAAATCAACAGACAGCTGTCTCCCATTTTAACTTAGGTCAGTTTTAACTTTGTCGTATTTTAAGGTTAGGAATGACTTTCCATTTCTTATCAAACAACTTAATATTGCTTTATTGCCTCTGAAACTAGAAGTCAACGATTTTGGCAGCACAATCACGAACATAAGTCACTTGAATCACGGAGTTATGTCAGAATGGCAAAACAATGTAACAACATTATTTAAGGCGATAGTAAAATTAATTTCAGATATGTTACAAACAAAAACCATGGATTTGTTCAGAGTTTAGTAATAAAAACATTAGTAGTATGATATTAATTTGTTATTTATTTTTCATGTAGGCCTACCGTACAAAAAAAGAGATGGGCTTCCCTTTAACGTCATGGTATAAGGGTAGTTTAAGTTAGTTAAGTTACACTTAATCTTTTGTTAGATTCAGCCTAGGCCTGGGTAGTTAAATTTAAATAATAAAAAGTTGATTAACTTAAATTTAAAATTTTTACCAAAACCCCGGTCTGACAGACCCATGGAAATTTTCATCACAGATAACCAATAGAAATACAGTGCGAGTCACTCGACTGGATAATGTGATTGTAGTAGATAAGTTCACCCACCTCTACTCCCCAGCGCTTATTGGAATTTCGTCTTTCAAACCATAATAAGGTCAAGTGCTTCCATCCCAGCAATAAAGAACTGGTGATAAACAGCTATTGGGTCCCCTCCCTAGGCTTTAACGTACCGTAAGGAAAGCAATAGTTCATCGAAACGCAGGACCATCAGATCACTAACATTTTTTAACTATCAATTATCTTGGTAGGCCTAGGGCCTAATTATGCAATTTCGGTGCCACCTCTTAAAAATTGAATTTTTTGTTCCAAACTCCCCCTGATCTTGAAAATGATAGTTTTTACGCGGAAAAAAGTTGGTAAGTTAAATGCCAGAAAAATTGGAAAAACATTTTTCTAATAAAATTGTATTCAAAATGACGGGAAAATCAATCTGAACACAAATGTTCCAGAATTATCAAAATCTGTCCATAATAACATCGTTATCGTCGGAAAAGCGGGAGAAATTTGGAAACCGGTTAGGCCTAATGACCTTTTTTATTCAAAAATACGTCAATTGTGTAAGTTATTCAAATTAATCAAGATGTTAAGCTGATAACAAATATATAAAAATTATTTTGATCTGATGATAAATAAACCAGAAAATGCGGGAAAAGTGTTGGAAAAGTCATCAGATGAACTGTTTTTAAAGTATGTTCTATGTGTACATTTTAAGCTGTTGAGTTTTAAGGTAGTCGCATATTAAGCTTATATCCGTATCTTGAGGGAAATCTTTAATCCGTAACAGTCCGATTGGAGGAAATTTTAATAGTAAAAACATTTTCTACAAATGCACTGTTTAAAAAATTGATCAAAAAATTTTAAAATGAAAAAAAGTTTGCCTTGCTGAGGTTTAGAGTGTGATTGGTGATGATCATGGGCCTTTTAAACAAAAGGATGGAAAGGATGGAAGGAAGGAAAGATGGATTTGTCACAGCTTCCAGCTTTCTTTATCATAGTCCTATCTTACTGGAGTATTGCTTCCAGCGAGTCCACTTCCTTTCCGTTTCATTCGTCTGTCCATTGGATAATGTAAGTTCACTAATTCCTGATAGACAAGGCGCAATTCCGCAACGCAACAGGTATAGCCCGATTTAACTGTTTAGGCCAACTTGCAAAAGAAATATAAGTTTAGGCCTATCAAATTTTAATTTAGGCTACCTGTATTTATGTCTCAATATATCTGTATCCCTTTGAAAACAGAATTCCGGGACTTTTGGGCATCCCGATACAATTTTTCGGGACATCGCATGACATAACAACAAACCGGGCAGTACCGGTTTTCGGGGACGTTTGGTCACCCTATCTTAGCGTACAACTTTTCCGATACTTTTTACGCAGTTTCCAGCTCAGCCTTGTTTCAAATCTGATCAAAATTAAGATATGTTTACAATTTCATCATCACCTTAACATCTTAGCCTAGGTTAGTTTGAATACCAACTCTCAAATTCTGAATAAGGTGAAACTTCGTTATCCGTCTCCACCGTTATTATCGATGTGGAAATTTCGATATTGCGATTAAAATTGAGCGAAGAAAACAGTTGAATCAATAACGATACTGAGAAAAGATATGTATCATAAGAATAATCTAACCTAACAGTGTAACCGTAAGTTAAACCTTTGTCATTTTAATTGACAGCGATGTTAATAACAACAAAATCAATGGTGTTTGGAAACATTAAAAATGCATAATCCCTCAATACAATAGCAAAAAAAACCTTTCTGCTTTGTATTTGGCAGCATTTGTGTGACACCATTTTAGATCTAACGAAGTCTGCTTCTTCTCACAGTTTTTTAATTAAGATACAACTAAACAACAAACTTGGTTAGTTTATTTTGTGTTGTTCTTTGTTACAGGTTACATTAGCTACAATTTTTACTTTTTCCGTTGTTGTTATTTTCAGTTACTTGTTTTAATATATACGGTAGGCTATTAGTTTTATTGTCAAAAGGTTTATTTCATTATAGCCTATTAGAATGAGAAACTAAATCAGGTGATAAAATCGTAATCCTATTGTGTAATTGTATCATCGATATAATAGCAATAACTTATCATCGCAATATCGAAATTTCCACATTGATAATAACTTAACGGTGGAGACGGATATCGAAGTTTCGCCCTGAATAAAAATGTCATTTCCGGTTTTTACGATTTTTCAGGTTTTTCTGACCTTTTCACCTGGAAAACTAGCCTATAATTTTTTTAAACTAGCCTACGGTAGCCTAGGCCTACTTAAAATTTCCGACATTAAAAAAAAATGTTTCAATATTCGATAATCTTGGCTTAACTAAAAAATTTAGCCTACTGAATAGAATAGACTAAAATGGGAGTGTTCAAAGAGAAGGAATAAGATTATATTTTAGTGTGAAAAGGTAGGATAGGCTAAGCATTACAATTAGCCTTGGCCTACATGAGAAAATGTTTTAGCACAATCACATTGAAGACAAAATAACGACAGAGTAGGCCTATCTATTTTGTTATCTAAATAACAATTAAAGGGTTAACATAGTTAGTCAAATCGTTAGAAAAAAAGAACTATTACTAAACTTAATATAGGCCTAAATCATAATGACTAATGACTGACGGACACACGCCCCGCCTGCCTGCCATACTTGGATCGCACTCAACTCTCTTTCTCTTTACTCCACAACTCTTACTCTAATATTACTTTAAATACTAAATATGTTGCCAATATTCAAAAAAAGGCAATAACTACCCAGTTGAAAATCGAATATGACCGAAATATCTAGCAAAATACTAAAATGAAGAAGGGCGGCAATTACCTGCAACCGGCACTTGACAGGATGAATAACCAAGAAATTTCTCCCCCTCTAATCACGAGCTTACACACCCAACAAGGAATTTCCACCAATGAGAACAAACGTGACCATATATGGAAGTGTGCAATATGCCATCTACATTCGAAATAAAACCAAGGACCTGATACTATACAAAATTAATGGTGTATTATAAAATAAGGTTTTATATTTTAGAATGGTTTGAAACCTTTTATTCTAGAGATCAATACCGGTAATTAAAAAGAAGGCAATTAGAAAAATATCACTTTATGAAGGTTGGATTTCATATTTTATTACTCTTTGACACAAACAATTTGATACAAAATTTCATACAAAGTGTGCTTTTTAGCAATATTGCATTTGTGTGTATGGATCAACGAAAAAAAAACACATCGAACAAATTCTAAAACTTCAAAAGAAATCAATTAGAATAAATACCAAAAAATAAATACAAGTAGAGTTTTAATTTAATCCACTTATTTTCTGTCAGACAAAAATTATTAGGTATAATTTACCTTATTTGGCGAATAACAACTTTAAGAATTTTTATGAGGTTATTGATGCACTAAAAAATTGTTAACCGTATAGATTAATTAATTAATTGTTAAGAAATTAATCATTTGTAAAACTCTTTTGTTGTAAAATATTAGCTAAGCCGTTTGAATGTAAGTAAATAAAAAAAGAATAAATTATAATTTTATAGTTCTTAATTTTTTTATAAACCTAAAAAAAATTATTTTGGGTTGGTAAAAATAATACTTTTGCAAGCCCCCCTTTCAGAATGTGTACGAGATTCAACTTTTTTTCAAGTGCTTAGCTAATCAACATAGCAAGTACTATATGATTTTTTTTTTAATTTCTGGTGGAAGACCACCAAAACCCCCTCTATACTTGGGGGGGGGGCTCAATGAATACAGTCTTATATTCCATATAAGCCAACGCTCTCTTTAATCATTTGCTTTAATCTCTTGTTTGCAAAAGCATTCTATGATATCTAGTGACCATGCAACTTCGAAGTTCGCTAATTTCGACCTCTATGGCTAAAAAAACTGTTGGATCGTTGGATCCCTTTCCGCCAGGCACAGAGAGACAGAGATGTTTTGTTTTGTTTATTTACAATTGTCGAGCTGTTGCTGTATATCGGATCGGTTTGTTTATTTACTACTTTCTTTCATTTAATTTAAAATTAAAATGGAATTTATAACGGATGAAAGTGATACTGTATTCCCAAGCGTGCAAGAAATCAAGTCATATTTTCCTGAAGATGTGTGGAGTACGATGGCTGAGTATGAACAAAGTTCCTACAGAAACATTTTACACAACTATAATGTGATGAGATCTCTAGGTAAGTAAACTCTTTAAATAGGCTACTAAAGATTGCTTATACCTTTGTCTCTCGACCAGATGAAACCTGAGCTTAGTTATGAGATCCAAGGAAAGTAAAACTTTTTTATTAATGCCAATTGAATATTTAGCCCTAGTTGGTGCCATCAATGACAAGCACTGGAAACTCAACAGCGAAACCCCTGAGAATCTAGAGAATCAAACTCCTAACTTCTGGTACAGTGGTCAAGAATGCCATCCATTCTAATTAAATCTATAGACTCTTGGGTATGCCTAAAAGGAAGCCATTAGGCTAATTGTTAAAACGTTATCTCAGTAGTTTGATGGCCTTTATGCCTATAGGCTAAGTTATGCAAGTTAGGCTGTGGGTAGGATAAAACCTTAGACATAATATTTCTCAGCTCTTTGTATTCTTTATCTTATATAAGTCTTTGTAGCATATGGTATAGTGGCGAAAGCTCGTTAGGCTATTTTAAGCCTACTCCATCGTTATTATCGATGGTTGAAATTTTTATTTTGTGATTAACCGATTTTGACCGATGCGTGATTTTGCCTTGTGAGTTAATAGTGTCTAAACTATGTGACTTTGACAGCTGCCGCTCCTAAGGTCATTCGCTTAGTTTGTCCGACGACGTTGTACGGACCAGACGTTTTGTATGAATTACGTTCGGTCAGATTTACCGCGTATTTCGCTTACTTGGTGCCATTTGTCGGTCAAGATGGCGAAACTTCGTTATCCGTCTCCCACCGTTATTATCGATGTGGAAATTTCGATATTGCGATTGAAATTGCTATCATATCGATGATACAATTACACGATACGATTATGAAGGGTAATTATATAGAAGAACGTACTCAATCTTAAACTTTTTCATATTGAGATATCATCTAGATTATAAATATAGAGAAGCAAAGAAAAGAGCAAATAGAGTGTCGGAAAGGCGATAACAAGCGGTTATTACCGGTTTATCGCAAACTAAGATAAGCAATCAGATAGCGCGGGCGATGTCTAACCTGTCTGGCCCGGTGCACTGTGCAGTCGGTGACCAGTGACGAGTGATGTTCGATCAAAGTAACCTTCCGCTCTGAGTTTGCGACGAATGCGAATTCACTATCTTAAGTGCTGTTGAATTTTCTTCATCAAGTAGTGAAGTGCGAATTTTTTTTATAATCATGGTGCGCTACCAAAAACAAAGGGGTCTTTTTTGGAATGTCCCCGCATTTTTAAACAATTTTCTACTGGGTGCCCACAAAATGGAAATGGTTAAGACACCTAACCTAACCTAACCTAACCTGGGCCGTCCCACAGCCATCCCGCGACTGACCCGCCGGGAGAGCCGCGGGGCAGTTAGGTTAGGTTAGGTTAGGTTATGTTGGAATGTCCCCGCATTTTTAAACATTTTCTATTGCCTTCAGCATGTCTAAGGAATGTACTGCTGGATAAAATTATAAACTAGAAACATGATGACGACTGAATATGTAAGCCGAGCGCGCAACCTTTTATCAACCTACCGATAAGCAGGTGAAGGACCCAATGATAATCTTACTGATAACGATCACGATAAAATCCGTGAAGAATCCGTGATTCCATCACGGATTCTTCACATTCTTCAGATTCTTCAGAATAAATACAAGGTAATTAGTCGTTTAAATAATTGATTTTAATCATAATATAGTATAGTTTATTTACTCAGTGTGCTATGGCCCGCGCCGGCAGCGGAAGGTTAACAGCGCGCTGCGGTGATAGGCGTTGATAAGTTACTAATATTTTGGTTATACGTCCTTTTATATCGTCGAAATACATTTTCCGACGTTTCATTTCCTGTTTTCTATCACGTTCAAGTAGTATTCTCGAAGATATCTCAATATGAAAAAGTTTAAGATTGAGTACGTTCTTCTATATAATTACCTTATGATTTTATCACCTGATTTAGTTTCGTTCTAATATAATTAAACAAACCTTTTGACAATAAAACAAATATTCAAACAAGTACTAGTTCTAACTGAAAATAACAAGAACAAAAAAGTAAAAATTGAAGCTAATGTAACCTGTAACAAAGAACAACACAAAATAAACTAACCAAGTTTATTGTGTAGCTGCATTTAAGTGTGAGAAGAAGCAGACTTCGTTATAGATCTAAAATGGCGTCACACCACACAAATGCTGCCAAATACATATCAGAAAGGTATTTTTTTGCTGTTGTATTGAGGGAATATGCGTTTTAAATGTCTCCAATTTTCAAACACCATTGATTTTTTTGTTATAAACATCGCTGTCAATAAAAGTGGCGGAGGTTTGTGGTTACACTGTTAGGTTAGATTATTATTATGATACATTTCTTATCTCAGTATCGTTGTTGATTCGATTGTTTTCATCACACAATTTCAATCGCAATATCGAAATTTCCACATCGATAATAACGGTGGAGACGGATAACGAAGTTTCGCCGTCAAGATATATCATGTGTAGAACAACTAAGTTACAACTTACAGGTTATAGTGAAATGTATTATTTGTGATCGTGACCCGTTAGACTTAGGCCTAGTCAGTTTTTAATCAAGATTTTTGAGTTGTTACAAGCAGTGTTCTCTGCTACACTCTCTCAAAACCTTCGTTATCCGTCTCCACCGTTATTATCGATGTGGAAATTTCGATATTCGATTGAAATTTCTATCATATCGATGATACAATTACACAATACGATCACAATTTTATCACCTGATTAGTTTCGTTCTAATATAATTAAAAACAAACCTTTTGACAATAAAACAAATATATTCAAACAAGTAACTGAAAATAACAACAAAAAAAAGTAAAAATTGTAGCCAACGAGGTTAAATGTAACCTGTAACAAAAAACAACACAAAATAAACTAACCAAGTTTATTGTGTAGGTGCATCTAAATTGTGAGAAGAAGCAGACTTCGTTATAGATCTTAAATGGCGTCACACCACACAAATGCTGCCAAATACAAATCAGAAAGGTATTTTTTTTTTTTTTTTTTGCTATTGTATTGAGGGAATATGCGTTTTAAATGTTTCCAATGAACACCATTGATTTTGTTGTTATAAACATCGCTGTCAATAAAAGTGACGGAGTTTTACGGTTACACTGTTACAAAGGTTAGATTATTATTATGATACATTAATCTCAGTAATCGTTGTTCATTCGATTGTTTTCATCGCACAATTTCAATCGCAATATCGAAATCTCCACATCGATAATAATGGTAGAGACGGATAACGAAGTTTCGCCGTGGATGAATTAGCAAGCCAAGTAGCGTATAATCTGATGTTTTCTTT
The DNA here is from genome assembly GCA_030545055.2 of Neoaliturus tenellus. NCBI lineage: Eukaryota > Metazoa > Arthropoda > Insecta > Hemiptera > Cicadellidae > Neoaliturus > Neoaliturus tenellus. The sequence goes on along the minus strand of CM061534.1, from coordinate 32,986,731 downwards.
ATCAGTACGCTTAAAAATTTAATAGGCCTAGACTACCTACAGCCTAAAGTAACAAGCCTTTAGTTATTTTTGTTTCTTCCTGATCATTTAAACGCATAAACCTAAAAATAGCTTCAGAAAATAAGCAGTTTGAGAATTGTTAACATGGTTGTAGCCTTCGGTTCTAGTGGTTATAGATCTTATTCTTAGTATAATACAAATTGTGAGTTTAACTTTGTTTTTTCAAAGTCTTGCTTTTGTGAAAATCCCAATAAAACCCCCCAGTTTAGCAAAACCATTAAATGCGCTACAATCATAATCAATAATCATTGTTTATTGTCACTCAATATTACAAAAAGCAATAGACAAGGTCAACAATAAATAATAGAGCACCAGTCCAATCATGAATAGGTAAATAGGAATAGGCCTATAGATTTCAATGAATAAGATGCAATAAATAGGCCTATAGGGCCCGATGCAAACAAGCAAGATGTTATAATAAAGTAATTATTGCAAAAGATTAAGATGTAAAATTGACTAACAATCATAAATACAGTAGACTCCCTCTTAACCGGCCACCTTTTAACCGGTCTCCGCTTTAACCGGCCTACCCTGACACAAAATAACATCTTTTTAACCGGCCATTTTTATCTCAACATCGCTTTAACCGGTCGCATTTCGCAGGAAACTAAGTTTTCTTATCTAATGCATCATTCAATTCAACTTTATTTCATATGGACGTTCTCAAACCAATTAAACTATAACGTCCTGGACGGAAGTGACTGCCACCGGAAGTCAATGCGTTTGGACTTACTATTCAGTAGACCACAATAAAGAAACAAATTATTATTAGTGTAGGTTTGTTGTGGATTTCATGGGTGGTGGAAATTAGCTATAAATCATATACAGTAATGTATTTAAGGTTGTTTTTTCAAGTAATAATTATATTTAGGTCATATAAAATTGTGGTATGGCGTTCTTAAATGAACATCGGTTTAACCGGCCAATTCATTATCCGGCCGCGGCCTGGTCCCAAGGTGGCCGGTTAAGAGAGAGTCTACTGTATGCTATTTTATGAATATCAAAAGGCATTTTGTCAGGATTTAAAAAAAATTTTAATGTTATAAGCTGATGTTATCACGAATTTGTTCAAATTAAGTAAGCCCCTCAACTATACCCTGTTCAAAATAAACATGCGGTCGAAAGACAGAATTTTATTTCCCACTACAAGGACTATTCCCCGATTTTCTTCAAAATTAAATGTTTATTAATTTTACTCTTAAAATTCAGAGTAGAAAATGGCATTGATGATCGTGTAACTTCCCTTACTTGCCACTGAAAGCGCAACTTGTTCCTTCTCAAACGTCAAAATCAGAATATTTGTTTACGAAAAAGCAAAACATTGGCTTAAAGGGACATGAGATATTAAACATCTGTAGTAATTCTCAGTGATTCTGATTGGTTAAATTCTTGGCAGTGGGAGGAACGGGAAAAATGGGGGAATCAAAATCTGCGTTCGGACCGCACATTTTTTTTGAACGGGGTATAATTAAACCGTAAGGCCTGTACGGTGTAAGCATTTTTAAACTTCAGTGATGAATTTTTTTCATTACCGGTATTCAAATTCAGTAAATAGATTATGTTACTTGTCTGTTATACATAAGCCAGCAATTTTTTTATGTTATCTTGAACTAAGCTCTTTAAAAAATACATAAATTGAAAGAAAAGTATTTACTGAGCATTGAGTGAAAATTTCACGTTTCTAAGTTCACGGTTTTTGAGTTCTGCAGTGTTAAAGTCAGCCAAGTTCACAGCGCGCTGCGGCATTCAGGTTATTTTTGTTATTGATATATAGGTCACAAATACTTTTTCTAACTCAAAACAAATCTCACGGTGGAGATAAGTGGTACAAAAGACCGTCTAAACAGCTATAACTAACCTAGCTTCGCGGCTTAAGGAGCAAATGCATTCGCCGCGGTCATTGGTTAGATGACTGACTTTAAGCAAGCACAACTCAAAAACTGCAAAACTTAGAAACATGAACAGGATATACAGTAAATAGTCTTCTTCAATTGGTATGTTTTTTTAAAGACCGCGATTCAACATAGGGCCTAACCTAAAAAGAAATAGTGGCATATGTATAACAGACAATTACCTAGATTACACTATTGGATCATAAGGCCCCTTGTATACAGTGCATCTTTTGACGCGCATAAAAAGACATACATTGCACTAGATAGGAGCTTTTATACTCTGCGCGTGACGGCCGCCAGCTGTGCGTCATCCAAGGTATCTTTTATACAGTGATTCAGCACCCTACCCGATGTATAAAAGGGGCTAAGGAGTTGTATGATAAACCCAATTATTTCAATTTAACTGTTCCAGGTATGAACCCCAAAAAGCCTTCATTTATGGCTATGTATCAAAGGAAAGCCCCAAAGAGAAAAGTTGCAGTTAATCCTCGTAAAGTGCCAGCCAAAAAACCTCTTCTAGCAAGTGAAAAAACGGAAAAAGTTGTTAAAGACAAGTCTTCAGCAGAGAAGAATACGACAGATTCAAAATTAGCAGAGGTAATCTAAATGAATCTAAATATAAAACTTAACATGATAATAACTTAGTCGTTCCTGTTAATGTTTCTATTCTCAACCAGATTAACACGTTCGCTGCAACTGAGCTTTGACGGTATGGTTACTCAGCTGCTGAAATTTGTTTTAATGATATTCATTTTATTTTAAAGGTAAATAAATAGAAAGTAATGAAAATAATGCATTTTTATGTACAAAAAGTGCAAAAAAATAGGAAACCATTTTTGTGCCTGATGGTGCATGCAAAAAATCGCATTGGCGTTCGTATATATATATATATATACACATGTATATGTGTGTGTATATACATGTACACAACATACATATATACATATACACATATTCGTTGTCGCTACCCTCTGAGTCGGCATACTCCTCACCCTTTTTAGAAATATCATTACTTCAATCAACAGAGTCTGTTTCATCTAATAAACCATCGTTAAGTCCCAGAAACAGCCTCCATCATTAGAAACAATAATTCACACACTCGACACTGTGTATAGCAATACAAAAAGACTGTCACTACTCTGAAGAAAATGGTGGTAAACGAAAACTGACACAAAATGAGAACAATAGGTCCTCTCCTTCCACGCTGCACTTTGCAGCAAAGTGTACAACCAGTTGCCGGGGAGAGAAGAAGATATACAAAAGGCATTGCCGAGCGTGCCCGAACGGGCCTGGACACATCCTATTAGCGCCGAGTGCTGGGCCCGGCCGCACACGACGTGTTAATCAGTGGACAGTCTACAGTACCCATTAAAAAAGCTCCAGTGTGTTCTTAAGGTAACACTTACAGGATTACATTTAACATTTAAAAATGTTTATGTATTTAAAAAATATACATGCCTTGAGAGAGAGAGAGAGATAGAGAGTTTTTTTTCTGAGTTAAAAAATGTTACCTAAACAAAAACTTTTTATTGTAAAGGATGAGCAGGAATGCAACAAGCGGTCCCACAACTCAATAACCGTAGGTTCAAGACAGTTACTAAAAACTGGCTGATTTTGCTCGCACGGTACAGTATGGAAGAGGTGTTTGAAGCTGACACAATTAATCCTGGCTGCACGAATCCAGCTGCCATCTTTGTAAATAGTAGTTTTAGGCTGTAAATATTAGTTTTAAAGTTGACACAATCTATCTGGCATTTGCTAGTCAAGAATCAAGAAGACTTGTATGTCCACAACATGTATGTATGTACCCTATGCCATTCTCTCCTGTTGCTGAGTCGACATGACATTAAGAACGTTCTCTGCTGAAAAGTGTTAAGTAGGAGATATTTCATAAGTAAATAAAATGATAAAGAGCTGATGTTGTTGTTACAGCAGGCTTTTAGGTCTTAAACGTCAAAACTCAAAATGAATATAGGAATCTTTGTTTAAATAAAATCAAATGTACATATGTTTGCAAAATATTATTATTTTGCATTTTGCATTACAATGCAAACATACCATTATAAAGCAAAGTACGGTACAGTAAAAATCATGGTAAATCAAAAGTCTTTTTGATTGTTTCTAGCTTGAGATAAAGAGTGAGTTAGCAACAAAGTTTAACATATTTCATGAATCACCAGTGAAGAAATCAGTGATTTTTCATGGTTGCGGGCTGCCCCTCCTATATCTGCCATGCATCGGCGCGTATTTCAATAAGCGACTAAGTGATTTTAGTGAAAGTTTTACTAATACAGCTCAGTTTGCTTGAAAAACATATATATAAATATATACTGGTTTTTTAATGAGTCACCAGTGACTTAGGTCATACAGTAGTTACTTTTATTTTCTTATAATTATTTTTTGAGTGGTGTGTGAGGCACTGGTGTTTCATTGTATTTTTGGTGTGGAATAAAGTAACATGATGGTTCACCTAAAAAATCCTGACCTCTTCTATAATACAGTGGAACCTTGATATATCGAACCTCAATATATCGAAATCCTCGATATAACTAAATTTTCTCATACCCCTTGAACCTGCCTATATAACTAATGTTATTTCTACCTCTATACATTGACGGATTAGCGAGGATAACCTCAATATAACGAACTTTTGGAGCGCTGATGCACAACCTAACCACCTCTACATATCGAAGTTTTGACTACAAAACCTCAACATATCAAAATTAAAAAAAGAACAAGTTGAATTGTTAAGCTCATCCATTTTCTTTCATGTTTAAACCTGTCGCTCTACAGACGTTGCCTTTTGCCGTGCCTTGTGTTCTTGTTTCCCGTGTTTGCAGTTAACTTATTGTGTTGGTGTTGTTCCATTCTTACCTTAATTGTCTGTTAGCATTTTGTTTAAATGCATTAAAATTATTCTTGTGAGTACTAATTTTATAATTTTACCACCCCATGTTTGCTGTTTGTATATGAGTATAAATGCCTTCTAGTCCCGATTGATGCTTATCAGCCTAAATAAATTTTGTGTTTGCAGCACTGTTTAGTTTTTTGTGTCACCATTTGTAGTTTTTGTCCTGATCAGCTCATGATAAAAATTCCATTGAAGGGTTTATAAACATTAAACAACTTGAACTTATAATGTTACAGAGGAGTGTTATTCTTTTGTGCAATAGCAAAATGTTGGTTATGTTATCACAATACATCCGTATTTATTTATCAATTTCTAGGCCTATTGGAAATAAGTAATGATATTATAGGGTGGTCGTGAACCTCAGTGTATCAAAATTTGTAAAAAATAACCTTGAACCTCAGTATATCAAAGAGATATTACAAATTTTTCACATTCCCCTTCAGGTTCGATATATTGAGGTTCCACTGTAGTTTAAAAAATTCACCCACCTGTACTTTTACAGTCCCTCGTTACAGATATACAGACTGATTTTATCTCAAACACTATCATGAAATAATTTGTAATTCTTTGAAAAATATATAATTGTATTTTTTTTTTATTCTAAAGTCATGGACGAGCCTCGTATTTTTCCTGTATTTTAACATTTCTGTACTGATATTTTTATGTTCCACCTTTTATTACTGCCAGTCACGTGGCCTTGGAAAAGTTCTTTGTATCTCTCCAAAAGTTGAGGTCAACTTAAGTGGTCATCTAGATTGATATCACCCATCTACATGATATTTTTGTTTCAGGAGCAGCAGAAAAAAAATCCCGTGTTGTTCGACAGCAGCCACCGCTGGAAGTAAGTTCTTTCATAGTTTAAAACCTATTTGATGTTACGTTTCATTTTTAAATTGGTTGCTAGATTTGATTTAATTTCTGGACATTATGTTTCCTATGGACTTAAATGGAAATAAAAAAAAAAAAAAAAAAAAAAACGAAAACATCCACCGACGCATGAGGCTATACATAATGCCAAACAACATTTGCCAAAGACAACATGTAACTTGATGTTAAAATTCTTCAGCAAAATTGTTTAGGCCCACGACAATTTCAAATAACAAGTACAGTAAGTTTATAAGAAGCTTTATAAGCTGTGATTAACAATTTTGTAAAACTGTTTATTCCTGTTAACAACTGTTGTTTTAGTTGGTTTTCTTCTTTTTTACACTCTCTTATATAAGGGTCACAGACTTACCTACTTAATAATCTCATCCTGTTAAAAAGAAGTAAAATTCTTCTTGTCAATGTCATATATACGAGGTGTCTTTTTAAGTTAGTAATCATTTTGCGGCCGGGAATTCAAAACACAAAATTTAAAGAACATGTTGGTGAGAACAAAATTTTAAATGCTCGGCCACAGAATGATTTGGAAAATAATCACGGCTGTGAACCATGCCAAAAACCTTGTTGTGGCGTTTTCAAAATTATGAGTAACATCCACTGACTTCAAAAGTAGAGTGACAAACAGAGTTCACTCTATGTAGATCAACTTATGAAACTAATAATGTGATCTACCACATTATTAGTTTGATCTTGTAAACATTGTCCAATAGATTACATTGATCAGACATCAAACTCCCTACGATTAAATACGTATGACTGGGCATCATTTTTATGTGGTTAATGAATATATAAAAAATAGAGTGCTGTGTTAAAAATTTGTATTTTAATTATATTGATAGCAGCGCTAATAGAAGTTGATAACAATTTGATCGAGGGCTATTCAGAAAGTAAGGAACGTTTCCGTCTTACGCCGCTAGGCGCTCACGTATCGCCGATATTAGGGTATAAGATCGCTCTGGGCCTCAGTTGCTATCCAGCCGTGACACTAGGAGCATCGTCACGCTGCCAGTTTTCTTTATTTTTAAATTCAAAATGGCCGCTCGACCGTGAAAAATCCCACCAGTTGCGAAATGCGATCGATAACACAGTTTTGGTTGGTAGAAAAATTTAAACCGACAGAGATTTATCTATTTTAATTCTTTCAATTTCAACACAGCAAAGTACGTGAAACTTGAGGGAAAGATAACGAAAGCTCCATTATGGAGGAGCAGCGGTTTTCATGGATCTTCTCGTCAACTTTAGTGACCAGTTCGTCAGTCACAATGCTCGGTCGTCCACTCTACTGCTCATCAAGAACATTGGTTCGGTCATTTGAAACTGAATACACAACTTACGCACAGAACTTTCATTCAAGATATTGTTCCCATACACCTCGCACACTTTTCGATAAATCTTTATCGGTTTTGAGTTTTTTGCCAACAAAACCCTGTTACCGATCGCACTTCGCAACTAGCAGGATTTTTTACGGGAGTGGCCATTTTGAATTTTAAAATAAAGAAAACTGGCATTGCGACAATGATCCTAGTGTCACGGCTGGATAGCCACTAAGGCCCCGAGCGCTCTCACACCCTAATATATGCTATACGCGCGCGTCTAGCGGCGTATGACAGAAACGTTCCTTACTTTCTGAATAGTCCTCGTATGCATATTTATTTGTATATTTATAACACTGCGTGCGTGAGTGGTCGAAGGTCAATGCCTGCCTCTTCCGGTTGTCAGTGCACCTTTTCATAGGCCAAACAATACTGGAGAGCTGAGAGTTGGCATTAGCAGATTTCCCCACAGTTAATTTCAGAAATCATGTTTGCTTTATAGCCAAAAATATGTTATTAGAGAAAAAGAAAGTGAACAAAATACTCTATAAACTGATACGATTAGTTGTACCGGTTCGTGTTTAAGAAATTTACTCATTACTTGATCAGTTAGTTGTAATATATACATTGTAGGCCTATATATGTTTAATCTAAAAATTAGCTAAACTAAACACATTCTGTTGGGAAAATGCACAATTTATTCTAAATTTTTAAACAGCGGAGAGTTAAGAACAATGTCCGCCTAGAATTTATTTCAGAGTAGCGGGATTCTGCTGTAGCCAATTTTTTGGGGAATTTACATCAGCTGGTTATTTCTATCTCATATGTACTATGGATTGTAATAGCACCATACATGTTTAAATAATTGCTGTTTCAATTTGATTTTACAATTCACTACAGGGAATTTTATTTCCTTTATTTATAATGTTTTTATGTTTTCTTTAATGATTGCAGGAGTATTAATTTGCATTGTGTGTTCTCTGCCGTTCTGGAAGTGTACAAAAAGTATTATGAGACTATAAAACTATCGCAAAAGAGAAAATCACTTGAAGAGTCTAACTCTTGTTTGAAAGCCAACATTAAAAAACCTGAAAACGTCACTGCAAAGAACAATCTTGATGGAAATTTTTGTGCTAGAAAAGCTGTAGAGGAAGACAATGATGATGGAGAAAGCCTTAGAACTGAAGGAAAGGGTTTGGAAGAAAACCTATCTAAATGTAAGTCTGATTTATGTTTGATTAAAAAATCATGAATTATTCTTTAGGAAAACCTACTAATAGTTGCTGCTCAAAATGAGGCGAATGCTTGTAAAAAGTTGAGGTAAATGCTCAACTTTGCTATTGGAAGGGTTTCTCGGGATAACCAAGAAAAGCATTAACCCTTAATTGCACACCTGGTTTCATCCATCAAAACCATATTAACACGGCGAAGGAAATATCAGAGATGAAAAAAATATATATATATTAAACTTGTGTCTAAAACTATATTAGAATACCAGTACTTAATTAAAATAATTGTCAAGTACAATTTAGATGAGCCAGAATGAATTAATACAATCTTACTTATACACGATGTGGCTATTTTTACTGTTGTCATTCAGAGTTGACTGTATACCAGGTGGTGATAAGAGACTGGATTTACCTACCTCGGAGGGTCAACAAGGAAGCATTTCTGCTGTGATTCCTGATGCAGAACAAACCAATGAACATCCCCATAATGCAGTAGGTAGGCCTGCCTACATTTTGTTGATTTTAGCGAATTTCCCCTTTAGGGAAGAAGCTATTGCGATAGTAGTCACTGTAACTCTTAAGCCTGGGACAATGATACTTTTTCATTTTGAGGTCCCTAGAAGCCAAAAACACTGTTCGTTCAAATTCATATATCAATGTATCCGCATGCATGATAACTCTTGAACTGAACCTCCAATTTTGATGAATTTTGGTACAGAGGTGCAGGGAAGCATTTATCAGGTTAAGTTCGAAAGCCTGCGTGGGAAAGGGGGTTTTATGAGGTTCCAAAAGGTAAAAAAATGGTTTTTTTTTTTAATTTTTGGATGTCAATCTTCTAAATCTAGCAATTTTTAATTAAAACCATTCAAAAAAGCTTAAAAGAAATTTATATTTTGAATTTTTAACCTAGTTTAACAGATAATGGAGAAAATCCAATAGTATGTTTTTCATGTTATTCTTATGGGAAATCAACAAATCCCTCTACCTCACTTATTTATTGACATTAGGCCTACTTGATAAAACTTTTTATGTAAATCTACTTGGTAGAGTGTAACTTATATTTACTTACAACACCCATATGGCGGCAAACCTAAATCTCACCCCCATGGGGTTCATGGGGTGATAAAAATTAGCTTAGCGGAAAGACTGGTAACCCTGAACAGCGCTGACCATTCCGCAGTAGGGGTATTATTTAGTGGCCCTGAAAAAACAAAAACAATTGGTTGGCCAAAATTAGAACTAAGACTGAGAGTTGTTAAATAATTGTGTAACTCAACAATAACTTTATCTCTCTTTTACAGAATCCAAGGCCAAGGAAGCCTCAGCTGTCAAAGCGAGCTCTCCAGAAGCTGAAAATTATCCTAGGGACACTGCTGAAGCTGTGTCCGACAGCTCTGGCCAATCCAGTGGTAAACAGTTTTAAAATTTCTTGGTTTGTCCTATTACCTTTACTTTGTTATTCAGACCATAAATCAGGGTAATAAAAAAATCTTTTATGCATAGGAAGCCGACCTTAATATCTGGGATGATATCATATCATGTTTTCTTCCCCCTTAAATTCAAGGCTATCTGCTATGGTCCTTCATGACCATGTCATGACATTATCAATAAAAAGATTTTTTACATAGGGAGTATTGAGAGAGGAGTGGAAAATTCTTCTATCGAGTATAGAGCTTTATTTATTAAATATTCTTTTAACAGTTTGTTAAATTTCTGTCCTTTTTCTAACTTTATATTGTTTGGAACATATTTAAAAAAATTACTTCCCATATATGAAGGCTTTTTCTCAAAAAACTTAAGTCCGTTCTCCTGGGTGTATTCATATCTCCGCCTGGTATTATAAGGATGTGTAACTTGTTCCTCAAAATTAGTATCTAATCTAACTTTTTTTGCAAGGAGTATTGCTTCATAAATGTATTGTCCATAGACTGTCAATATTTTTAGTTCTTTAAAATGATTCTTGGCTGAAACTAACTTTAGCATGATACGAATTGCCTTTTTTGTTGCTTTAAAATTTTTTCCATATTATGCTTTTTGGTCGAACCGTAAAGTGCAATGCAAAAAGAGATATGTGAATGTTCAAGGTCTTAATATCTGGGATCATGTTGTCTTTCCCTTAAATTCAAGGCTATCTGCTATGGTCCCTCATGACCATGTTATTAATTTTTGTCCAATATTTTATTTTAAAGTTGCCCTTCATTTATACTTTCCATTGTACAAAACATCAACCTAAACTCAAAACAACAGTCAAAGTTTCATTACTAAAATTACTTTACTCCCGGTAAAGTAGATATGTTTACATTCACCACTCACAAGAAAGTTAACTTTAATGCCAATATTTTATGTAATTTGTTAGTTGATCCGGTGGTTTAATTAACATTAATTTCACATTTAGTGGAGGTCATTCCCCAGATAGTTGGGACCAATATTGGAACTTAGACGGAAAATTTTTATGTGACCACATTTAAAGTAAAACAATTGTGTAACCCAACTATAATTTAATATCTTATTAAGTTTCTCTTTTTCAGAGTCCAAGGCCAAGGAAGCCTCAGCAGCCAAAGCCAGCTCTCCAGAAGCTGAAGATTTGCCTAAAGACACTGATGAATCTTTGTCTGGCAGCTCCGGCCAATCCAGTGGTAAACAGTATTTAATATCTCATTGGTTTTTTTGCCCGTAATTTTAGGTAAGAAAATAATCTGTTATCCAAACGATGAATCCAGGCAATGAAATAATTCTCCATGCTTCGGAGGCTTAAATATGTGGGATGATTCCAAATAAAGCTTATTTTTCCCTTCAATTCGAGTCTTAGCTGCTTTGGTAATTTTTGACCATGTTTTTATTTTTACAGTTTTAAGCTATGTCATATCCTAAGTTTTTAAGTTGTTCATCATTAAACAATTTTTGTTTGTAAAAAATTTCAACCTTTGCACAAAAAGCTCTAAAAGTTCTGGTGCCAAAAATTACTTTTCCTCCTGATAAAGCAGATATGTATACATTTACATGTCTCTAGGAAGTTGAACATTATTGCCAATGTTTTGTTTTTGGTTGTTTATCCATAAGTGTGATTAACATTAATGTCATACTGTAATTGAGGTTATTTTTGTAGAGAGAAGATACCCTAGACGTGCAGTGCCCGTCGTTGACTACAAAGAAGCTGAACTTCTCCAAGATGACGAATATCTGTGTAAGCCATTAATTATTATCTTTAATACACAATAACATCAGGTTAAATTGTTTTTACAACCTAAGTATCTGTAATATTAAAGAAATATTTTTCGTGTTCACAAGAATTGCAGTGCTTGTTTTTAAGATGTTTCTGATTGTTTGTTATTTTTTAAACTATATTTTGGTTGGCCTACTTTATTTTGTTATTTGTTATTCACTTCATTTTATATTCATTAATTTTTTGTTGTTTTCAGTCTGTGATTTGTGTGATAGAGAATATGAAGGTGATTGTCCTGAACACGGTCCTCATAAGATTATCCCAGACCGCATTGTAAGTTAAAAATTTAAGTCCAAATGACATATTATAAACACTATCTATTTGTGCAAAAATATTAATGGTAATGAATATTATATTTATAAGCAAGTAAAGCAATACCAAACTTTACATGATTGACAAGAGGTAGGTTATAAATTCTACCAAACTTGTCAATTTTGTCACAAAGTCTAGAATATTAGCAATTTTGGGTATGCTGAGATGACATTTACAGGCCTTAAAATCACTTATCTGACAATCAGGAACTTCAATATTCATTAGTACGTCTCTGGTCTGACGCCCAGTGGTGTAGCGAGGCTAAAACATGTGGTACAGTGTTGCCACACTGGTTTAAACAATCCATAATTTAAACAGCTGATTCATATTTTAAAACATAGAAGATTGAAAATACAAAGATATAACAGTTATTGACAGGGAATTGCACAAATATATTTGTGCAGCTTCTCAAGCTAATCCCCGCTCTCACAGCACCTGCCTGTCACTCAGTATTCTGAACCATGCCGGCGCAGTATTCCCAATGATGTAAATATTTTATCATCCATCTTCCACTCTGCAGATTATCATTGGTAGTCACACATTTATGTTTTTAAGAGAAAAAATCAAAAGAATCTGTAGCGTCGGTGAGACTGAGTGTTTCAATTAGTGTCAGTAACATTAAAGGTATATGCAGCAGGTCAATGACACCAGAATTTTGTTCAATTACAAAATATTTGAAAAAAATTTGTTAGTGTTGAATAATGTTTTTAATAATTAGGTATTATGAGAAGGTAACACACTATAAAAATGGTGCCAACTCAAAAACGTCTCACAGGCTGGTTGTATGTCCATAATCCATTAAAAAATGTCAGGCATAAAATTTGTAGCTTGTATACCATACTTTTTACTATATGCACTCTGTATTATGGTCCAGGTGCCAGTCACCGGGGACGATGGCCGGGCGGTGCAGACGACACCAGCCATACTGCAGGTGGCCAAGAGCAAGATCCCCGGCGCGGGCAGTGGAGTGTGGACCAGGGAGGGGCTGCCGGGGCACGTCAGGTTCGGGCCGTACCAGGGAGACGAGACCACAGAGCCTGACCCTCTCGGCTACAGCTGGGCCGTAAGTACAGGCACAACAAAGTTTATAAACTAAAGGAAGTCTTCAATGGCAAATTTATTTAACAAAATATAAACTTAGGATCAAGTAAACCTATGAATTTAATCAGTTTTGAAATTCTTTTCGTTTATAATCTTATGGAAAAGAACATTCGTGTGACAAATCGTACCATGAAATATCATTTGATATTTTAAATGTGAACAATGTACTAGTATTTGAGCAATGCACTACTGTTTTGCTCGATAAGATTTGTCTTACAATAACTATCCATGGTTCCAACTTTGTTATACTTCTTTAAAAACTACAGTAAAACTACAAATTCAATGCAGCGTGAACTTAGTCACTGTCAAGCTTAGTTCAAATAAAATTTCTCGAAGACGATAATACTTGCGCTGTTTATTCGATCATATTGTGTAATATCAGTTCTCAAGAAAAATCGGTCGATAGCAATTTAACGATATTAAATGGCCAAAATTTCAATTGAACAATGAAATATTGTCTATCAATAACCCAACCTAACCAGGGACTCGTGCTACAGATTGTGAAGGATCGGAGAGTGATCCACTACATGGCAGCTCATCGTACCTCCACCAGCAACTGGATGAGATTTGTCAACTGCGCACGTCATGAGTCTGAGCAGAACCTGATGGCCTTCCAGCACCGCGGCCAAATGTTCTACCGCACGGTCCGGCCGGTGCCGCCCAAGTCCGAGCTGTTCGTCTGGTACGGCAAGCTGTACGCCGAGCTGCTGGGCATCTCACAGGAGCAATTCCGCAGCAAAGACACCAGCCATCTGCGCAGTGAGTAACACCATGCTCTGAAATATTTTATATTATATATCTGACCCTTGGTGTTAAGTTCATAGAAGACTGAAACTTACCCCAAACCTGTTACAGTGTTTTTGGTTTTTTATCTGGTACATTTTTTTTGGCACTCAAATGTTTTGATCTATTACAAGCCATTTATTTTTTGTTAAATAAGTAAAGTTTACATTTTTTTAGTTTTTCAGGCATAAACTTTAATAAATAATATGATTGTAAAAGGTAAGTATGGAATACAATACCCTCCAGATTATTTGAGGTCTTCGAAACAGATGCTACCTTGGATGGCAAATACCTGTAAATCAGAGCTTACTTTTATTAAGGTTAGGGGGTTACAAAACAAACCTCTCATGAAATTCTTTAAAGTATATGTGTTAAGCATGTATAGGGGACTTAGGACATTCAAAATAATTTACAGTTAAAATATAATACTGGTACCGTTTTTCTCATGCTATAGTTCACACCTAACCAAACTAACGCCAAATGTCTAAAATACACTTCTTCCTATAATCGAACCAACTAACAGGTTGCAGACTTCAAGTGCAGCCCTGCATAACAACCTGGCACTCCAGAAGCTACTGGTAGAGCTCTGGGTTATCTCTGATTCAAATCCTGGCTCGGGGTCAAAAAGATCGCTTGGTCGTTCCTATAGTTCTTAAGTCACGTTAAGCCGTAGGTCCTCCTACATAGAAAGCAAAAAGTGCAGGCCTCCCAGGCAAGGAAAACTGTCAGTTAATTGTTGATGTCCCTCCAATACAATCTATATGGGTCATTATCAAATTAATGGACAATTTGTGAAGGGTAAAAAAATTTTTTAAATAAAATTCAAAAACAAGTTATTTATTTGTAGTTTAAAGTAAATGAACTACAGAATAAAACCTTACACATAGCAAAGCGTAAAAATTTTATTTAAGACTGATTTTCCTGATTTCATTTCAGGGGTACACACAGAATTTTCCCCTCGTTTACGTATTTTCTTGATAAAGTGATAAAAAAATTGTTATAAGCTGTATGCTAAAGGTAAATGTAATTACTAACACCTACATAAGTTAAAACGAGTTTATATTGATTATTGTGTTCTTTAGACCAGAAAATGTGCCTTATTTTCATTTCAATCCAAAAGAACCCACTTAAACTTTTAATATTTTGATAGATTATTTATTATTTTTATTTAAAAAATATAATAAAATAATAGTAAAGAGTATAAACTTTCAATTAATATAAATTTTTGAATTATTTTTTATAATTTGATATTTTTTTATATAGAAAATGTGATCGTGAGGGAGTGAGCGAGGGGGAAAAACGCCGTGAGCGAAGGGGAACTAATAAATAATAGATGAAAAACTAACAAGTAAATAAATTGTATCAATTAACAATTCAAGGTGAAGTAATAATAAAATGTATTATTACGATGATAATAATAAAGGGATTTCCTCTATTCACGACTCATCCGTGAGCAAGAGAAAATGTCAAAGGTCTTTAGTTTTTTACCCGACTATACCGGCAGTATCGCGCAACCCGTTGTTTGAGGTTATACCGGCTTCATAGTCAGTTCTAAAACTACCATTACTAGTTTTGCTGTCATAAATGAGTTATGAGGAGTGAGCGAGGGGAACAGCAATTGATGTACGCACGATTTCTTGACTGAAATGTGATAATAACAACCTAAATATGACGATTACAATGCTGCCGTCCACAACACGTCTTTCACGTTTTGGCCGAGCGCTACTGACAGGAACGGGAGAAATGAAACGGTCCGCAGCGATTTGGCGGAAATTGAAAACATCGCTACACTTTTATTGGTCTTGTAAGGACACAGAAATAATGGTGAATTATTTTGAAATCAATCTGATTTCAATAATATTATTACTTTATTTCAAAATATAACTGTTATATGAAAATCATGAGCATTTTACATAGGCCTAGTTTTTTTTTTTTTTTTTTTTTTTGTAAATTTTCATGGCTTTTTTTGACTAGGACCTTAATGTAGCTTCATTTATAATGTAGCTACCGAGATCAAAATTCAGACCATCTAGAATTAGACTCTCAAACAGCTTGCTGAGAGCAGAAAGTACGACAACAGGACGGTAGTTTGTTACGTTGTTAGGGTCCCCTGTCTTGTGGATGGGTATGACAAACCCGGATTTCAAGCTTGAAGGAAAGATTCCTTCAGAGAAAAAGCAGTTCATGAATCTGCATAAAATGGGAGCAAGGACATTGCTACAGTGCTTTATAACGGAAGGTGGTATACCAGGCCCAGCACCTTTTTATGGATCCATAGAGGTACATTTGATTTCTATATCTAGAGCTGAAAGCCGCCAGACAGAGATCGAGTTTGCATTCCTTTCATGGTACGTCAGAGGGTCGGTCAATGGTCTTTTGAATATGGTACAGAAAAACTCGGCAAATAAGTTGGCAATCTCAGTTGGGGCATCCGCCGTTACGTTGTTGTATTTGAAGACACGTGGACACATACATGTACATGTATTTGTATGTATTAGAGTCCTGCTATTCCAAACCCTGCTATTTTCAAAAATTCACCCAGTAAAAACCCATTTCGTCAGGTAAATGTAAATGATTTTATACCTAAAAATGAAGGAAATTTTAATTGTTCATATCACATTGAATTTACAGTCACTAGTATACGTGTTGCTCGAAATCGAGCAATTTATTTAAATACAGTACAAATGTTACTTTAGCTCTAAATCAATGACATCCGACCAATCCAATAATGTGAATATCTTTAATCGCCAAAACTACACGTATTTACAGCTTATTAACAGATGTTTCAAATGCTTTATTCAGTCCCCAATGTTATTTAAATGGGAAATTTTGAGATTTCAATGTTGGATAGCGCCTTTATTTTAAGTCCGATTCTCATCAATTTTTGGCGGAAACAACTACAGACCAAGGCCTATCCAACGACACCAAAAACTTGAAAATCAGCTGAAAATTGTAGGAGTTCTCAAGACAAAAAAACCCTTAGCATATTAAATAAGTATAGATTTGAATGATAAGTATTTACACGTTCCTGTCAACTGCCTGTATAGTAAGAGACTTTTAATTCTTTAAAAAGTCTTTAACTTAAAGTCTTTAACGTATTTTTAATTTAAAACCCACCCATTAAACCCATTTCATCGAGAAATGTAAATTATTTTATACCTAAAAATGAAGGAAATTTTAATTGTTCATATGACATGGATTTTACAGTAATTTGATAGATGAGATTCTGTCGTGATTGTGACTGTTTTTCTAAGATTTTATCATTATTGACAAACTTTATTGCAATGTTCAGGTGCTATTTGCTGTCAATTAAATGTGTTTTCATAAAGCAAGTATTTTTTTTTTTTTTTTTTTTTTTTTTTTTTTTTTTTTTTTTGCCTGATTGTCATTTAGTGAATGTAATAGAAGAAATTGAAACTGTTAATTGCCTACACACTAAAAGAAATTTTTAGACGTTTTGGCGAAAACTCACCTTCATTTAACGAAACAGAACCCCTAAATTTGGGACGGCGATTTGTCTGGTAACTTTAGCCAAACAAATTTCGCTAAAACCATTTCGGTAGACTACCGAAATGTTTTTTGCCATAATAGCAGTATTAAGTTCGAAGATCTGCATCTACATTATCGCTAGACTAGGGGAACATCAGCCGGCAGAGCGATGGAGCGGTAATGGCAACCTTAGCTAAACATTTCGTCTAATTTAGCGATTCGCCAGCAGTTGAGGCAGCGAGCGGTGGTAGCTACTGCAGTTGATCATTTAGTTTAGTTTAGTGAAATGCTGGCAGCTGAGATAGTGAGCGGTAGTGGCTACTTTAACAGAACGTGTCGTCTAGTTTAGCGAAATGCTATTCGCCATAGTTATGAAGCCATCTTTGACTTCAGTTCTTGAGGGCCGCCAAGACTTGCTTACCCTGCTGTCATGATCTTTCTTCTTTGAGAAAGTATTAGGTCGCATTAAGTGGGGGAGAATTGACGATGCTATATATGTTGATAATTCTTCTTTCAGATCTGTAACAAAAAATATTCATATGTATAATACATTTCTTGAACATAGACCTACAGAAATGACAAAAAAGAACACAAAATAAAATTTTACATTTCTATGCATATTAAATTGATTAACACCAGTACCTCAATAATCCAAACTAATTACAGTTCAATCTTGATAATCAGACACATATGGGGGAAGCCGCCACATAATCCCTTCGCCACATGCCCACTTAGAATGTTAGTCTTGTTAGACTTTCATCTCATTCAAAATAAACAGCTAGTCCTGTCAGCCAACAAGTTACCAAAAAATATATACAAATAGGTACCATAACTTATGATTCTAGGTTGGTTTGGGAAGTTTGCATCACAACCTAACTTTGGTTTGGGAAATATTACAATCACAACTTGCAATTCAACCAACTAAATAATAAACTATGTGTCAAAAACCATGTAATGCTCACCTCTGAAATTTAGGATGAATTCCTCCAAACCCCAGGCATTCAGCAAATCTTCCGTGTCTGCATCCATGTTGTCTCCATCGTCGGTTACGGCTTAACAACTGCCAAAGGGCGAGAGACACAGCACGTGCGCATGCGCACTTTTATGGGGGTGGGGCAGAGATTCAAGCATTCGTTTCGCTAAACTGCCTAACTAGACGGTAGGTTTTAGTCAAACGTTACCAATAAATACCTGTCAGGGTCTTTATTTTGTTGGTTCCTATCTTGTTAAATTACCGTTACCTGTCTCGCGGTTCCTGTTGTATGGTTACGTTTTATTAAAGAGTCTATATTCGATGAAGTATTGATTTGAGTCTCTTAAATTATAATCAGGTTCACTAGGTTGATGTAATTTGAACACTTACTTTTGATGGCTTTATTTCTCCAATAGAAAGAAACCCATTTTTTCTGATTTAAGAATCCGTAGCACACATTTACTGTTACCGTTTCGCTATATTATGAACGCATGATTTTAGCGAAAATCACTTCCTTTTTTTAAAGAAATGGTTCCGCTGATTAATAAAATTAATTTTGGTATTATACTATTATTTCGGCTAAATAAGCGAGAAACCCCTTTACCGACCCAGTTTCGCTAGAAAATACAGTGTATTTTTTCTCCGTGCAATACAAGTGGATAACACACTTACTTGGAAGTCATGTCTATAAAATAACAAGTCTTTCTTTAATATTTTTATAGATATTGCCAAAAGGTACCTATCATAATGAAGAAAACTTGTTACTGTTTAAAAATAAATTTAAAATGTTTTTATTGAAAACCTCTTTTATAGTATGGATTATTGTCAAAATACATAAATAAAATTCATTTTAAACTGAGTTAAACTATATGACCCACATTTTG
Organism: Neoaliturus tenellus; assembly: GCA_030545055.2. NCBI lineage: Eukaryota > Metazoa > Arthropoda > Insecta > Hemiptera > Cicadellidae > Neoaliturus > Neoaliturus tenellus. The sequence goes on along the minus strand of CM061534.1, from coordinate 32,967,676 downwards.
GAGTTATGAAATTAAACAAAGTTACAAAAAAATTGATATTTAAGAAATATTTTAATCAAAGTTGTTAATGTCATATTGAATTTATTAAATATCGTAACATTGTTTTCAACTTACCATGTTGTAAAAGCAATAAAAAATTGTTATTATTATAGTTCAGGTAACATATACCGTAATAAGCAATGGTAGTTATGGATAATGTTAATATATGGATGATGCCTATTCTGAAAATTTAGTTGAAACTTTAGATTACAGAAATATATTAGCAGGACTCCTGTGTAACCTTTGTATTTAGTTAATTAAAAACACATTTTCACTTTGTTGAGCTTACACAGTTCATAATATTTCTTAAAATGGTGTTTTAACATTTCAGTTAAATTTTGTGATTTTCTTTAAGTTCACTGAAATCAATGCAACCAATGTTGTGTTACTGATAACGTTTGAATAAATTATAATTTTAACTTTCATTTAATTTGATTTATTTACAGTGGCGCCACCAGACCAAAAAAAAAAACTTTTTACAATTTATTATATAAATGTCATTTAATATTTATATAAAATATTATATCGGTACAACAAAATAATTCCTTGTTATGAAGGTAATTATATTTTATTCCAGATCTCGTGTTTTCGTGTGACAAATGCAACGTAACATACACATCCCCTTTGTACCTGGAGGTACATGAGAAGAGGTGCAGAGGCAGCAGAACTGTGAAAACAGTGGAGCCTTCGCTGGTGCCAACCGATGTACAACAGCTGGCCGTGTTGGTGGACGGCAGGAAGACCTTCTGCTGTAATGTGTGTGACTATAAAACTGCAAACAGTGGTGATATGAAGCGTCATATGGTGACCCACAGTGGTGTGAAGCCGCACACATGTGATGTCTGTGGTAAAGGGTTTACACAAGCTAGCAACCTTGTCAGACATAAACGTGTACACACAGGTGACCGACCGTACAAATGTGATCAGTGTCCGTACGCTACAACACAGAGTAGTGCCCTCAGAGTCCACATGACACAGCACAGCGGGGAGAAGGTGTACGCTTGTACTGAGTGTGATTATAAAACAGCTGATAGCGGTAACATGGAGAAACACTCCCGCACACACAGTGGTGACCGACCGTACTGCTGTACTGTCTGTTCCTACAGGGCTACTCATAGTGGTAACTTGACTGCACATATGCGGACTCACACGGGTGACAAACCCCACCCATGTCCACACTGTCAATATAGAACTACACAGAAGACCGCCTTGAACAAACACATGGCCAGACTACATCCTGACCTCAAGTAAGTGTTTATCAGCATGTGCTTAGTGCATATAATATGGCTGGTCCCTACACGTCCTATATTAAGACAGCTTATTGAACCATGAAAATAGATTTGAACTTGCCTTAGCAGCTTGCTTGTCTTGTAGCTGTAACAATAAAGCTTTGTAAGAAATATGTTTAACCCTCTTAGTATTACCTTTTTCAGCTATCATTAAAAAATAGACTCTTGCTATGTTGTTTAGTAAAAAATTGGCTAATTCCATTCAATGGCTTGAATGTCACTATAATTTAAGTATTATTGTAATTAAGATTGCACAGTTTATTCTCTGTTAAGGTATTTGAAGTAGGTATTTATAGATGTTTAAATGTAACATTACTGAAGCAGATGAATTTTGGTGTACTTATTACTATTAAATATTATACATTATAATTTAATTCAAATCCGATGTACTTTGTAATTTATCTTTGTTAAAAACGTATGGTCATTAGGGTTTTGTAAAGTCAAATATAATTTGAATTAATAGTTATAGTAAGATGCACGAAAATAGTCCGATGGAAATTTTAACAGCTGTGTCCCCCCTCACCCCTTCTCGCCCTGCAATGTTGTCATTTGTAGTTATGTTTACCATGTGTAATACAGTATAAAAATGTGTTTCATAATAAATTTGGCAACAATGTTTTAACTCAATTCGGACTATTTTCGTGAATCTTACTATAGTTAGTTCAGTTTGAATAAATAGTTATAAATAGTTCAGTAGTTACCTATAGACCACGTGATCTATAAAGCATAAACTTACTTTATGATAGTGAAAATATTTGAAATAGTTGTCTATAGGTTTAGTCAAGATGTTAGTTTCCATAAGGTCTAATTTGGTATGAACTATTACATGAAAACTAAAATTTATTCTAGTTTTATTGGTCTAGTTCTGTAGAGTCCCTATAGTTTGTTGTAAATAATGTAGATTTTTAAGTTCAAATACCAAGAATATTGATTATAAAGAATCTGATATTCATAGTTGCATGCAAACTTTTAATTTGAACTGTAATAAACTGTTTATTTATTTAAGCTATATTTTAATATTTTAATTATCCTCCAATTATGATCCTCCAATATTTTAATCATCCCTCAGTTAATCATTTCTAAATATATATTTCAATTTATTACAACATGCTGATTTTTTTGTTTTGTTGAAGTGTCATTCATACTGATCTTGTTGTGTACCTCATAAATTAACCATAAATTCATTACATTGTGGGTGAAGTTACATTTTACATGAAGTTAAAAGATTATATGATACATGGTAATGTAAAAATAGGTTGAAAAAAATAAGATCACATTTAAGTCATTGTCTATAATATGTGGTAAAGACATTAGTACAATTTAATAAAGAATTATTTGAAATTTTTATTGTTTTGTGGATAGAAACATTTAAAGTTTCGTAGTAGCAGTAAAAGCACAATGTGAGTGCTATGCTCAGATCATCTTGTGCTTTAACCCATGTATCAGATGATTCCTTACACACAACATCCTGCAAAGTGAGTTCCCATTTGGTGTTAAAGTTTGCCATACAACAGGCTGGGTAAGAGTCGTCATAAAATCAAGGTTGTGATGTTTTACTGTAAATGACAACAGTAAGTAAAATTTTTTACAGTGTGAAAAAGTTGGTGTTTTGTTTTGACTTAAGTTGTAAAGTGATAAAGACATAAACGGTTCCATACCGAATTTTTCCTCAGCAGAAACTTTTAATTTGTTGACTGCCATTATAGTTGGATGATTTTTGTTCGAAAGAAAGAGATAATCTCAATTTACCAAGCTTGGTAATATTTTACTGAAAATGAGTTAAACTTTTGGCATTAGGCCTAACTATTTTCTAAATTTAAAACTGCTTGGGATAATTTAAAGAAATTAAAATTCATTTTATAGCAAAAAATGATACAATATAAATACAATACACATTACAGTAAATCTTAACCTAGTCAGACGTGTGTAGTTAGCTCTATCATAGTGGTGGCAGTGTCTCCTGTCGTTGTTTCTACTCTACAAACTTAATCGAAAGTTAGTCTAAAGTCATTCATCCATGAAGGATTGAGAAAAGTTTCGGTGAGACTTTACCCGTTGGGCAGCAAGCAGTATTAGCGGATAGTTGGTAACACTGGCTAGGATATCCGGCAGCACACAGTGGGGCAGGTGGCGACAATGAAGGCTCGCCCAAATGCCAATGTCAACATTGTCTGTATAGGTAGGTATTAATTGTGATTTTTACCAACTTTGTGGAATCGTTTTTGAACTGTCAAACTGAATAAAAATGTCTTAGTTTGAATTATACAATCACTTTTTTAATGGCTTGTAAGTCTACAACTTAATGCTTTCTTTCAAAGTTAAGATTAATTGTATATAGACGTTTTTGTGTGCTGTTTTCACAACGCGGGCCGCAAAACGCTGAATTCACCAAAAGGCAAGGATACCATTTTGCTGGGCCTGGGCTTGACTGAATTAAATTTACGATTATACGAGTCTCTAATCTTAGAGCCCATTTACTTTTTGAGTTCTAAAAAGAGGAAGTACTTTTTACCATTGAAGAGTTAGTTCATGTAAACTCATATTGAACTGACTTTCATTATTTAAGAGTCATATTACCTTTGGGCTAGTAGCGCTGTCGACTATGTTAACCATATGAGTGTTTTTGGGCAATATAGTTTTATTCCTTTGTTTCGGACTCTGTTTATCAACCAATTTTCTTTAATCTTGGTAAAGGCCTAATCATGTAGTTGAATAGTTGCACTAGAGCTCTCTTACCTTTAAAAAACAATCCTCTGTGACATTGAAAAGTACAACTTATACTGTCAGTTTTCCTTTTTTTTAGAAAAAAAGTAATACTATTTATTTTTACCAATAACACAGTTCCAAACTTTAACTACAAAAAACATATTTTTTAAGCTAAATACAGTACTATAAAACACCGTCTGAAACAGGCGTGTTTTTACAGGGGGAAAACCTCTTAAGACCAAATTGTTTGATCTGAAAGTCCTGGTTAATTTTTCTATGGTACACTACTTACTGATTTAAGTTTCAAATTATTGAAACAAATGTTTTTCCCAATGGAAAAATAGCAATTGAAAGAAGTTGAGTTGGTCTTAATATCTTTAAATTAAGTTGACTGTTGTATTTTAATGTGATAAAGTGAGAAAACTTTAATGTAACATAAAAAGTAAATCTTTTGATTTTTCACATTTTTTCTCATTAAGTTTCCTTCTTTGTTACAAAAAAAGTTAGAAGCCTTTCGCTGTAACTTAGCCCATTAGTTCTATGAGGGTCTGAAGGGCATAAAATTTAAATTGTTTGAGTCTGAGAAAAACGATGGTTTAAAAAGTCAAACGATTTCTGGTATTACTTGTAGGATCGGCAAATTTTAAACCGGAATTTTTTATAGTTGACAATACTGGTGACACTTGTCTTCTTCCCACTCCCTTGTTTACTCCACTTGTGTTTCCCTCGGGTTGTTTACCTCATAGGGACGAGGGAGCCATCTATCCGTATCCATCCAAAAAGACTAACAGTAAACTTTGTTTAGTAAACGATAGTCTAATAATAACTTATAGGTTATTGGGAGACAGTCACGACACTCGTATGGAAGCTACATGTTTACTGTTGTCCGCGTGGCAACTAGCGCTTTAGCGGATGGAACGACATGACTGGAGCCCCCGCCCGTTCTCGCTATGGACGGGAACTTTAAATGTAACTCCAGTGAGTGGCAACCAATTCGGAAAAAGCTTAGATTTCGGCCGTTATCATTCGATCAGGATTTAATTAGACAATAATTTTTATCGTTATCAACATTGTATAAGTTAGTCAATGGCATTATTGTCAGCTGTGTTCGTGTTGCGCTGATAGCAGTGATAGCTGCGATCACCGGTGATTGTGTTGTCATCTCGGACGCCAACCACTACGAGCGCTAGTAAATCCACACTAGCGCTCCAAGTCACTCTTCCTTGCATAACTGGAGTCCGCGGGTGGTTCAGGCGGACACCCTCAGAGTGACGGAGTGTCACGACTGTCTCCCAATAACTTGTGACTGTTTAGTAAACAGACACCGACGTCAATCCTCACTTCCTCCAATCCTCATTCAGCCCATCCAGTGTTATAGTTCCAGTTCCAGTCCAGTCGTCGTAGTCGATGGATGGATGGACAAACACGAAGTGATTCAAACTATTCGTCCTCCTGTGTGCCTGTGTTCTCCGTTCTTTTTTCACTTTATTGTGGAAATGATCACCACTTTACTCCGTAATCCGTAATAATTGCGAAAGAGTCGTGAGTTGTGTCTAAACGAGCTAGAGCTAGACAGAAAGGTTTTACAAATTATACTATATCGGGATTATTATCTTGAAATTAATAATTTCAATTATTTACCAAGCTTGTTTTAAACATTAGTATTACTACAAAGTGATAAAGAAATGGTGAGTAACTTTTTATCAACTGTTATATTTTTACAAAAACTTTCAATTTTTAGAGATCGCTCGAAATTCGGACAGTCTGGACTCCACTTAAAAAATGTTTTAAGACTGAAACGTCTGTTTTTTTCTGATTGTGTAGGTAGACAAAATGATTCAATCAATCCTTACCGTTCCATAGATAACCGTTATTGCACAATTAATATCCTGTAAAAGGCACATAGGCCTGGCCTTGAGGACAGAATCTCATATTTTTTTGGCGGAAACCACTAATGAATAAGTTTATAGTAATTTATTCTGTGCTTAAACAGTACAATATTGTAGTAGACAACTTATATAGGCTAAAAGGAACTTTGTGACCAAAGTTTTATTTTACTTGATTAGGTAATATTATTTAATCACATTATTACTACACAGCATCCCTTTACCAATTACAGTAGGTAGGCATATATGTTTAAATATCACAGATTATTATACTTATAAATTTTTTGAGACAAAACAAAATGAAAAAATGTAGGGTGAGGTGGGGTAATTCTGGGACAGCAAAAAAGTGGGACAAAAAAGGGACAGTTATTTTTTTTATCATATTTTATTATTTATTTTAACATATTTTATCACTAAAATGTAGCTTATTATTTGATAAGTTAGATACCATAATGATTAAAACAATATTGTATCAGTATCAGTAAAAATAAATTTGTATTGTTATACTCTACAATTTTGCTGTCGAAAACTTTCGTTTTTGCTGTGAAAACTTTCTCTGTCCACAGTCGTGTAATTTTTGAACATGTATAATTTTTATATTATTAGATAGACATTTCTTTGGCAACAAAATGGTGTTTAAACTTGAGTTCTACCATTAATAGGATATGTAAAATTCAATAAAAGGCTAGAGGGGTAATTATGGGACACTTTTTGAGGCAATTGTGAGACACGCCTGGGGCAATTTTGGGACATATTCATTTTCTCAATTTTATTTTATTTTATTTTTTTTTTTATTGACTAGCTTATTCAACCATCAACTTCCAATAACATGCAATCTGAACCAAAATCCACATCTAATAATATGCCACCTATACAATCTCCTGTTTCTAATCAGGCCACAGCATCATGTACCCTTTTTATAGTCGGGGCAGGTGACCCCAAATCGTAGTTTTGAAGAAACATTGTTGGGAAAAGTTGGAAAATCTAGCAATGTAACTAAACCAAAGAAACAAGTAACCCCAAAAGCCCAAGTTATAACTACAGAATGTTTCTTATAAGAAATAAAGAAGCCCAAAGAAGGGAAGAAGCCTGTAATAAAGATTAAAAAGGAACCGAAAGAAAATGTAAACAAGAATGTGTCCAAAGTCTCAAAGAATGTAAAACAAAAGAAACCTGTTAGAGTCAAAACCTCAAGTAAAAAGACAAAAGAAAAGCTTTATAGAATCATCAGACAGTGAAGATAGTCAAGATTGGGAGAGCTGGGGAAGCAGTGACAATTTAAATTTTAGATCATCGTCTGAAGAAGATTCTACCACATTAAATAACAATGGAAAAAAGTAATCCCTGGTTTTCCTTGTTTGAGTTTGTAAATAAAGGTATTAATTATCATGAATAGGCCTACAGTATTTCAACTCATTTATACCTAAACCTATGTTCGGACCGAGCCCGGAAAATGACAGTGTTTTAGAAAAAAATACACAAAAAAATATGTCTTTAGCTTAATTTTTTAGAGAGTGACTTTTTTGAAGATTTTACTTTAAAGAATTTGTGTAGGGGGAAGTTCTTTCAATACCTAAAATTTTTCATAATTTTTACTTTACTTGAAAATTGTGTATTTTTCGGTCGGTTGGACGGCATTTAAAAAAAAATTTTTTTCCTTTACAAAAATTGTACTGTCCCAGAATTTCCCAGTGCTTTCTACACAATCAGAGTATTCTCTGTCCAACTATTTCCCTCTCTTTTGCCTATCTTTCATAACTATAGAGATATATGACTGTCCTTGTATTGCCCCATACCCGTCCCATAATTGCCCCAAACCCCGGGGTAAATATGGGACAGCGTTTTTAATTTCTTAAGAAAAAAGTACAAGAGATAACATCGTAAACTAAACCGGACCTCATAGCCATACCTAGTACATATATAAAATGATTTTTTGCTTGAGCCTGACACACCTAGAAGTAAAAGAAAAATCGATTGTTTTGCTTTTTGTCCCAGTATTACCCCACCTCACCCTAACTTAGCTAGAAATAGGCCTATGAATTAAGATGTTGAAGAAAAGTCATTAAATGTCTTTATATTTTATCTTATACTCAAAACAAGCAATGATTGTACGGACAATATTTATTCTCTCCAAGGATTTTTGATTTTTTGTTGAACATGGGGTTTATTTGGCCACGAGGAATTGAATGTAGCTGGTCCCATGTCTGGGAAAAATCCGGTTTTCGCCCTAGAGCCCTTCAAAATTCCCATGTTATCCTTATGGAGATTTTTAAATTGAAAAATAATCAGCTGATAACTGTAGGTAAATGTATTCCAGTGTGTGTTACGTCTTTGGCTTAGGAAAATTATACCAAAGTGTAGCACCATTGAATATGTACACAAACTTGAGTAGACTTCTCATAGCATAGGCGTGTCTGAAACCTATTGACGGTGCGAACTTGTGTGCAATTGGCTGCACAAAAATCTTTCATTTTCCTTGACTAATTTTATTAGACCTACTCTATGATCGTAAGTGTAATGTTATAAAAATTATAATTTTTTTCTTTCTTTTGCGCTATTGGCAAAGCCATTTAGTAATAAGTTTAGTTTAATAAAATAAAACGTGTCAGAAAAGCTCAAAACAGATTTTGAATAGAGATATTAAATTCATTTGTTTTAAAACTTGAATATAACACTCATTAAAAATATCAACTACCGTACCGTATTGATATAAATAGAAAGACTTTGTCAAGCGAAAAAGTAATTTCAAGTCATTAAAGACAATCATGTTATGGAATTGGATCCATAGGCTCCTGGAATTTGAATATCACTGTTATGAAGTTAAGTGTTCAACCCGAATGATGCTTAAAAAAGGTGAACTTTTTATAAAACTTCATATTTTGATATTTTTAACCAATGGTACCAATTTTGTAATAATTTGTCAACAGATAATGTAGTTATTGAAATTATTGTGCATAAAACATTGATTTTCCATTATAGCCAGAGGTGGATTTACATATGGGCTAAAAGGGCTATAGCCCAGGGCGGCAAAATTTGGGGGGCGGCAAATTTTCGGAGATTGCGTTAAAAACGTGTATACTATTAATACGTGTTAAAGATACTGGCGAAAATATTTCATTACATCAGTAATTTTTCAAGCCTTCTTTGCATCGTAACATGCGCTTTAAAATACCGGGGATTTTTATATTCATAATACAAATTTATGATAGAACTTAATTGTGCAAAGAAGACCGCGTAAGTGGATCGTTTGTCCTGCGATCGCCAGCTACAGCCGGCAGGGACGCCGCGCCGCCGCCGCCACCGCCCCGCAAGTAGGGTAACCGGCCCAGGAGAATACACTTATTTAAGAACATAATATGGATCGAAATTAATCGTGTTTTTTTTTTTTTTAAATTTAATCCATAATTGTTGTATTAAATTTCTAAAAAACATTTATTTTGTAATCATATGGCTGTTTAATTATGACAAATCAAAACATATACCGAGTGAATATGAGGCCTACGTAATAATAATAAGTTGATTTTCCGGGAAAAGATATAACTTATGTCGTTCACTGTTCATAGCTTATATTTTCAGCTCTAAATGACGATCGGCCCACTGAAAAGCAGTAGCTAATCGTTTAGTCGCCAAAAATGTCTACTAATTATGTCAATTTCGTCGGCGAATGACGGTCGCAGCACAGAAAAGCTTCCGCAATTTCAGTAGATTCGTTTTTATTTTCGTAGAAGGCCACACGTCAGAAAGTATCATGAGAGTGGCTATGTGGCCAAAAAACAAAATAAAACATTTACATACCCAAACAATACTTGTTTTCATACAAATATTTTATTTTATGCAAGTAGCCTATTTAACTTTCCATCATTGGTTTAAGGCATTTATTTTTTAGCATATCACCAGATGGAAAAATACTTGGAGTCATGTAGTCATTTGTTTAGGACTACGTTATTAATTAAAATTTAAGTAAAATAATAATTTCCTTGTTATAATAACAATACTTTGTGAGTGTAACTATACCCTTAGAAAAGAAGCCTGAAGTTTCTATATAATCGCAAAGTTACTTTTAATTTGAAAACTAACAAAATTTGAAAATTAATTACTGTAATGACTGGTATTACTTGATTGCAGGCTTTATTTTAGTTTGTTTTAATAAAACACGTTAATTACTAATACAATACAAAACAAAAAGAGTTTAAAAGTGACAATCATAAGTTATTCAACCAACCCTCCTCGTTCAGTTAGGTTATGTTTGGGATTTCCAAAATGTAGATTTTGCCCGTTGAGTTATACACAGAGCCGATATCTCTACGGGTCTGTTATAATATAGGCTCTCAATTCTTTGATTCTTGATAACATAGGCCTACACACAGTTGCTGGCCACGGAAGCCATGATAACAAAAGGTAGAAAATACCGATCTAACATTAATATAGGCTGTAAACAACGGTTCGATAGCAGAAAAGCGGTCGCAATTGTTACGGAATTTAACTAATGGTCCATTTTCTGTATTCAATATTCTGCGTAATATTAAAGTTTCGAGCAATCCGGATTGTCGAGCTAACGAGGTTTTACCATGGTACAAACTTCCGCAGAATGTTTATGCTCCTCAACTTTTGTGGGGGGGGGGGGGGCAAGGTATGTAAAGGAAGAAGCATAACTTCGCCTACAGTCACCTTGGGGGGGGGGGGCCGAATGGTTAGCCCAGGGGCGGCAAATATTCAAATCCGCCTCTGATTATAGCATGTAAATTTAGGTTAATTTAGAATTAAAATCACAAATACTCCATTATTTGTTGTCAAATCAATACAGACTTGGTATTATTGGTTAAATATTAATTTGTCAACTTTTTTGTCTATTGTAAAATTTTGATAACATTTACCGGATTTGACATATTTGAGTTTAAAAATTTAAATGACCGCCATTTTTAAATTACATGTAGGAAAAAATAATAATTTTCCTGAAAATGAACATTGATGTTGTAAAGGTTCATGCCCAATATGAAATTAATATAACCATTCGTTATGGAAATAAAAATTATTTAGTGTAAAAACTAAATCCACATTAGTGGTAGATAACGGCTAAACAAAACTGAGATAAAAAAAAATTTAGGGAACATTTTTGATTTATTTTTATGTGTTAAAGACAAATATGCATAGCCAGTCTGGGTTTTATGAAACACACTGTATAATAAATCAATCAATCGTTCTTCCATAAAGCCGCATCCGCACTGTCAGAACAGTGACTTCCAAACTTTTTGTTTGCTTTTATTGCTATTTATTTCTTAAGTCAATTATATGATCATTTTTCGTTTTAATGCAGATATTTTGTGTTCGCCGAACTAGTTTGCTTAGAATGTTCAGCCAGTGTGGAGGCGACTTTAGATTAACATAGAAACTTTAAAAGCCAGTAAGGCCCTGAGAAGTGATGTAAATTATAATGGGTTTTGGCTCATCTATAGAACACTCCTACAATAAAAAACAAGCTAGCTGTGAAAAAAAGAATCCTTTGACAAATCCATTTAGCCCAGAATATTTTATACAGCCAGGGATATATTTCCGAATAGGCGGACTAGGCGCGCGCCTAGGGTGGCAAATTTTAGGGGGCGGCAAAATTTGGGGGAATAAATCATTTAAAAGTTGGAGTTTTAATAAAAAAAATGTTTAGCAAATAATTTTGAGAACAACAATAATTCGGCTATTTAAAATACTTCACGGTCACGGGCGTGGGCTTTCACTCCGCCCTCATGGGTTCATTTCGTACGCCACTAGGTAGCGGCAGCGTCAGGCGCCAATTGCCAATGTTAACATCGTGGTCTGTAGTAGGTAGCCTATACTTCAATTGTGTTTTCTACCAACTTGTAACGCATAATTGTGAGTTAAAGTGTTTAATTTAAATGGTTGTCTCCAAGTATGAATTTACACAGAGTGTCTAGTAGTCTTCAAAATCTCGAAAGACTTCAATTAGTATTAAATTTAATAAGGATCTTGTAAAGTCTTTAAATAGTTTCGAATTTGCCTTCTCGTCTTAAAATTTATAAACAATTTTAATTATGGAGACGCTTGCGATTGCCAATCAAGACGCTCTGATCAAGTTTGCTAACGCTTGTGATCCAAATCAAAACGCGACAGCAGATCGTAAACGCTCGCGACCGCCGATCAAAAGATAAATGTATAGCCTAGTAGTTTCTAAGTCATCAATATGGTAAATAGAATAATTAAGTGAAAAATGCAACAAAAAATGCTAATGATTTTATAACATTTGTTTACAGTAGACGGTGTATGTTAAAAAATTATTTTTATTTATAAAAAGTGCACAAAGTGTATTATGTTTGTTGATGCATTTTCAGAACGAAATGACTAATTACTTTTCTACAAAATCAGGTGACACGGCATGTATTAGGGTTTGTTAGGTCGGGAAGCGCGCTGACAAGTTTGTGGGGGGGGGGGGGGGGCGGCCGAAAACTTCGGTGCCTAGAGGCGGCAAATACTTAAATACGTCCCTGTATACAGCAGAATAGGAGTGTTATTAAACAGTGATCAAATTGTTCATTTTTATTTTATCTTTTTGTGAAGTAGAAAGTTCAAATGCAATGTAAGTTTAGAATATTTTCATGCATCTTAAAGTAAAGTTTTATTACAGAACACACAAACAACCCTCTGTATCTGGTATGATCTGGGCCTCAAAACAGATCACTATCTATCAGTGACTCATTGTTTATCTCGTTTGGAGATTGACACATAGATGAATAGACTAAACATTCTTGTTTGTCAGGGGTAGGTTTAATCAGTTCTGACTCACTTCTGTCTGCCTTTTATCTACAGGGGAATCTTAATTCACTACAGAGGTCATAACCCCTGAATTGTGGTTTGGGCACTGGTAACCAGAGTTGGAAGTAAAAAGACTGGAAAAAGTTATGTGGGTGAAAAACAAAAAATGATCTTGGTAACAAAAACCCCATTAATGTAAATTTTTAAAATGTGTAAAGTTGTTTATAAACCTAGTACCAGGTTAACCGAGCCTTGCTCATTGGTTTTAATTCACTTTTGTTATATTTTCATGGTAATAAAGCTATTAAATTTCCACCAACAAACAACTATACCTCATCACAGTTAACAGCTGTTTCAAAAAGACTTCTTAACATTAATGTTCCTTTATATTTGTATACCTTTCATTGTTATGTTGTTACCAAAATAGCAACCCATAAGACCAATGATAAAAATTACGATTTTTAAACTTAAAAATTTAGACCAAATTAGATTTTTCCTGGGATTGAGGCTGTTTCTAAACTTATTTTTGGGCCAAAACACTCTTAAATGCAGAGTTTAAGCAAAATCCAACCGCTAGATTTCGAGATCGTAGAACACACATCCCTTCAGACATTGCTCGTATTATAGTATAGGATTATTTAAATTCCAATACATTGTAAAACATTGTCAGAGAATAAATATTATTATAATTATTTTCAGGATCAATTGGAACGTGAAGACTTGAAAAACTCAATGGAATCATTATTGTCTACACTCAAATGCCCAGTCTGCTTCCTACTGCTGGACAAGAAATCAACCCTCTGTACTAACGGCCATGCAATATGCAGCAAATGTAAAGTAAGTCTCCAAAGCTGTCCGACATGCAGATGCTCCTTTTCAAACCTTCAGCAGAATGTGGTTTTTTCTCAAGTGGTTGAGATTCTTCCGCACCCTTGCAGGTTTGATAAATGTTCTTACTTGGTGAAACCTGGCGATGACCATGAAGTTTATTGTCGTTTCCGACCGACCCAATGTCAATTCCCGAGCTGCAAGTGGTTGGGTTCAGTTGATAACCTCCCTTTCCATTTGGAAGACAAGCATTCAAATGAAAAAATCTACTCAGCAGGCAAAAATCTTAAATTTCCTAAACATTATTTTGAATCAACTAATAGCTCGGTTGTATTGTTCTCTGCTTGTGGTCATTACTTTTGGCAATGCACTTACCGTTATCATCCAGCTAATGATTTGGTGTGTTTTGCCTACATTCCTGTATTTGTGGGAAAACCCACTCGAGACCTGTATGCCAGGATTTGGTTTAAATCAGAGGAAAAAGAATTATTTTCATGTGGTAAAATCAAGACAGTTCAAGTCAACGACGTGTGGCAGGGTGATGCCTTTTTCTTCCCAGCTTCAACTGTGTCAAACTTCTATGATGGCAATGAATTGAAGTATCATTTACTGATCACTGAAGAGAGAAATGATGCTGCTAATTTGACAGAGTAAATCATGGAAGTGTCTTTTACATTTCATTGTTGAATTTAGAATTTAATTAATCAATCTTCACGTATTTTCAGTACGTAACTACTGTGTTTACAAGTTATTATTACAAATCAAATTGAGAAAGATATTATGTTCATGCAATTACACATATGGCAAACTACAGGAATATTTGAAAGGGCTAATTCTATGTAAAATTACTCTTACCAATTTGGTTATAGTTTGCTTTTTTGATGTAGAAGAGGAAATGTTGAAGTTATGTTTAAGTTAATATTATTATAAAACTATATCCTCATACTATGGTTTTCAAAAGTTTTTATAATATATTTATAACTTATAAATCGATAAGTAAAAAAGGAGGCTTCTTAAGTTTATAGATTTTGTATTCATTGCATTAATGGTTTGATTCATAATAAAATCATTCCAATTACATATTTTTTTGTTAAAATCATATTTTCTTTTCTTTAATTTTTCCACTGTATTGTTATTATTTAGTTTTACATACTGTAAATAAATATTATGAAGGAGAAAAAGCATTTTATTTTAACCTAAGGGCAAAACATAGTAGTTTTCATCACTAGGAGCAAAATTGGGTCTTTTTGGTGCACAATCGTGTTTTAAAAACGAGGTGCAGCTGAGTTTTTAAAAACGATTAAGCATCAAAAAGACACTTTTGCTCCGAGTGGATTTTTGGATAAGGAGACCCCGGCCGAACCGTTGAGCACGTCTGAAATTGCTCCGAGTGATGAACAACGTTTTTATAATGATGCGAGATTAGACTTTTAATCGTTAAAAATGTTAACTATAAAGTTGTAGTTTCAAGGTTATACTTACAAAATAAGTATTATGCAGTGTTTATATTTCTGTTATTTACAAACAATGCTCTTTATAACGTTTGAATTTCAAAATTCTGTTCCTCAACATTAATGAATGAATATTAATATACTTATCAAACAGCTGGCTTTTCAGTACTAGGACCTAAAAAATTCTCCAGATGATTTTTTAGTCCTAGGACAAAAAATAATCGGTTTTGGTACTATTGAGAGAACAAAAAACAGGCTGATTTTGCGCAGAATGCAATTGTACACACACTGCCGGTCTATGTTGTTGCGATGCGATAGTTCGTATCGTTTCTTACTTGAAGGGGATCGCCATGTTGGCTGCTCTTAACGTTAGAAAAGTGTTTGTTTATAATGAAAAATATATTAGAATAATGGATATACTTAATAGAAGATTTGATAAATATTATTCTGTCTCTTGATTAGTAGTGGTGTTTATATATATCTATCTGTTTTTATCTGTATCGTGCTATTTCCAGGTCAACTTGATGGGTAAGCTAATCTAGGCTAATATGCTATCTAGGCCTATGAAATAATAAGACTATTTTGTTACAACAATTTAAATTTATTACCTATCTGAAATACAATTCTAATTTAAATTTATGCTTGATTATTTATAAATTATAATGGATACAAAATGATGTGGGTAATTTCAGTCCTTATATCTCTTGCTTCACAATTATAGTTAAATGTCTATCAGCTGGGTTTAACAATGGAATACATTCAGACTCTTTCTCAGGGAGGGGAACTCGTGCTGACAAGCAAACTCAATTTTTATATTCAATTTAGAAATAGAAATTAATATCATGGATAAATTTTGAATCTTTAAAAGAATGTTAATTGTTCACAAATGTTAGGGATAAAATACAGTTCAAGTCTATTGTCTTCTTGTCACTATCTTGGGTATTGATGGATGTATGGGTGGATCTTACCAAATCTGCTTCAATGATTCTTCGCCCAGTACTATATATTTGGGAATAAATAAATTTAAAATGGGATTGAATTTAAATTGGTACTGTTTGGGCAATGTCCCTATTATTTGGAACTAGAATAAAGCTCTAGTCCAGACTGGGGAATTTATTAAAATGGAGGAACTGTGTCCTTATAAAATTTAGATGCTAACACTAGGGAAGCTGGATCAAGAAGAAAGGTCAGTGGTGTCTCTCTGGGGTTCACACATGTTCTTCATTGTTGACTGTTAGGGGTTCACACATCTTGAAGCACAAACACTTAGCACAACACTGGGTAATGTGATTTTGATTAATTGGTAAATTTGGTTTTGAATATATATATATATATATATATATATTATATAAAATGTTTTAATTTGTATTGCAACTCTTTTACACAATAAATAACTACTTAGGCTAGTGGGCATTTTATTGGGATATTTCTTTAATTTAAAATTATTTGATTATATTTTAAATGTATTTCGGATAAAATAATAAATTATTGGTATTATGATAATTATGTCCTAAGGGGTGATAAGGTGGGATATTCTTGTATACTAATATTAGCAAACAAAGTGATAACGCATAAAATCATTTTGGTTTAATACTAAATTACCATCTGGTCTCCATTAGCTACTCATTGAATTAAATCTAATAACGATATTAAACAAATAACACATAACTTATACTAAAATAATGGATGTGGCGAATGAAACATTACAATTATCCCCTCAGAAATTTGTATGGAATGAAATGACAGACAAATTTCGATTAATGTTGAATGAGACACATGAAATATTTAGTATGAATGATTCTTATAGCTAGTATGATATACATTAAATGTGTGAAAATTTGGTGATATGATACTTAAATTCTACGTTAACACATGAAAACAAATTGTTACTAATTGAATGTACTAAACTACCATTGTCTATATTAAACTCGTAGATTCATTCTAATTTGCACTCACTGTAAAGGTTTTTTATAGTTTGTGGCATTTATTTATTTCTTGATCCCCTCGATTTCTCATGAGTTGGATATAATCGTTCATAATATATTGTCTATTACACAAATCTTTCGTCACTTATGTTGGTGTTGGAGCGTTGTCAATGTCCTCGTCGGGTGTTGATTCCTCTTCATCAATATCTTGTTGTGGTTCTAAATATTTCCTCAATGCTGAAATGTTGTATGGGCCGTATAAGTTTTCTTCATTTAAATCACTAATGTGATAGGTTGATTTTCCTAGGATTTCTTTAATGAGAAAAGGTCCATCGTATACCTCAAATAATTTGGCTGTTTCTCCATGAATGGCTTTAGAAAGGGGGTGAGTTCGTACTAATACTTTGTCATCAATTTTCAAGGATTGTGGTTTTATGTTTTTATTTGCTCTCTTAGCTCGTTTTTCCCTCTTTTCTTCAAGTCTTCTACGGGCAATTAATATTTTCTGGTCAAATGGTATTTCCGTTCTAAATGGATTAGGTACGTATCTTTCCCAGAATCTAATATCTCTAGTGCCAAATTGTAATTCGTTTGGTGTGAAACCTGTTGACTCGTGATATACTTCGTTTAAACAGTCATTTATGTCTGGAATATATTTTACCCATTTCGTGTGTTGTTTAGAGCAGTAGGTCCTTAAACACCGTTTTATTTCTCTGATAGGTCTTTCGGCTAAATTGTAGCATGGATAGTATACAGGGTTATATATTGGTTGAATGTTATGTGCTTCTAATCTCCTTGTCCATTCTTCACTTTTAAATTGTGTGCCGTTGTCTGTCTGAATGCTTCTAGGGTATCCATATGTTGGGAAATGTGTATTGAATAGTTTATTTAATATAATTCTGGTTGTGGCTCTTTGCATTGGATATAAACGGACAAATTTTGTGAAAATGTCGATGACAATGAGTAAATACTTTACATTTCCAACGCTGGTAGGAAGTGGACCAATTACGTCGACTGCCAGTTGATCATTCTTGCTACGGCATTTTACTCCTTTAGCGATTCCCACTAACGGTCGATTGCTAACTTTACATCTCTGGCAAGTATCACATGTAGCCAGGTATTTCTTTATTGTGCGATGCATGTTTCTGAATACAGTATAAAATATTCCTGTAGCAGCTGAAAACATTTCTTAGTTCCACAATGCAGATAATATGTGTGGAATTCCCATATTAAGCGTCTAATCATTACTTCAGATTTGACAATTAACCATTTTTCGCCCGATCGTTGATACAACAGGTTGTTGTGCACTTGATAATTTTGTGACAATTTTTGAGCATCTTGTGTGTCAGGTTGATCTGTTATGGTTTCTATAATAGGCCGTAACTTTGGGTCATCTATTTGAAGTTGAGATATATTTCGAAGTTCATGCTGTAATTGTGGATCTGGTACTCTTTCAATATAATTTATTATGAGTTCTGTGGTGTTGTCGAATGATTCGGGTGTTGAGTTTAAATTGATGCGGCTGAGTGTATCTGCAGTGATATTTTCAGTTCCTTTGCAATGAATTATCTTGAAGTTGTATTCTTGAATTGTTAATATCCATCGGGCTAAACGGGTGTTCAAAAGGCGGCAAGTTTTCAAAAAGGTTAAGGCATGATTATCTGTTATTATTGTCAACTTGGTTCCTAGAATGATGTATCTTGATTTCTGCAGACAATGTATTATAGCAAGCAACTCCTTTTCTGTGGTTGTATATCTTTGTTCAGCGGGTTGTAAGGTTCTAGACATGAACATGATTGCTGCTTTTTCACCATTATCTTTAATCTGGAATAAGTGTCCGCCGATAGCGAATTCTGATGCATCGGTTTGTAAAAAGAATTCCTTCGATAAATCTGGATGGCTTAAGACGTTTGTTTTAATGAAAAGTTGTTTGACTTTGGCAAAGGTGATATCATCTTCTTGGGTCCAACGGAATTTATTTTTCTTTGATGTAAGCCGGAGTAGTGGTTGTATCGTGGAAGAGAATTTATCTATGAACTTATTATAATAATTTATGCATCCTAGAAATGCCTTGAGTTGAGTTCGATTCTTGGGTGTTGGGAAATTTAAAATAGGGTCGACTTTGCTTTGATCCATTGTTATTCCTTCATTAGTTAGAGTGTATCCTAGGAATGGTACGGAGTCCTGGCAAAATTGTGATTTATTAAATTTAATTGTCATGTTAGCAGCCTCTAGTTTTCTAAAAATATATTCTAGGTGTTCGAGATGCGTCTCAAAATCTGGTGATATTATGCAGATGTCGTCCACATATATTGCCGTGAAATCCTCTACTTCGGCGTCGAATACTTTGTCTAATGCTCTAACTAGCGCAGCTTGCGATGTTGAAATTCCGAAGGGTGTAACTCGGTACTGGTAGGTCTTCCCACGGAACTGAAATGCTGTGTATTGTCGTGAATCTTGAGTGAGTGGTATTTGCCAATAAGATGCTGTTAGATCAATACTACTTATGAATTTTGCATTTTTACATTTGCTTAAAATTTCGTTTACGCTGCGGTTACATTCAAAATCTGGAACTATAATAGCATTGGCTTTCCGAGCGTCCAAACATAATCTTATCTCGCCCGTTTTCTTTATGACTGGGATAATAGGATTAATGTAGGTACTAGTACTACGTTCAATAATGTTTAATTCTTCCATTCTATTAATTTCTTGTTGTACGGCATTCTGATAATTTTGTGGTACGGGATATGTAGTTGATTTAAAACTTTGTGGGTTTTCTACTTTTAATTCGTGTGTGTATTTATTACATAAGCCTGGCTTTTCCGAAAATATGTGGTTGTATTTTAGCAACAAATTACTTAATAACTCCTTCTCATTACTGCTGATGTATGTGTTAGAGGTTAATGCGTTATTAATTTCTTCTTTCGTCAAAAGTGCCTCTTCTCCCGTTGTATCGTGTTTAGTCTCATCAAAGCTGCCTATGTCGTAATATTCATCACAAGTCGCATAATCATTACTGTCACTCGACATCAGATCATTATAATTATTATTTAGCCTTTGGCAATCATCAATAGTAATCTGACATAATTGTCCTTCGTTAATACTCATGCTGAACTTCAATGTTATTTTATTATTATTTATCATCATATTTAATTCACTATCATTAAAATTTATCTCCATCTTTGTAGCAACTAGTGTATCTATTCCGAAAATTACGGGTTTGATGAGGTTAGGCACAATAAGGAATTGTATTTGTATAGTGTGTCCTTCAATAGTTACGGGAATATAAATTATTCTTGAAACACGTTTTGATTTGTCTCCTGTAGCAGTCTTTATTACTGTGTTGGTAAGGGGAAATTCTTCATAAGGTTTAAGTAATTGTTGGTTTTCTTTGAGCCAATTTTCTGATAAGCAGGTGATAGAAGAACCGGAGTCAATTAATGCGTTAGTTTTAATGTTATTGATGGTTATATTTATTTCTGGACAATTTATTTGAGTTGGTGTTAAATTTATTTCATTATTGTTTGATGATTCATCTAACAAGAATTCTTTATCACACATGATATTATTTACATGAAAATTATAAATAAGGTCTGTTGAATTTATTCCGAGGATATGAGGATCTAGCGCTGTAGTTGCAATATTATCTTTTGTTGCGGTCGCTCCTCGGTGGGCAATTACAGCGGGGTGCCGTTTCCCTGGTTGTCTTGGGATGGGCCGCTATTGTTTGTAGGGTGTTGGTTTTGAGTAGGGTAGTGTGTATTATTATCAGTCTGTCTTATCATAGTGCATACTTGGGATTGTTCTTTCGTTGGATACGATCGGTCGTTTCTGTAGTGATTGTTCTGCCTGGATTGGTATGTGTCTTGATCGTATGGTTTGTATTCATGGCGTGGCCTATTGTTGTTGTACTTGTATGGTGGTTGATTAGGTTGATTCTGGTTATGCGTCCCTTGATATCGAGTGTTTTGATATGGTTGGTTTGTGTATGGGGCCTTTGGTTGGTACGCATGATGGTTTATGTTTGGAGCATGTGAATTTTGACGATGATTGTGGTTGTTGGGACTGTTGGGTCGAGTGTTGGAATTTAGTATCTGGTGGTTATTTTGTCTTGACCACTTTGGTCCATCTCTTATGTCTTCTCGTTGTAATAGTTGTTCAAAACCCTTGATTGAGGTGATATTTTGTACAACACGACTGTCTTGGGTTATCTGGTCAAAATTTTCGGCTAATATAGTGACGATTTCTTCTTCTGTTAATGGCGGTGTGATTGATTGCAATAATAATACACGCTCGGTAAAGTATTCTGCTCTACTTAGTGTCCCGTTGCTTCGGTATTTCTCTGCTTCGATCTTTGTCCGAATGCCTCGCTGTACTTCACGACTCCAGTATTTATTAGTAAATTCTTCTGCAAATTGTCCCCAACTTTTGATGTTATCTTTGATTAATTGTAGCCATCGTGATGCTGGTCCTTCAAAACTAATCTCCAAAGTGTCCTTTAGATGCTCGATCGGGTCATTGTTCGGTTGTCTTTGTAAACTCTTCTCATAATACCTTTTTAATCTCTTGAGAAACTCGTTAGGGTTTCCTGCTCGTCCACTAAATTTTGGTATATGGCGTTCTGTCCATTCGCTCCCGTTACAGACTATGTGAATAGGTCCGCTCAAGTGGGTCTGATTCTGTGTGGCTGATTTAAGGTTCTTTACATCGCTCTCACATTTGTTGATGGTGTCGGATAGTGATTTTATATCTTGTCCTACCGTAAACTCATGCTGTTCTAATTTTTTATTTACATTATCCAAAATATTCTTTTGTTGTTTGGCGACCTCGCTTTCAATTGACATTTTATGTTTGGTTAGGTTGGTGTCCACGAAATTTTCGATTTCCCGTCGTGAATTATCGATCTGGTCAATGACATTTGTTTGAAATTGTACAATGCTGTTGGTTTGTTCCAATTGGGTAGATTTTAGTTCGTCTAATTCATGGCGAAATTCATTTTGAGTGGTTCTAATATCTTGGATTTGGTTTTGGAGCATGTTGTAGCAAGTTTTAATTTCGTTACTTAGTTTGGCATCCGTCTCATCCAATTTTGCATTAGTCTCTTCGAACTTTGCATTTAGTTCAAATCTAGTTTCGTCCATTTTGTTATTTAACTCTGCTTTAGTTTCGGTAATCTGGTGATTTATTTCAAGTTTAGTTTCGTCCATTTTGGATTTAGTTTCTTCCATTTTATTATTTAATTGATTTAGTTTCGTCCATTTTTAAATTCAATTGTTGTAGGTA
Organism: Neoaliturus tenellus; assembly: GCA_030545055.2. Classification (NCBI taxonomy): domain Eukaryota; kingdom Metazoa; phylum Arthropoda; class Insecta; order Hemiptera; family Cicadellidae; genus Neoaliturus; species Neoaliturus tenellus. Next base: position 32,945,507 of record CM061534.1, on the reverse strand, counting down.
GGTGAGGATGGTGTTGAAATCAGGTTGTGTATTAGTGTCATGATTTATTTGTTCTGTCTGTGTTTTACTGTTTTGTGAGGGAGATGAAATATTATGGTCGCTTGTGTCGCTCGATGTGGTGTGTGTGTTTGCTGTGCGTGCCGGTGTCATGTTGAATTCGACGTTCTCGTCGGGTCCGCTCGGTTTCTCAGACTGATTTGCGTCCGCGGGAAATCCATTTTTGTTGGGTTGGCACACTTGCAGCGTGTCGATCGACAGCTGATTGTCGACACAGGAGTCTGAAGGAACGGTCGTCGTTGATTGGCTGGTAGGAGTGACGGCACGGCTAGTTTCTGTCGCTAGGCAACGGTGATCATCCGGTCGATCTATCGAACTCATCGTAATCGGATAACGTTTAGGCTTACGTAAATTATAAGAGTTTTGCATTAATTATTTACGAAATTTGGGGAATAAAAATTGTTGTGGAATGTGGATTTCTTAATGACTAATATTCTTACTTAGATTACTTAAGCTAACCTACTTATTTAATAGTTGCAATATCTATTTTAATTGAGGTTGCTTGCCAGTACGTTGGGCGCCATTTTGCAATTGTACACACACTGCCGGTCTATGTTGTTGCGATGCGATAGTTCGTATCGTTTCTTACTTGAAGGGGATCGCCATGTTGGCTGCTCTTAACGTTAGAAAAGTGTTTGTTTATAATGAAAAATATATTAGAATAATGGATATACTTAATAAAAGATTTGATAAATATTATTCTGTCTCTTGATTAGTAGTGGTGTTTATATATATCTATCTGTTTTTATCTGTATCGTGCTATTTCCAGGTCAACTTGATGGGTAAGCTAATCTAGGCTAATATGCTATCTAGGCCTATGAAATAATAAGACTATTTTGTTACAACAATTTAAATTTATTACCTATCTGAAATACAATTCTAATTTAAATTTATGCTTGATTATTTATAAATTATAATGGATACAAAATGATGTGGGTAATTTCAGTCCTTATATCTCTTGCTTCACAATTATAGTTAAATGTCTATCAGCTGGGTTTAACAATGGAATACATTCAGACTCTTTCTCAGGGAGGGGAACTCGTGCTGACAAGCAAACTCAATTTTTATATTCAATTTAGAAATAGAAATTAATATCATGGATAAATTTTGAATCTTTAAAAGAATGTTAATTGTTCACAAATGTTAGGGATAAAATACAGTTCAAGTCTATTGTCTTCTTGTCACTATCTTGGGTATTGATGGATGTATGGGTGGATCTTACCAAATCTGCTCCAATGATTCTTCGCCCAGTACTATATATTTGGGAATAAATAAATTTAAAATGGGATTGAATTTAAATTGGTACTGTTTGGGCAATGTCCCTATTATTTGGAACTAGAATAAAGCTCTAGTCCAGACTGGGGAATTTATTAAAATGGAGGAACTGTGTCCTTATAAAATTTAGATGCTAACACTAGGGAAGCTGGATCAAGAAGAAAGGTCAGTGGTGTCTCTCTGGGGTTCACACATGTTCTTCATTGTTGACTGTTAGGGGTTCACACATCTTGAAGCACAAACACTTAGCACAACACTGGGTAATGTGATTTTGATTAATTGGTAAATTTGGTTTTGAATATATATATATATATTATATAAAATGTTTTAATTTGTATTGCAACTCTTTTACACAATAAATAACTACTTAGGCTAGTGGGCATTTTATTGGGATATTTCTTTAATTTAAAATTATTTGATTATATTTTAAATGTATTTCGGATAAAATAATAAATTATTGGTATTATGATAATTATGTCCTAAGGGGTGATAAGGTGGGATATTCTTGTATACTAATATTAGCAAACAAAGTGATAACGCATAAAATCATTTTGGTTTAATACTAAATTACCATCTGGTCTCCATTAGCTACTCATTGAATTAAATCTAATAACGATATTAAACAAATAACACATAACTTATACTAAAATAATGGATGTGGCGAATGAAACATTACAAGAATGATAAAAAATATGTTATAGCCAAAATGCTATAATGCTATATTATTTCCTTGGCTATAACCATTGACTATATACACTTTACCATTAAAAATTAATGTGCAGTCAATGCCAATATTTGGGACTATAAAATCAAAAGTTTTATTATTGATTGTTTGATTAATAAATAATAAAGAATTCTCAACATCATTGTTTGAAGATGGACATGTATTTCAGTGGTTTAAGTTCATAAATCGCTCTATAGTTGTGATTTTTATTCATAGTGCCCTAGATATTAATTAAAAATGCCTTTAAAATGCCATCAAGATGATTATAGGACATTCCAGATTTAACATTAATCTTATGAAAATAAAAATCCAAGATGGCCGGTACTGCAGACACTTAAAGTTATTACAGCTGCTTAATATCTCATGCTACTCTATGGAATTATTTTGCTTTTTCATAAACAAATTTGCTTATTTTGACGCTTGGCATGTAAATTGAAATGCTTACAATGGCAATCAGAAGAAGTAATATGATTATAAGTGCTATTATTTAATCTGAACTTTTAATGCAAAATTAAAATAACAGATGTATTTATGAAGAAAATCGGGGGATTCAAATTGAAGAGTGGGGCTTTTCCTGTGATGGGCTTTTCTGTCTTTCGAATGCACATTAATTTTAAACAGGGTGTATAAGTCTCATCACGTAAGTTGACGAATGGCCAAAAAACAGCTGGGTTGGGCAAGGGGGGAGAGGGGGTACTTTTCCAAAAACAAGAGCTTCTGTTACATGCTAATTTTCATGGAACAGCTGATTATCCAATAATTTAATGATGAATTGGCCTCTGGACCACTATATATTAGCGTAAAAAGGTTTAAGTTACCTGTGCTCTGTCAGTGGTCCTATTTAGGTTCCTTGCGACCTAGGTTTCGAACCTCAAAGGTTCATTTTCAAGCCAAGAACATCAATAATTTTGGTTAATCCACTTAATACAACTTGGAAGAAGCTTCGTCACAGCTTTTAACACACACACACACACACACACGAACAACAAACATTAAAAAACATTTAAAAAACACGAAATGCAACGTTAAACTGGCCAGTATTAAAACTTCACGTGGTCGTCCCCGGATGATGAGTCATCACTGTCGGTACGTGTCTCGTGGGATAATACGTCACCGGACACGAGACACGTACCGGCAGTGATGACTCATCATCCGGAAACGACCACGTAAAGTTTTAATACTGGCCAGTTTAACGTTGCATTTCGTGTTTTTTAAATTTTTTTTAATGTTTGTTGTTCGTGTGTGTGTGTGTGTGTGTGTGTGTTAAAAACTGTGACGAAGCTTCTTCCAAGTTAGATTAAGTGTATTAACCAAAATTATTGATGTTCTTGGCTTGAAAATGAACCTTTGAGGTTCGAAACCTAGGTCGCAAGGAACCTAAATAGGACCACTGACAGAGCACAGGTAATTTAAACCTATTTACGCCAATAATTTAAACTGATTAGTAGTGCAAATTCATTCCGTCAAGTTACGGGGCGAGGCTTTAACATGTATAGACTTCTCATCCAATACATTTGTTTAATGCAGAAATTCGGACAGGTTCATTTTTTGTAATTAACCTATGCATGTAAAGGTACTGTAGTGAACTGGCGCACTCTTCCTGATTATATTTTATCCAACCTTAATTACTGTCTTAAAAACCTGAAGAAGGACAGGGAGTCAAAAAAATACTCTTTTTATTCCCTCCCTTTCATGTTTAGTTAGCATAAATAAAATATTACTCGCTTGACCCTGATTTGTTCAGTGAATGAAGCGTATCTTCGGATTATTAAATAGTATAAAACAAAGTCCTAATCAAGTTTGTAGATTTCATAGATCAGGTTAGACTTGATAGTAAAAAAAAAACTTATCCTGATGACTTTTATATTTTTTATTGATGAAAAATTCACAAATATAAAAGAAACGACATGTTTCACTTAAGCTGTAAATTATTCACTAGGGTACAAGTCAAATTATAAATTATTAAAAATATATAGTGGCAAGAGATTTTGCATTTGCAAAGCTGTTACAATATGTTTAACTTTATCACATACTTTATATTACAAATAGATTTAAAACTTCAGAATCCCTGGTAACTCCAGATACTAAACTAGAGTGGAACGTATCCTAAGCTGAAATGTTACAATGGAATATTTAAAATTAAAATATTTTTCTTTAAAAATATTTAACTAGGAAATATTACAAAAAATAAATAAGATTAGGATTTTGTGATTCCATAGAGATGATGTAGAGTAGTCAATAAATTATGAATTGTACAGTTTTGACGAGGCGTTGCTTTTGGCTCTCTGCTACCCTCACAGTGGGAGATATCTCAGGAACGTGACGACGAGTTTGAGAGTTACAAGCGACAGGAACGTGGAGACAGTCATGTGGAGCCAGTATAACCTGTGAAACACACAATCTTGTCATGATAGATGCTGAAACTTTGGAGAGTTGAATTTGGTTAAAATTTAGATGTGAAACACATCTCTATACATATTTAATACGCGACACGGTTTTTTTGTACAAGGAACTCCTCCCACAGTTTTGAACTGATTTTAATGATTTTGCTGTCATTGGATAGAGCTCGGCGTTAAGTTGTTTCTAAAGTTAATTGGTAAATATCCATTTAAAAGGAAAGGCCCTACAAGTCCTTAATGTTCTTAATTTTCCCATTTGATTAACATTAAGAGGCGGTCGGAGTCAGTCCCGCCGGCCGCCGAGCCAGGCTGTCATTTAACATGGGGCGAAACTATACAATTGGTATTTTCCAGCCTATGTGTTATCAAACATAAAATTCTAAACTGTCAAAACGTTGATATAGTTACAATGAAATATATAACGTGGTTTAAAAATATTTCATTCGTTATTTTATTTTTAAATTCTGTACGACAATTTGCCAATTTCCCATAAGGAATTGTCAAATTTGTGTACAACATAACTGCAAAGTTAAACACAAAATATTCAATATTGAAACGTTTTTAGAAAACTCATTTCTTAATCTTTGTTTATACTTTTTTTTCTAACCGTTTTTTGATGTCTAACTATTTTTAAATATTAATTTATTAAACCCTTGCAAAACTATCGCTCGAGCCCGGTGCAGCTTAGTTCAAGGCTGTTCCAACGGATGGCAGCAGCGTCGTTTACCGACAGTAGATCCCGGTTCCGCCAGCGAGCTAACGCGGTAGATTTAAAACTCCTCTAAGCGTTGCTTCCTTGTCAAGCCCTGTAACTGAATTGGTTAGAATTATTTCCCAAAGTCTTGAATGTATCCCTTTATCTGGCGAGCGGCGAAATTCGCTTCTCGCAATACCGGTTTCCAGCGGCGAGCAGCAAAATTCAACTCTCCCGACATCGTCAGGTTCGAACATAAATAAATGCATGACACTGAAATGGAACTGCAATAATACACATACCGTTGGAAAGAGGAGATTCTGAACTTTGTTTTTCATGCATAATATATATTTTTGAGTCTTTTATTTACCTTTTAACAGTCTAACTAAAATTCTCTTTTTCTTGAGTAGCGTGTGAGACTGTTTTGCAACAGCTGTTATTATTAAATAAATATGTTATCCTATACTATAATACGAGGAATATCTGAAGGGATGTGTGTTCCACGATCTCGAAATCTAGCTGTTAGATTTTGCTTAAAGAGTGTTTTGGGCCAAAAATAAGTTTAGAAACAGCCTCAACCCCAGAAAAAATCAAATTTGGCCTAAAATTAAGTTTTAAAATTGTAATTTTTAACATTAGTCTTATGGGTTGCTGTTTTAGTAACGAAATAACGACGAAATGTAAACAAAAAGAAAGAAACATTAATGTTAAGCAGACTTTTTGAAACAGCTGTTAACTGTGAAGAGGTATAGTTGGTTGTTGGTGGAAATTTAATTGCTTTTTTACCTTGACACTATAACAAAAGTGAATAAAAACCAACGAGCAAGACTCGGTTAACCTGGTACTTATCAAATTAAATACTCAAACACTATTCGAACATGTTTTATTATAGAGCAAGAGCCAGCGACGATCTGACCTTCGTCATTTTATAAAACCTAAAAGTTTGCCTTAACATATGTAAATTTCAGCTTTTATACTTATGACAAAGTCTGACGTGCTTTGCACGGCACTTAAAAGGCCGTCAGACAGGGTTTGCAACCGCACAAAGTGACTGACAGCCAGGAATACATCTTTTGAGAGTGCCCCGAGTAACAAATGTTAATTTCAGCTTTTATAAAATGACGAAGTCTGACCTACTTTTCACCGCACTTTAAGGGTTGTCAGACAGGGGTTGCAATAACACAAAGTGTCTGACGGCCGGGAATAAGTCTTTTGAAAGTGTCCAAAGTAACATATGTAAATTTCAGCTTTTATACTTATGACAAAGTCTGACGTGCTTTGCACGGCACTTAAAGGGCCGTCAGACAGGGGTTGCAACCGCACAAAGTGTCTGACAGCCGGGAATACGTCTTTTGGGAGTGCCCCGAGTAACATATGTTAATTTCAGCTTTTATACTATGACGAAGTCTGACCTACTTTTTACCACACTTTAAGGGTTGTCAGACAGGGTTTGCAACCGCACAAAGTGTCTGACAGCCAGGAATACATCTTTTGAGAGTGTCCTGAGTAACATATGTAAATTTCAGCTTTTATACTATGACGAAATTTTTGTGCAATCTTCACACTTTTCACACCTCATAACTCTGAAAGTAACCGTTATCCAAATTTCTTAATAGACGATCGTTTATATTACCATAAGGGCTACACACAGGCAATTTTTTAGGTTTTATAAAATGACGAAGGTCAGATCGTCGCTGGCTCTTGGACTATTATCTTCGCTCGCAAAGTACTAAGATGGTTTATCGTCCATGTCTTGCCGCGTCGCATCGGTTTTGGTGTGCGGCCGGCCTAATTTCAATTTTTCCGCCAACACAGATTTTGTTTCCATAGTAACAAATATGTTTTCTTGAAGTACAATAAATGCTCTTTTAGAAAATTTAACTTCTATCACGAAGTGTTATTAACTTTTATTACGAAGTCGTAATATGTCTTGTCTCGTGGTGTTGCGTCGCGCCCGTTTTGGTGTGCGGCCGGCCTTGGTCCTACTAGTACGCTAAACAAACAGTGCGTATTTTCATATTTCATGATATTTCTTTCATTTTATTCATAATGATATAGTAAAAGTTTATATTTTCAGAATTTGCATAACTTTTGCTACAAAATGTATATCTTGGATTTTTTATAATGATATTTTTTTAGAAATTGTATTGTGTTGAAATTACTAATTTTTTTGCAATTTCTTTCACTAAAAAACAAAGTTGTGTTTTTTTTGTTTCTGATAATTTGTTTGTCATTATAATATGAAATAATTATATATTGTCTAATAGGATACTTAGTAGCCTATAGTAAAATATAAATATATTATTGCAAAAATACCTAAACAAGTTTTTACTTACTAATATAAAAATATATTGCAATTTTGAAGAAAAAAAGTAAAAAAATGTTTTTATTTTTTAACTAATTTATAAATATATTTTTTGGCGGGCTTTTGTAATGTTGGAGAGTCTTTTATTTACAGTACTGTCACGTCTATATTTTAAATAGTAAAACGTTACATATTCGATGTTACCTGTTGAATCCTTGTAATTATATATTTAATCTTTAGACATTCTTCTTATCATTTCAATTCTTTCCTTTTACATTAGAATTGATTTCTGAAAATTTTCTTGTTTATGCAAATAAATATATTCTTAATAAAATGTCAAAGTAGTTATATTTCACCTAAAAGGTTTCCTCAATACTTTTCAATATGTTTGCTTGTGACCGAGGAGGCGATGACGGCCGGGCCGGCCCGCAGCGGGTCAAAAACTTGTCATTCTAGGTGTTGTAAATCACGAGGGATATCGATCCACTCGGCCGACCGTCCAAGCACGCTCGGTTCGCCGGTAAGGAAGTATGCTTTAGAAACTACTTGTTTCTAAACTAGCGCTCTGGTGGCCACAGCCCGAACTAAAAGGTAGATTTTGACCTGACTCCGACCGCCTCTTAAGGAAATTGATTCATTTTCAAGTAAACAGCTGTAAAGTGTAAACTTTCGACATCAGCGAAAGTATTATCTACCTTTTCACACAAAAGGGGTTAAATGTTAAACCAAGGCTTGTACCTGGTTAATGAATTCAATTAAGTATGCATGCGGAAAATATTTAGAACAAAGTTGTGGGCGTTTCACAAATTGTAGAATTAACTGAGTGGTCTAAAATTAAAGGTTTTGGCAAAAGCAACTGGAGAAAAATAACGGCATGTCCAAAAAGCCACGAGGAAATTATGAGTAACGTAAAACGTCCTAAAAAATTATCGGTAAAATGGCGCAAATCAACAGGGGACAAAAATTAACATATGTTGAGCACTGTATTTAACCTCCTTTATTTACACTCTGTGGCTTAACATAACCTCTTTCATGTAAACAGGTGAAGAGGTTTCACTGATGTCCGGTGTTTACGCTTTACAGCTGTTAACTTCAAAATCAATCAATTTCCTTATCCATGTTAATCAAATGGAAAAATGACAAAATTTGATGGCACGTAGGGCCCTTCTCTTTAAATGGATGTTCACCAATTTACTTTAGAAACAACTTCACGCCGAGCTCTATCCCATGACACCAAAATCATTAATTTCGGTTGAAAACTGTGGGAAAGTTTCTTGTATAAAAAACCATGTCGCGTATTAAACATGGATAGAAATTAAATTATACTTAGGTATAGTTCTATAAATTTTCTATTCAATTTTTTATAACGTCTTCTCTGTAATATTTACCCTCCACACATCTTCAGTGAAAATAGCGTATGTTAGTAAATTACTATATGAGGTATTATCTACTAATAACAGGTAAGCAGCACAATGTAGCCTTATTAAAATGGCTGCATTTTAATAAGGCATTGTCAGTAGCAGTTGACAATGGCAAGCCGCCGAAAGCGCTTCTGCGACTCCAAAAACAAGTGCAGCCCGACGGACAGCGAACTCTCCAAGTTGTTGAACACCGGCGCACGGACCCGAACGCCATCTTCGTATGATTTATTAAAATGGATATACTGTAACTAAAAAAACCTGTCATTCTCTCTTTAGGGGTTAGATCTTTCAACCCCCTATACTGTTATCTGTGTAATTTCAGAAAATAAACGGACATGATTTCTTGTTCATTATATGCGCCAATTTTACACAACTTTGTTGCAACTTTTTGTTCAATTATGTGTTAATTTTACGCTTCTCCCCACTCTCAAGTAAGTTATCAAATTTATTGCAAACATTTTTATCCTAATTTATAATTAATGAAAAATGTTTTTAAACTATTTTATTCCTATCTTTTATCCTGGTAGCAATATTCCTGCCAATCAACACTTATACAGGGAAATTTACAATGTCAAAACACTTCCAAGTTTGAATATATCAATTAGACAAAAACTATTTCAGGGTAATAATTTCACATCTTATAACAGACCACATTTTTTTCTTCCAATTGGAGAGATGGTATGTTCCAAACAGAGCCTGGATGCTCTTTAGTTTTTTTAATCGTTACCTGACTGCGACTCACCTGTTCCACTTCCTGCGTGCGCGAGGCAACGTGTCGATGTCGTCTTTCAGCAGGTAGACCCTGAGGCCAAGACACAGTGCCTGCGCGTGGTACTCCCACGACATCTGGGCCATGTCGAAGAAGAACAGCTGTTTGTCCTACAAATCAAACAGCTGATTATCAAGGTCAAGTGAGAGCTGCGTTATTTTAGGGAAGTGAATGGCATCTATACTTATTTAATGTGCTAAGGGTTTTTTTTTTGTATAGAGAACTCCTCCTAAAATTTTCAACCAATTTTCAAGTTCTTGTTGGATAGGGCTTGGTCTGTAGTTGTTTCCACCAAAAACTGATGAGAATCGAACTGAAAATAAAGGCGCTATCCACCATTGAAATCTCAAAATTTCCCATTAAAATAACATTGGAATTGAATAAAGCATTTTAACATCTGTTAATGAGGTTCAGCTGTAAATATGTGTCGTTTTTTGTGATTACATATATTCACAATATTGGATTGGTCGAATGTCATTGATTTGGAATTAAAAGTAACATTTGTATTGTATGAAAATAAATTGCTTGATTTCGAGCAACACGTATACTAGTTATTTTAATATTTTTTATCATTTGCTAGTTTTCTCCAACAGTGAACTTCAAATGAAAAATTCTATATGGGTGCATTTTCTGCATCATTACAAGAATACATGTAATGCTCATTTTTACTATGTACAAAGATTAGAATGGGCCTTCACAGCTACCTCATTCTCCTATGTTAAATACCGTAACCAATTTATTCTGCAGAAATATAGTTATTCTCAACTCTAGTAATTTATAGAAAATAAACTATGACAAAATGTCGCTGTTATACTATTCCAAACATTTCTAAATACCACTCATCACTATTTTTTTCTTCATATTAATTTTTAAATGGTATTATACCCTGTTCAAAATAAATGTGTGGTTGAAATGCGGATTTAAATTCTTCTATTTTTTATGGTCCCTCCATTTCTAACAAGCTAACAATCTCTGAGAGTTATTATAGCGTTTTAATGTCTCAAATCACTCAATGCCAATGTTTTGCCTTTTCAAAAACAAATATTTTTATTTTGTCATTTGAGTTGTAAAAAGAAGCGCTTATAACGGCAACTAGGGGAAGTAAAAAGATCATCAGCACTATTATCTACTCTAAATTTTATATTTGAAATTAAACATCTGATTGTGAAGAAAATAGGGGAATTTATAATGGTTGGGAGGGAATTCTCTCTAAAAGGAGAAAGAATGACTTTTAGAATGGTAAACTTTGTTTTTGAAACAATATTAAAGTTTGCAAAGCTTTTTTACCGGACTAGTATGATTAAATGAATTTTAATTATTATTGTACAACCACTTGTTTCAAAAGAGAGTTTACTACTTTGAAAATTCATATAAATTCATTAAAAGCACCTAAAGTGGTAATTGTAGTGACAATTTGTAAAAAAAATACTCCAATTTTTGACAATCACGATTTGCTAAATCTATATCCCACTGATATACGGGTTAGTGGCAGTTGCTGGAAGGCTTCCCTTGACTCGGAAGAGCTAGATTAGTTTGAAGAATCAAAGTCCTTAACACGTTCGCTACCAGCCGCCGCATATATGCGGCGGTCAGGCCAATCCCACAGCCCACCAAAAAAATCATGGACTTCCCTGTAGACTGGCCCTAGTGGTTGTGACTTATGCCACAGACCATGAATAAAAACTGCCTAAAATACCAGACCACATTTTGGCTATACTTCAAAATATATAAATTTCATTAAATAAAAATACATATAAAATTTTCTCTTCATTTTTGGTTATTTTTTGAGCACCGCACATTTGCGGCGCATGGTCAGGGACTAAGTGACGCATGTTAGCGTCGGCACTAATATAACCTTATTTTTGGTCATAACCTTTGAAAAACGTAAAATAAAATACGGCTTATACGTAAAAACATTGTATTGAAATATTTAGTTTACAAAAAGAGTTGTTTACAATTCATTTACGTAGTATAATTATGATGTTCTAAAAGTTTACAAAATGCAAATTTTTATACATTTTTCTTACACAATAAACTTTTTTAAATGTGTCATATAAGAGATTTGATGAATATTTGTGTAAAGATATCTCAAATACGTTAAAAATGTTACTTTCAAAAAAACATTAAATAAAAATGTATGTAAAAACATCTTAGTGACATTAGTGATCGTTTTAGCCACAGACCAATCGCCGCATATATACGGCGGACTATCCCGTAGACCGTGCCTAAACTGTCTAACCATTAAAATAGACCGCACTGAAAAAATTTCGTATTTAGTATCGTGGAACCATCGCCGCAGATCTGCGGCGGCAGTCTATTTTAATGAGCCCAGCCGCCGCAGATATGCGGCGGTGGGCTCTCAGTAGAACTCGCCCGCCGCAAAATTGCGGCGGCGGGCTGTGGTTACGATTTTTTTTTAACATTGTGGTAGCGAACGTGTTAAAAATCGTTTATGACAATAAAAAATTGAAATCCTTGTAGGCAAAACTTTGGTGTAAAAAGGCTATTGATGAGTCGCATTTAGTTCCTGTGGTAAAAAAATAAATTCTTATTTAAACTGTAAGTTGATTTTAGGTAGACAAATTCTTTATTTTCCTAGGATTGACATCCAGTACCAGATTACGCTACTGAAGAATTACCTTTTCACTCAGTGACCGCCATAGCATTTGTGTGTTGTCATTTTTGAACGTCCAAATTCTGTTTGCGAAATAAGTCATTGTGTCTGCAAATTTGTCCAGTTTCTTGTATATTTTTGTGAGCCTGAAACAAGAGAAAATAGAACTAATAAACTACTATATTGTTAAAAAAATTATAGCTGCGTTAATATAGTAGAACATAGACAATTGCTCAATCGTTAAGGAAGTGCACTTTTCCAGTTAATTACCTAAAGGCGCAAACAGATTATGCTACTGATTTTGTTAACAGATTCTATGATATTGTTTAGTAAATTATTGTGGACATTTTCACACTGAGTGAATTTGTTTTACCGATCAGTGATGGAAAATTTTTGCAATAACCCAGACAGCACGTAAGCTTAAACTAAGCTTGGTTTTAGAATATTTTTAGCTTATTAGACCAAGCTTAGTTTTTGGAGTTCATTCCAAACTTAAAATAAACTTGGTGTAATGAAATTGTGTTACCACACTACCCCAAGCTTGGTCGGAGCTCATTTTAAAATTGGTTTACCAAGTTTGTTTTTAGTCCATAAACTAAGCTCACAACAAGCTCACGAAAGTGAGTTTAAAATAAGCTGCGTGATGACGTCAACATTTATTCTGGTCTGCGCATGCGCTCTGTCCCGGGTCATTGTTTTCAAACCCCCTCCAACGGTCTTCTCTCCTACACAACAGCTCGCCACTTTAACGACGTCCGCCAAGCCATCTTGAAAAACACGTTTGTTGATGTGCAAGATTTTGTTCGACCTACAAATAATTCCGCGTTTGCCTTTATAAGTTTGAATTATTTTTTTAAAAGTTCTTGTTAAGGTAAGTTTCAAAAGTTTATTCATGTTAAAAGCCTCTATATTTCCAAATAAACTAAACAAATCCGTATGAACTTGACCAACATTTGCCATTTCCATGCAATTTAAGTTCACAATTCCGAAGAGATATTGCTGAAGATTTTGATTGTAAATATTAATCTAAAATATCGTAAATAGCCAATAATGTATTGTTTGCTTTCACAACTAACAACTTGCTTGTAGGATTTTTTTCAGATCAATCAGTAAGGTTATGCTACTGTTATTCATTAATTATGAAAACATCTCTACAATCTTATGCTGGAAGGTTTGATAACAATATATTATGTTGAAATGTTAAGGGTATTTTGTTAATACATAACGATTACCCTATACCTCATCATATACAAAATATATTAACTTTATAGTTCTTCTGCTCAACATCACACCCATTAAAATCATTAAATATTTTAATCATAATTTATAAATCGATATGTAAAATAAATTGTGAAGTAGTGGAGGTGGCAAGCGTTGGCCCAGTTGATTCACTTTTTTCATTTGTTACTTGAAAATATTGGATTCATTCATAGGCTATGAATAAACTTTTGAGACTCATCTTTAGAAGAATTTTAAAACAGTACAAATAAAATAGGCCTACATGTCTAATAATACATTTCCTTTATTTTTGTACAAATATTCATCCCAATGGGTTTTTGACAAACTATATATATTATTTACTCAAGTTTGGAGCAACTATAAAATGAGCAAAAATAAACCTAAAACTAGTTCACTCACATATATCAAAACCAAGCCTAATGTGAGCCTAAACCAAGTTCACTCACCTAAGTTAAAACCAAGCCTGATGGGAGCTTAAAACAAGTTCCCACCAAGCCTAATGTGAGCCTAAACCAAGTTCACTCACCTAAGTTAAAACCAAGCCTGATGGGAGCTTAAAACAAGTTCCCACCAAACTTAATATGTGTTTAGTAACGCCCTGCTTTATGAAGCTTGGTTAGCCAAGTTTGGAACAAGTATAAAATGAGCCTAAAACCAGTTCACTCACCCAAGTTAAAACCAAGCATAATGGGAGCTTAAAACAAGCTCCCACTAAACTTAATATGAGCATCTTTAATCAATGCAACTCTGGAGCACGTTAAAAATGAGTTCAGGACAAGCTTAGAGTGGGTTTGGTTATTTGAGTTTGGTGGGAGTTTGGTGTTTAAACTTGGAATGAGCTTGGGAGTGGGAGCTTGGAACAAGCTCATGAACTGCCAACTTCGATCTTTAAAACAACTCCAAACTAAGCCTATAGACTTGGCTTCCCAAGCTTAAACCAAGCTTGGTAGCTTGGCTTGTTGGACTTGGAACAAGTTTGGAACAAGCTCCCTGTGCTGTTGGGGAATTGACTAAAATAATAAATTAAACTCAGCATCACCAACAATAAACTTTAAACAAAGAACAGATTCTAGCATTGAGTGGGCAATCTTATTTGAGTATAGTTGATGGCACCAGCTATCTCTAAAGTGAATTCACTTCTATTGTAATTTTTCAAACATCAAATTTTGGGAATTTTATATGCTCCGCTGTGACACAAAACATATTAGAGAATGAAACACGATACTTTAATTTGAATAAAATCTCTGGTATTAATTTTTTTAAATTATTTTTTTCTTTCAGATTCCAGCACTTAAATTGTAAAATTTTAATTTGAAGTTTTAAATAGTATAAAGGTTTTAAATACCGTCGACTCTTGCTAACTCGAACCGCAATAACTTGGAATCATTGATATCATGGATTATTTTCCAACCCTTAAGTCAAATAAAAAATTCAAAATAATTTTATGGTAATATTTAACCTCTTCAAGTCAAAGAGGTACGAAAATTACCTCTATAACTCAAAATGATGGGCGAAAGTCGAATTAATTTTTTAATTTACCTCCACAAGTCAAAATTTGCCTCTCTATCTTGAAGTTTTCTCTACAGATGTCTGGAGATGGAAACTCCGTGGCACAGGTCGCTGGTTCAACGTCTGTCTGTGTTAATACTGTACTGTACCTTAGCCCTGAGGGTAAAGTTGGATACGCAACTCGAAGAAAAACCATACAGTCCTGTGAATTTTTAGTGAACAAATTCAAACCAAAATTCAAACGTGGTATGAATACGTTATTTTGATAGGCTGTCGGAACTCACATGGGTTTTCGACCGGTGAGCAATGCAAGCCCGTCCATGATGTATCCGAAGCACGTGTGGAACAGGAAATTGGCGACGGCGAAGGCGTAAGGGTTCTCGAAGCTCATGAAGAAGTAGTACCAGATGGCATGCACGGTGGGCCAGTTGGGACCGTACTTGTGGGCGAGGACGTGGAACGTCTTCCAGGAGATGGGGTTTTGGCTGGAGCTCACGTAGTTGTAGATAGGGATGTCCCCCTCGCTGTGAGAAAAACATGGATCGGTCATGAGCGTCGGCAACTAAACAGTAAAACCCCATAAACTTTGCATTGTGGACCCAGGCACTATCAAGTTTGGTTACTGGAGTTTCCTAAAGATAATATAGCTTCAGCCTTTCACTCGATCAAACCATGTGATATTAGCTCCCAATGGCATTTTGACTGTAGAATATGCAGTTACTAGCGGTATACTGGTCCGAATCCAAATACTGATCTAACATTTTAATGTTAGTTCTGAATGATGAACAAATTCTAGAAAAATGGGCACTTTAGCGACAGATTCAATTCTAAAATTCAACCTTACAACCGAAACCTTGATGAAACGTCGCAAATGGCAGTTATGGAGTCACGTAAGACACCATAAAGCGCTGTATGAGGTTTTGAGTTAGTATCCTGAGTTCAATTTATGGTGAGTCAGGTTTTATTGTTGTAAAAGTCAACAAACTTGGTCTACTTAAATATTGATAGTTTATTTTAAAAGTTATATAATTTAGACTGTACACTAAAATGTGTAGACTTCAAAGGCATGGGTGTGTTTAAAACTGAGTTACTGTGGTGTAACCTCAAATGGCATTTGTGAAATACAAGTTACATTATGATATGTAACTAAGATTGTACCACTTTTCTTAACGCTGCATTAAACATTTTTTCTCAGTTGAGATAATGTGTTTATGCGGCAATGTAAAACCAATTAAAAAATTAAATATGGCCGTGAATTACCAACATTTAGTACTTTCTGAATGACCCATGCAGTTTTCAATAGTAATTTTGAAGCTGTATTTCAATCTAGAGCTTGGCCGTCGGTACTCACATTCTAGTGCCGGCGCGCCACGCCGTCGCGATGAGCGCGTTGGTCACCAGATCGACCGGCACGATATCCGTGACGTGGGTCTCGTCACCGAAGTACGTGTGGATGACTCCGGTGCCGAGACCCACCATCAGTCCTGTGGGACCGTAGACGTTGTCGATCCAGCCCCGGACTGGTTCCTTGTACGAAGATATCACTGCAACAGTAGAGTTAGTAAAATAGTTAAAATGGTTTAGTGGATCAGGACAGCTCCTTACTCCATTCTGTCCTAAACTTCTACAAGACATACTTCATTAACAAGACCTCAGAAAAAGAGTTGAAATAAAAACAATGGTTTTAGATGCAACAGAAAATGTTGAGATATATATTTTTAACTCTTTTGTGAATTTCTATCACAATAGAAACCTTTCAGTCCAGTCTCAAATGTTTCTCTGACCGCAATCCTCCAAAAATGAAAGCTCTAATCCTCTGATCTTTTTTCAAAAATAAAAAAAATGATCCTCTGAAAAATGATAATAAGCTGTGAATGTTTCCCGGCTGGAATAGACAAGGCCTTTTCGGCTCCAAGATCAATCACTAAAATATCTCATTTGAATTGCTGATTTATGAACAATCAGTTACAGTCAGTTTCAGAAAAATTGTGCACGTGTACTTTTTTCAATTGTAATCTTTATTCGGGACATTATTCATAATTATTTTTGGACCATTGAGAAATCTGGTAGGGTGTTCAGTGTTTAGGAGGCTATAGATTTTAGGGAATCTCCTATGATTTACAATTAATTGTCTTCCAAGGTGAAATATTGGCAATTAATCATCAACATAATTTACCAAAAGTATTTATTCAATTCGTTTCTCCCCTCTGGGTCAATTGTTTATTATGGTAATTTTAAGAATGATTTTATTCCACTTATAGAGTGTGATCGTGCAACTTAACAAACTGCTTGATTTACAATGGTAAATAATAAATCGACCACCATCAACTGTTTAATGATTGTCACAGCCCAAGTTATTTCATCCCAATTATTGAGTTTTTTTATATTAATTAACCCATCCATATATATTTATCTTAATCAATTTGAAACATAAAGTGTACTGACCTACTGCAGGCCTGAAGACTGCGATGGGAAGACCCCGCCCCTCTTTGTTGACCACTTGCTCTGCCAAAGCCTTAGTGAAGGTGTACGTATTGGGCCAGTCTGCCAGCAGACTAGAAAATGAATACAAAGACATTAATATTAATTTTCAAGTTAAGTTTAAGCATCATGTCAAAATTTAAAGTTTTAATGTTTTATAAAAAAAATATCTTGTTTAAAATGATTTTTTTTACTGGAAGTATAAACTAAATTTGTGGCAACAGGTATCATATCAAAATATAAAGTTTTAATGTTTTATGAAAAAAAAGTTCCCGTTTAAAATGATTTTTTTACAGGAAGTAAGTTATAAACTACATTTATGGCAACAGCAGTTATTCATTTCAGATGGCTTACATCACTTCATCATACAGTGATCTTAGAACCAAATCCCTAGCCAGATTAAAAAATAACTCGACATGCTAATGTGTAGGCCTACTCAGTGTGAAGCGTCACCTTCAACCATATCCTGCTATGTACAATTGTCCAAAGAGAAGGCCTGATGAAAATGTATCTTATACTCTAAAACAAGCTCCGTTTGTACGGGCAAAGTTTTTTTTGCTCCAAGGATTTTTGATTGAATATGGGGGTTTTGGCCACCAGAAATCAGTTGGAGCTGGTCCCATAGCTGGGAAAAATCCGGTTTTCGCGCTAGCGCCCTTCAAAGTTTCCATGTTATACTTATGGAGATTTTATTAATTGAACAAAAATCAATTGATAACTGTAGATATGAACCAATGTGTTACATCTTTAACCTGTAGTTTAAGACAATTATACCAAAGTGCAAGAGTGAACAAAGCGAACGAGCCTGTCTTTAAAATGGAAAAGGGCGAGTGAGCGGAGCGAACGAGCTTTGTGTGAGAACGATAGTAATAATTTTACCGAGCTTAAGCTCGGTCCCCCTGGTACTGTTTTTAAAAGAAAGTATCTTTCTTTAAGTTTAGATTGGTTTAAGAAGTAGCCGGTTCGTCAAGTGGTTTAATAGGATCGTCATCTATATCTAGAGCACAGTATACAATATAGACAATACTGTTCAATGATATGGTAACCTACAGGGGATCAAGTTTGTCTAATTTATTTTGAATGAGTTTCGTCCTTAAACCATAGAGACAGTGGTAACCTGGGAGTGAGTGCTTCGATTTCAGACTCGTCCTTGGTCTTGAGGAGTTGGATGACTTCCTCGTAGGAGGTGGGCATGTCGTAGAACCTCTCCTCGATGTGGAGGTGGTTACAGTTGGCGAAGGCGGTGGACACGTGGACTATGGACTGCAACAACAGGATAAAAAATCTCTGATGCAGATCACCTCCTATCTCAATAAATAACCATCTTAATCTATGTATTATTAAACTAGGTTTACACGTGAAAGTTTTTCATTCTCGGAGAGTTAGTCACTCTCATAAAAATCTCCAACAGTTGTGGATAGTACTCGCAGAAAACTCTCTGGGATTAACTATCTTGGAAAATTCGCTGGTTGTGTAAACACCTCTAGGAGTACCTCCTGAGAGAACGAAACTCTCTGAGAGTGAAAAACTCTCACATGGAAACCTAGCTTTAGGCAAGCATGTTTCTTTGCCTCCTTTTTTCTCAGTTTGTGTGCAACGTAGGAAAAATCCGCACATACTGTTAGAGAAGTATTGTCCTGTATATGAGCAGAATCCCACTATTGTTCACATCGGCCCTCAGGGCTAAGCCATACAGGCTTTCGAAGTTTCAATGTTAATCTTATGGGAGAAGGATAATTGATTAAATCTTAAGACAGCTGAAAACTTGTCATGCATAAATTATCTTAGACTCTCAATTTAAATACTTTACCATCACAAAATATTATTTTTGTTAAAATTATTTGATAATCGGTATTATATAATGGAAAAATTATCCAAATGAGATTCTATTTTCATGTTTTTATATGTCAAACTTTCAGAGATAATGGATGTGAAGTTTTTCCAATGTTATTCTTATTTTCTTATTGGAAAAAAGGTTAGGATCAAAAGTACAAATTAATTGTAATTTTCTCTTATAATTAAATTTTTAAAAAGCCATAAAAAGTAGGGTTTATATTTTTAATGACTTCCAGTCTATATACATTATTACCATTGACTATGTACACTAACGTGAATAGACCTCTCATCCAATGCATTTAGTTTGAGGCAAAAATTTTGAAGTTCGGTGTACGCGGCGCCAGAGTCGCTGCCATCGATGTTGTTATTATTCAGCTGAATTTACAGTGCTGCAAAACACTTTACCAAAACATAAACATAACTTTCAGTTATACAAATATTTATCCTTGGTTGAAAAGAGTGGTAATACTGATTTATTTATCATATGTTACGTGTACTTCCATGTACGCCGCACGAGATCGCACCACCGTCAATAGGTTTCACACACGCCTATGCTATGAGAAGTCTACTCACGTAGTGTACAAAGTCAATGTTATTACTTTTGAAACACGTCTATTGAAGTTGATTGAAACACCAATCAATAGTGATCCAAAAGTCTTATATGCTATTTTCACACGTAAACCCCCAACCCACCTTGAGGTTCTTGATCTCCCTTGCGAGCGCCAGTATCTCCCGCGTCCCCTGGACATTGATGGTGGTCGCTGTCTTGATGGATTCGTTGAACCTCACGGTGGCCGCGCCGTGAATTACAACATTCACCGAGTCCATGATCAGCTGCCGATCCCTGGAGTTGAGGCCGAGTCCCGGCAGCGAAACATCTCCCTCCAGAGCCGAGACCTTGGTGCGGTACCACGGAACCTCGGTCTTGAGTCTCCTGTACACCTGCAATCGTTTGAATAGAGAATCACAACATTCACCGAGTCCATGATCAGCTGCCGATCCCTGGAGTTGAGGCCGAGTCCCGGCAGTGAAATGTCTCCCTCCAGAGACGAGACCTTGGTGCGGTACCACGGAACCTCGGTCTTGAGTCTCCTGTACACCTGCAATTGTTTGACTAGAGAATCACAACATTCACCGAGTCCATGATCTCCCTCCAGAGACGAGACCTTGGTGCGGTACCACGGAACCTCGGTCTTGAGTCTCCTGTACACCTGCAATCGTTTGACTAGAGAATTGGCAATAAATGATGTGGGTAAGTGCAGTGAAGTCTAAAACTGTAAGTTAAGGATAGTTTAAAAAATTCTCCTTAAAAATCTTATAACAATTCTGTTGTAATTTGAAAATTTTTACTTTTTTAAATACTTTCTTTTCAGCTAGTTTCCAGTGCTGCAAAACACATTACAGTGTATACAAAATGTCCATCAAAGGCAGAATTCTATATATCATCTTCTGTAACTTATATTTCATGAACGCCATATTATTTCTGGCCCTTTTTTTCAAATTCAAATATTGCTATCCTCTGAAAACACTTGTGTTTTATATACCGTATTACTAGCTGAACCCGGCATGCTTCGCAATGCCAACTTGACAAATTTTTTGCCCTTCAGGTGAGCTCGTTTTTTGCTACGCTCACTTGCCGCAAGTCTATAATATCGTCTAGTTTTTTAATATTTTTTATTACCCTCAATAATTTAAAAGGGGACAGTTATTTATAAAATTAATGATCCATTAAGTAATCATATGTTATAATATAAAAATGTTGCTTCCATAAGAATAACATGGTTACTTTGAGGAAGTCTCAGGAGTAGCCTTTTGTGAATATTCTATACTATAATACGAACAATGTCTGAAGGGATGTGTGTTCCACGAGCGGGTAGATTTTGCTTAAACTTTGAATTTAAGAGTGTTTTGTCCCAAAAATAAATTTAGAAACAGCCTCATTACCAGGAAAAATCGAATTTGGCCTAAATTTAAGTTTTAAAATTGTAATCTTTAACAGTAATCTTATGGGTTGCTGTAAAATCTGTAAAATATGGTTTCATTTTAAAGGTGTTAAACTACTGTTAGAAAAGCAATTGATTTCCATAAAATGGAATGTGACGCCACAGAGAAAACAAAATTCAAGCCTCCTAATAAAATGGGAATATTATTCTACTTAATAATTTTAAAAAGAGAGAATTGTATAGTAATGATTTGTAATTGTATATGGTATATTACAAGAGAAAAACACTTTTACAATTATTATCCTAGTGCGTCCAAATGTGCAGATGACAATAAACAAATGTGGAAAGGGAATAGAGTTGGAAGGTCACGGCCACAGTGACTATTTAATTGTCAGTATCAGAATATTTGAATACAAGAGACTGGTTTTGATTAGAATTACTTCCCGCGGAGTCGACTGTTGGAATCCATTGTCTGTCCTCTGCCTCAACAATGAATCTTGTCAGTAGGTTTGCTTGACGTACAATTAAAAAATTTATTAATTTTTGCAGAAGTTGAACAACAAAATCTTGTTGGGTAGGCAAATCCCAAAGGTTTATGCATGTCACTTTATAACTTTTGATTTCAAAATTTTCTCGTACATTTAAAACACTACAAACCATTATATTTTTATAAGAATATATGGAGTGTTTTTGAAGATAAAAAATCCATAAAATATCTCTATGGACTCTTTACAGTTTCTTGTAACATAGTTCCCAAAAAGGTTTTTCAGAATCAGAAATAATACCCAAGACAAATAGTTCAAAAGAAAAAAATTATTCATAACGATGCTTTCTTTCATAAGTACTATGTCTGAGGGGACGAAATAATAAAGTGTTTGTAGGAGGAGTGTTACTGTGTCCCCTTTCCATCTCAATGGTCGTTATTGTGTTGTAAATTTCATTTGAATGAAGCGTTAAAACTGTCAAAGAGGTGTTAATAAATGTAAATTAGTTGAATAACAAACAAAGAAAGTGTATCTCCGTTAAGAAGGTGAGGTTACAGTATTACTATCACTTTGAGAGATTGTTAAAAAATCCTTGAGGTTTATTATAACTTTCTGAGAGGTTTTACATTGTGTAACTTTTCTCATATAAAGGGTTTAAAGCTTCCCTGAGGTGTAAGCTTTTATAAAACAATCACTAAAAATATTCATAGTAACAGTTCTATTGTAGTAAAGTATATGAGGGGGGCTTCTCAAACATAACCTGCCAGAAGTTTTCTTACTGCAAAGCAAACAATCAGTGACCTAAAAATCCGCCTGATATGTGGCAATTATTGAAAGGAGTGTGATTTTGATGATAGAGATAAAAGATTTTGATCACAAATACTTCACATATCCAGGCTTAAATGTAGATAGGAGGCCATCTCATATTTTTCATAATGACATAAGTTACAAATCTTACCAAAATTCCAAAAAATAAAAAAATTAGTATGTTCAAGTGTTAAATTAGTTTGAGTGCTTGCTGAGAAAATTCAAAAAGAAAATATGAACTGATCTGATTTATCGATATTTTATCCGATGCAATATACTGTCGTGTTGATCGACTTTCCATTCGATAGTTTTGTTTTAGGCTCTATACGAATAATACTATGGAATAAAAAACCTTATTAATACATCGCATAGAATTGAATATTGATGTTTCGAATCAGATCAGATTTACTTTTTCACCCAAGATTACTTAACAACTGAAAATACTAAATTGTTGAATTTTTTACATATAGTAAGATTTGTAGCTCACAATTATGTGATTAAAAAATTAATGGTAAAGACTATGAAAACCTCATACATGTACATGGAAAGTGTAAGACTTAAATTTAAGTGTTTGTATATGTAGTATTTGTATGGTAAAATTGAGATCTCCATCATCAAACGCACAATCTCTCCACATATCCGCCGGACTGTGTTATCCTATATAATACGAGCAATGTCTGAAGGGATGTGTGTTCCACAATCTCGAAATCTAGCGGTTAGATTTTGCTTAAACTTTGAATTTAAGAGTGTTTTGGGCTAAAAATAAGTTAAGAAACAGCCTCAGCCCCAGGGAAAATCAAATTTGGTCTAAATTTAAGTTTTAAAATCTTAATTTTTAATATTAGTCTTATGGGTTGCAATTTTAGAACGAAATAACAACGAAAGGTACACAAAAATAAAGAAACGTTAATGTTAAGCAGTCTTTTTGAAACAGCTGTTAACTGTGAAGAGGTATAGTTGGTTGTTCATGAAAATTTATATCTTTATCACCATGACACTATCAAAAGTGAATTAAGACCAACGAGCAAGGCTTGGTTAACCTGGTACTGTGTGTAGTACACTCACTCTGTCGTCGAAGATTGCGTTGAGTCTGTCGTTGACCTGTTGTCCCTTCTTGGGCCGGATGAGGAGGTAGACGTGGCTGATGTGAGGGACACTTCGGAGCAACTTCTCCAGTAGGACCTTCCCCAGGAAACCCGTGGCACCGGTGATGAGCACCCGGGAACCCCTCAGGAACTCCTGGATATCAGACCCCTGCAACAGCCAGGACACATGCAGGACCTTGGAATATGGATATGGAATGGCTTTGGACAATGAATAAAATAGGACAAGAAGTTCCTTTTCTAAATAAATAAATAAGATCTTTATTTGTTAAGCGGCATTCAAAGTAACATTCTTTGTTTTTCAATACAACTCCTTTAAATACACTAGAATGTCTTTAGTATTTACTGTTATCAATAAATAATGCTAAATAATGTTTTTAATGCCATTTCTAAATGCTCCGTAACTTTTTGTTTTTTGGTCAAATGGCAAGGCATTATACACGAGGTCCACAGAACGAGAAAGCTTTTTTCCCCAATTCAGTTCTGACCCTCGGCAATTGCAGCAGACTTTCCTGACATATAAAATAGGACTCTTTAACCACAAGCTAGCTGTGGCTTTGCCGCGTTTCACCTAAATGGCTGATGGGAAACTTTTATTTTACATATATGTCTTCTAAATGAAGGTCACATATCCTGGACATCTGCTTTTTTCTTTAGGTATTTATCGTTGCATTTAAGCTATGAAAAATTTAACATGTAAAGGTGAGCTGGTTTGACCCTTAGAGCACACTGTAACAATATATTAATCTTGCTCTCATTCGTGAAAAATGTTTTAATGGAACAGAATGACAATGTTTTGCCACCGCTACTGATGCAGAAAAGGGGATCATCTTTTGTCTCAATGGTTATTTTGAAACACCAATGATTCCATTTATTCTCTATACAATCAAGATACATTGGTTTAAAATATAATTATTCAATTTATTTTCTTTTGCCCTTGTCTCCACTTGACTTTTGATTGATATATGCATAATTTCCATGCATTTCTCAAAACTAATGTAAACATTCTGGCACTCGCTAGTGAAATGGCCAATTCGTTATTCAGCAGCTAATTGGTCGTGAAATGACATTTAACACGTTGGCTACCGACGGTCGGAAATTCTGGTCGCTGGGATTTCCCAGCAGACCGATCCTAGTACTCGATACTCTCACCACAGACCGAGTCATTGTGAGAAATATTAACACAGAGACCAAAAAATCTTTTTTGCGATTTTTATAAATTTGATGTATAATATATATATTTGCTCATAAAAGTTGGAAAAAAAATTATTTCAGTACTATTTTAATATTTTTATTGCGTCACATATGTGTGACGTCGGTCTATAGTAATATTTTGTATTATGTTTGTTTGCTATAGACCAACTGTCTCACATAGTATGTCTCATGAGTTGGATGACTGGGAAATAAATGAAAAAAATTGTTTTACTACACTAAAAATACTAAAATATACAGGACAATGTGTCACACAATAAATAAACAGTATCAGCTAACTGACACATACTTTCTCCCAACAATATAAAAAAGGTATTAAAAGCTTCAAACATTAATGTCTTGATGACTCAATCGGATAGCTACCTGCTGAGCAGCGCGAGTTTGACCCTCCGCGCCTCTGTGACTTTTAACAACGTACTGCGTTTACCGCTCAACGAAAAATAGAATTTTCTCCATAACCACTTGACGTAGAGCAATAATTTAAAATACTGGATTATTTAGTTTTTTGAGCTCGATTTAATGGTGATCAGTAAAATTTATTTCAAAATAACAACTATTTGATTTTTTAACACTTTTTATTGTATAACTTTTGAACGCGCATTTTCTCGGAGATGCGGGTGGTGTCATTTTATTCAGCATTTTAATCTTAATGAACCACAACATTTTAATCAAAATCGTTAGAGCCGTTTTTGAGAAATTTAGATTTTTCACGTTTTTTGAGGGTTTTGGGGGTAAACGACCCTTAAAAATCAAAAATTTAAAAAAATGAAAAAAACGCCTGGAATTATCGTGGGTTTGGACCTACATACCAAATTTCACAAAAATCGGACCATTGGGGCATTCTCTAGCTCTGTATACATCCAGACACACACGCACACACACACACACATACACACAGACATCACTCCGAAAAATCACTTTTTTGGACTCAGGGGGAACCAAAATGGATAAATCCACCAACAACTCAAATTCGAAAATTTTGACGAAAACAATACTTTCTCCATATACTATGGTATAGGGGGAGAAAGTAAAAACGCCATGTGGAATGTTTAGTAAACAAACACTAATGGCATCATGTGAGCAGACAAGATGGTCAACTTTGAAAATCTGTAAAAAATAAAAATTGAGGTCGTACCCAAAGACCAAGCAACACACATTTGTGCCACACATTCCTATAGACCGATAAACAGGTTTTAGATCGATTCAGTGGACCAAATGGACGTGGCGAGTCATTTAGCTGTACCGTGACTGCGTCCCATGTATGAGTCATCGGTACACTGGAAACACCTTGAGCGACACATATATACGTGACAATGGTCTATATTTAAGTTTTTTTTTAACATTACGTCACATATGTGTGACGGACGGTCGGTAGCCAACGTGTTAAGTGGGTGTCCCGCACACATTGCATACCTTGACATCGTCGGGGACCTGCTTGGCCGGCTGGAAGTCCCTCTCCCCCAGGATCTCGAGAGGGTCCCGAAGGTGGTACGGGATCTCGGCGTTCCGAAGCTTCAGCTCCTCCGCCACCATGCCTGCGGAAGAATAAGAAAAAATCAGACATTGTAACGTGCGAAAATACAGTATGTGACACTGGCTTGCAAGTTCTCGAGTTAAGGCCGGCGCACACAGCAAAAGACGGACGTATGCAGACGGACGGAGCAAAAATCCCTCCCCATGTTTTTAAATGTTGATGTCCGTCTGTCTGAACGTCTAAGAGATGGACGTCTGTGTGCGTTGCTTCATTTAATAACATGGGGAGGGATTTTTGCTACGTCCGTCTGTTGATGTGTGCGCCGGCCTTTAGTGTTAGAACAAAGGTCTCACTTGACAGATGATTATTTAAATCACATACACAGATGCTATTTTTTAATGAATATTTTACTATACATACCTTATTCAAAATTAATATTCAGCCAAATTGCTGATTTTAATCCCCCCAATTTTTCCTGTTCCTCCTGTTGCCAAGAATTCAACCAATCAAAATCAACAATATTCCATATTTTTATATCTCAAAGTAATTTTTTGCCTTTGTTTTTGCTTTTTCATATACAGTAAACTCATTTTGAGATATGAAATGTAAAAAGAAGTGCTGGCAACGGCAATCAGGAGAAGTAATATATCTCTATCAGCGACCCACCCTAAATTTCAAGGGAAATAAAATATCACCTGATTACTGTATGAAGAAAAATTGGGGAATTCAGGGCTTAATTTCAGCCGGAGCATACCGGAGCTCTGGTTGGCTTCAGCTTCTTTGATTTTAAATGATATATTCAACACAGTTTATTTGATTTTTACAATCAAATTAAAAATTTACAAAACCAATTTTTCGTTACGTTGTAATATGTGTTAGTTGCACAGTACAAGTTAGACTTTCATAACTTTTAACTTCTCTCCTGGCCTCTTGTTTCTTATTCGCCTTCAGTTCGGTTCCAATAGTTCCAGGAATTCGGCTTTGGACCTCCTTTTGGACGTGCGGTGCAAAGAAAGAAGCAATATGACGAAGACAGTTAGTTATGTCTTGTGAAAATGTTTTCTAATTAAGTAGACCTCAATCCTTTACTTATAGTAGACTTTTGAACAATTTAAGTAGGCTTAAATTTAGTAATTTTGTAGTATTCTTCATTTTACTAATGGTAGTATTAAAAGCTATTATTTTAGGTTACACAGCCTAGCCAGCTAGCCCACTGTTCTTTAACCTTAACATGGAAATAAGTAATTATTAAAATATAAAAATTCTGTTGGCTAAATGATTTATTCAAACCCGACACAGGATAAAATATTGCATAAAACATAATAAATATTGATAAAAATACACCAACTTCAGAACGGGGTTTTACAATTTTCCAGGGTAGGACCCTGGACCCCCCCCCATTCCAATGGGGGGTACTCCATAACCTCCCCCCCTCAAACAATCCCAGTGTGCCATAGCTCCAGTACTTTTTATTTTTGAAATCAAGCCCTGGAGCCAATATGTGCAGTGTATATTAATGAGAGATATAAGAGATATAACTTTCAAATTTGGAGTGTTTGGTATTTTTTTGTAAGAGGGCACCAACTCGCGAGGAGGTGGAGGTCGAACTTCCACCAGACAGACTGATTTGAGGTAGGCCTATATTGGTTTTGGGTATTTCGTATTTCGTATTTTCGTATTTTGTGTCTATCTACGCCAGAGGCATTTTTTAACGTTTTGACGGGGAACGGTCCAAACCCCAGTCTTGTTACTATCTAACATCGACCAGTTGTTAGAAAGCATCATTAATTAATAGCCCAATGACAAATGGCAACTGGGTCCGGAATCGATCCTTTAAAAAGCTACTAACTTTCCTCAGGAATCGAACCGGCAACCTTTGGATTCAAAGGCGAGCACTATAACCACTCAGCTACCCAGCCAGTATTGAGGTCACTTTGTTGCTTTTAAGGTCTATTCAAGCAGGAGCTGGTTTTACCTGACAGTGAGCAGGTTTGGTGCTAACCAGTTGTTAAAAGGACAAAACAATCTGAGCTTCCCGCAAAAGAAGGGTTTTAGAAAGTATTGTGTTTAAATCAGTGTGTATTCTGTAATTTGATTATTCCATTTGAACAAGAAAGGTTTTATAGCAAACTTGTTAATGCAAGGTTTATTTTTTGGTTTTGAATTAATTTGTGAAGAAAACTGTCACACAGAAATATATGGCGGGGGTGGGGGTAATAGTTTGAAATTAATGAATTGTTCATATATGAATTTGTAAAAAAATCTCATGATATTCCAAATTTAGAACCTACTCTACTTGTGGAGGTGCAGTTCACATTTATTTAGCACGAACACAGAAAGTGTAATTTATTGTGATCACTTTGACCATTGACTATTGAACGCTATTTATTTATAAATGTAGAATCTCTGAGAAATAATTTCCTTGTGAAGTCCAGCAGAACTTCTAGGGCCAAGATTTCACACAAAAATAATTATTATAAGTGAGTTCAAGGACAAAAATATGGTTTGTCAGGAATGTTGGCATTACTGCTTTAACTCAAATTACAAAATGATTGATGCCCTGTTAAACCTAATTTCCTGGGGAGGCTGTTAAGCCATCAACTTTTTTTGTTGTTGTTCAGTACTTAAACCGAAAATATTGTGTACAAGTAAAGCCTACATTGGTAAAATTTGTTCAAGGACAAATTCATTTAGACCATCTTACCCGGTTATCTAGAGCTGTTAAAAATGACACGAGGAGATATTTTTAGGACACCTGGTATACAGTTAATTTTTAACTAAGAACCAAGGCTTATCTTTTGCGATTAAAACATACATCTACTGCAGAGTTTTTGCTGTTGAATGGTGGTGACAAGTACGGTACCAATCATAAGTTTAACATCGTCTTAAAACAAAGGAAGAAACTCTTGAAATGTTAGGTAGCATACAGAGGTTGACATGCAGCAACATCATTCCACACGCAAGAAGAGTAAAACTGGAAATATAGCAAAGGCACACGAAGTATTTAGGAAGTGAAAGGTGGTACATTGTACTGCTTGACCTAAGGTTACGGTGATAACATAATGAACACGCCACGGTCTCTACATAGTTGTAACTAAAGAGTTTGTGAGTTGTTTTCAACAAGTCGCCTATATAAAATAATTATAAATCTCTAATTCTTTCCAGGATGTGCTGTCCTAACCCTTCCAACAACATTGTCCCCCATCCGTCTTCTTGTTGTGACACGTGGTTTTGATCAGATTACCTTCATGACACATTGCCTAATTGGGCATCACATAATCATTGTTGCTGGAATTAAAATGAAGACCACAGGGGAAAAACTTGATAAGTCCAAATTTTGTTAATTTTGAGGTAATAATACTAGAATGTAGCTTAGGATAAATATTTTCTTTCAGTGAAAGTGTACAGGAGAATAACTTGATTAGTCACAAGATATAAGCGACAGAAAGATCCTTGTACAGGGGAATAACTTGACAACTCCATGTGAAACTGGTGAAAAACATGATAAGTCCTTTAAAATCATTGTATTCTGTTTTTGCTTTATTGGCTAACCTGCTTTTATGTCATGTCATGTGATTTATTCTGTCAGTAACTGTTCAGTACAGAGAGGTTATGTTACAGTGTTATGTCTGTAATGTAGTGTTTTTAATTAGTTTTCCAGATAGTTATTTTGTTTTTTTAAGTTTGTTCGTCATGTTGAATGAAAATCAGGATGGAGAAGAAACTGACAGTTTTAATAAAGTGAAGAGTAGAAAGAGAAAAAGCTTTGGAGAAAAACAAAAGAACTAAAAATATAATTAACTGTTTGTATTACGTTGAGATGTCTATAGAAATCACAAAACATAATCATTGAACTAGGATACTGGCTATCTTAATTTTACAGCCAATAGATTGTTATTTTTTGACAGGTCTTTTACCATTATCAAATGAAAAATTTAAGGATCTACAAGCTTTGAAAGAGTTCTGCGGCCCACAAGCAAAACAGTACTTTGACAGCCTTCCAGTACAATAACATGGATGAGATGCGTACCGTACTAAAAGAAGAGCCTTTGCTTCAAATTCGATGTTTTGACAATTTAATTAATTTTAATTTTGGTCTAATAGTAATATAAAAACTAATATTTCTAAATAAATAAATATTTAAAAGTAATATAACTAGCTATTTTCTAATTTGACTACAAAATAAACCCCATTATATTGTAATTATAAAAGTATAAAGGGGAATAACATGATAAGTCCATGTAGATGTTTACAAAAAATATCACCATGGATACATTGTTAATAATATTAACATACAAACAGAAAAACTGCATAGTTACCATGCAATTTAACTTAAATACTCATTTAAAAATTTACAAGTAGTAGTTATTAATGATTCATATACTTTCAAACTTTCTAAACACTTTACTGTAAAATAATAAAAATGTGACTTATCAAGTTATTCCCCTGTGGTCTTCAAATCTCATTTCGACATAGGCAATGGTGACAAGCTTCAATTTGAAATTGTTTGTAATTAGTTTCCGGTTTTTCCGCTTGCGGTGCCGAAAATTTCCGTCTGCACTGTACTGTACAAACGGATGCAGTTTTTCTCTGTGTTTAGTTTGCGGTTAGGAAGTGATGCGCTCATATAGAAGTACTTTGCAAACTTGAAAACTCTTGGAATTTTCACTATCCGGGAAAGTGCTTATAAACATTTTTGCGTATTATTCCAAATAAAGTTTGAGATTATGTTTTAGTTAAATTTGTATATCAAATTGTCGGTTTGGCAGTTTACAAGTTAAAACAAAAATTACTACTACATTACATGAATGGGATTGCATTACTATAGTATTTTTGTTGAAGTATCTTTGGAAGAGCAATTTTAATATTAAATAAGTATAGATTGCGTAAACTAAATAAAAAATATTTAAACATCATAGAAAAACTTTAAAAAAATTATTTTTCCTATTTCTGGATAAATCTTGTCTGGACATAAAGCAAAGACAGAAAAACGCATCCGTCCGATTAAATGTCTACGCAGACGGCAGGCAGTATCGGCAGGCAGTATCGCATTAGATGAAATCCGTATTAGGAAAACTAATTTGATGTCTTGTTCAATCCAAATTATGATTATAAAACCTATTGTAATATTTACTGTAAATAATGCGAGTAATAGAGAAACAGAAAAAAAGGCCTATGCATCAGTTACCTTTGAAAACTAATACGGAAAACCTACTAATATAGTCGGCCATCCCTAATGCCAATATATTGCTTACTCTATGCACTCTAGCGGTGCCACTCAACGAGGTTAAATATAGAGTGCTCAACACATATTAATTTTTTTGTTCCCTTTTTGATTTGCGACATTTTACCCATGATTCCCGCCGTTTCCTTGGCAACCATCCCACACTTTACTCTCATTTCCTTGGTTTGGTTACTAGTTTTAGCTATTCTGATTGGTTGCTACAAGCTTCAAAAATTACAGGTATGATACTTTTAAAAGATGTTTAGGATACTTGTTGTTTGTTTTTAAATTAGTTTGATTTGATGGTATGTGAACAGGCTATTGAAGTTGGTTACCATAGAAACGTCGGATAAGTGTAGATAAAATGGTAAATTACTGTTGGAAAAGTGTAAACAAAGGACTATGGTTACCAAGAAAACGACGGGAATCGTGGGTAACATGGCGCCAGTCAAAAAGGGACACTTTTCCCTATCTGGTGAGCACTCTATATCTCGTTAACCTCGTTGGGTTAAATAGAGAGTGTTACGCCAAGAGTGTCACATGTTAATTTTTTGTCCCCTATGGATTTGCGCCATTTTACCCATAATTCCCACCGTTTCCTTGGCAACCATCTTACACTTTACCCTCGTTTCCTTGGTTATTATTTTAGCTATTCTGATTGGTCGTTACAAGCTTCAAAAATTACTAAAACATGTTTAGCGTATTTGCTGTTTGTTTTTACATTAATTTGATTTGATGGTATGTGAGCAGGCTATTGGAGTTGGTTACCATAGAAACGTTGTATAGGTGTGGGTAAAATGGTGGTGGGAAAGTGTATACAAATGACTGGTTACCACGGAAACGGCGGGAATCGTGGGTAAAATGGGGAAAATCGACAGGGGACAATTTTCCCTCTCTGTGTAGCACTCTATATCTATTTAATCTTGGAGCCACTCCGACATTTCAATGTTGGCAACAATGAGTGTTCCACTGCCGGGTCATGTGACCCCTCTCTTGATCTTCCGATCAACACCTGTCTGTCTCCACCTCCTCGCCGGCTGTTTCATAACCAGGGGCTGGCAGTAGCAACTGGGTCAAACGTCTCGGGTTCGAGACCTTTCACCGACCACGTGGAGCTAACGGACTGCCGAAAGTTATGTCTATATCCGAGCTCGCTTGGCAGCACAATTTACAATTTTTAACTTCTTTGGAATTTGTCTCCACAAAAATGTGATGTTTTTTAGGGAGAGGCAGGAAAAATGCATTACGTACACAGCAGAGGGCCAAGCCTGTAGTAATGGGCTCTCCTAAAAATGCGTATACCCACTAAAAAAACCTCCTCTACTCTTTAGGAATCTAGCCTGGAATTGTTTGTCACATTACATCAGGCTAGGCCTAAATTAGAATAACCCATTGGGCCCACTCCTGGACTAGAAGCTCGGTCACGGAATCTGAGCCGCATGGTGGGCCAGATCAGTCTTCTTTCTCAGGAGGATGCCCCGGACGCACTGATAAACAATCCCAGCAGAGTTTATCCTCGAAGATCTTTTGGCAGACCGAGTCCACCGGCCAAAACTATGATGTTAAATAGAGTATCTAGAATAATTATCATAAAAAGTTTCAAATATCAATGAACTTTAGTAAAAAAAATCATGAACAATAAACATTGTCGAGTTTTAGTTTGCTACGTGAGACGAAACGCCAAAAAATAAAAGCTTAGACAGGTGCGTTTGGTTTAGAGGAAGCCGAATTACGTATTTTGGATGTTACGTCAATATAGCACCTATCTACACCATGCTCTACTTAGTGTGGAGCTTCCTTCCTTTGCTCGCGGCGCCGTGACAGTGACAACAATCGGAAATTGCTCCTGAACTGAAACTGTTGCCTGCCTTCCCTCTTACGAATTTACGATTTACTGAGAGCCTACCATTTTTCCATCATTGTCATTAGTTGCTTGTTCAAAAATGCATGCAGAATTAACTGTTTTTATTAGATAATGTGAAATACATTTATTCCATTTTGCTATTTTTAATTTTTTAGTGGTATTTTCTGCTTCGCTTTACTTTGCACGGTCGGTATTTGTTTTGAGGGAAGCATTAGTTAAACACGTTACGCTATATTTTCTTTGAAATGGTTAAAGATAACTGTTACTTCAAGACATAATAATAATATTTAATGGCTATTTAACATTCCAAATACCAATTAACTACTGTACGTGCAGTAACTAAAATTAGTTTCAAAGTATATCTACACATCAAAGATGTTACGTTAATCAAAGGTCTACAATGTTTGTCAAGCTTTAGCGGTAAAATCTTACACCAAACTTTTCCAAGTTGATGCATTTCAAAATATAAATTATGACGTTCATTAAGGTAAAGGGGATGTTTAACGATTGTTATCTTTCCTAATGTTGTTATTGTCGACGCGAATTGTCATGGGGTTAGAACTTGAATGCAGCAGCTTCTGGTAAGATGGATTTGAATCTAATATATTGTTTGTCCATTTAAGCAATGAAACCTTTAATTGTTAGCATTAACATATTACCGTAGCAATTGACTAAAGATGTTACAAAAATTGAAACTTCGAAGTCTTGATACGTTGATAAATTCTAAAAATGAATAATTTATTTTAAACTTTTTTTCTCTAATAGTTAGTTTGTTGTCTATATAATTTCTTATCTCTTATATTAATACGTGAGGGCTGTTTGTGAACAAAACTCCTCCGTTATTCCTGCACCAACGTTTGAGGTGTCAAAAGAATGGCCTCAGTTCGTAGTTTTGCATTATGGTTTTAGATTTTTTTATATTTTAAGTCTTAAGCCCACGGGAAGCCCTTAAAATTCGTTTTCGTCCATAAGATTGACATGGAGAACAATTATTTTTATTGAATTGCAAATTAAGACAGCTGTTTATAGTAAAACAAACAAACACATCTTAAAAGCTAAATAGAATTTGGAATTTTTTTTATGCAAATGGGCAAGGTTTAATTACCAGGTAATCGTGTAAATGCAGCGCATTGCGCTGCACAGGTACCCCTAGTAATTTATAGTCGCGGCCACGAAATCAGGCGGGTGAATGATTTTGCAACGTTGCCAAATTTCCAGTGCTTATTAATTTAATCATATGATTTATATTTATGTCAATATTTTTATCTGTTTTACTAGATGATAGTTATTTTGATCATTTTTATAGAATGTACATTCAACATACGGTCTAGGCAACGCTGGATGATCAGTGTTGCCAGTTTATGCATCAAAGTAAGCAATTTTCGACAATCTCTTTCATCTTTTGGTTCCATGTGACAACATCGCATTTTCAGTCACCCGCCTGATTTCGTGGCCGCTACTGTAGTTAATACATATGATCAACCAATGAAGACAACCATTAGTGTGATTTTTTAATACGAAAGCGCATCATAGTAAGCCTTTTTCAAGACCTTGAGAACAAACAAAGCATCGCAAAGTAGTTGGAGTCAGGTTATTCAACTTTGTATTCAAGGAGACCTTGCTGTGTGTTGTGTAGCAGGTCCGTTCAGGTGTTCATAATTTGCCATCGGCCTTCAAAGCTTACCAAGGTCTGTAAAACGGGTCCGCGACCTCTACAGTGGAGCTGGTTAGGCCAGGAAGGAACGTAACAAGATGTAACGAGATTTACTCTATTAGCATCATCTTGGAGAATAGGAAACACGGAAGAAGTTGTATCATACAAGTTCCTAGGACCACACTTCACACGATTTCAAATATTAATGAAACATCACTTTAAGTAGAGCTATGTGTATATCTTTGAAGGGGATCTAAAATGGTGATATCTGCAGTGTACCCAGCGGTTCTTGAACAATAATTTAGAAATACGCTGACAAAATAAAAAATCAACTGTGTATGAATACGATTATTTTGTTAACTGCTGAGTTTATTACATGGTAAACTGTGCCAGTGGAATTTTTGACCTTTTGGTAGAAATTCTTTAAAAGTTTTAAACATTTTGTTACTGTATTCAGCCTTTTTTAGGCTGGACATAGCAGCATTAAATGCTGCACATAACAACTTCCTTGAAAACCCTGATTATATTGACCTCTAAATCGCCAAATAAGCAAATAACTATAATCCCTCCAGGCAGCAAGTAGGGGTTCCTCCTACCCGTTGATTATCCACGGTCGCTGGACACAGTGAAGTCTTCGTTTGACCCTTGGCCCCAGACGGTCGCTGGACACAGTGCAATCTACGGTTGACCTTTGACCCTGGAAACTGGTTTTCCTTTGACTAGCGCCCCACGCGGGACCATGGGGACACCCAGCGAGGAGGCGGCGAGGTTGAGAGACGACCTGAGGCGGTCGCAGAATTCGGGAAACGGACACTGCGCCAGCTCATCGTTATCGGTTGGGGTCATAAAAATGTCAAAATCCATCTCGCGGCGCCTGCGCCAGTTGCCAGGTAGACCCGCGTTGGGGTTGGGGGAGAGAGAGGACGACGCTGGGAGAGGGAGAGGGGCCGGATGGCCCAGTGTAATGCGTTTCTCAGAAGTACCCCGTGCCCGTGACTAAACAATATAGGGGAAGTTGACACGGATATGAGTCACGGAACCCGGGGCTAAGGTTTTGTGAATATTAGAGATTTGCAAGGATATGGATCACTTCCTTTTCAGCTTTTATGCGGTTAGGTTAGGTTAGGTTAGGTTAGGTTAGGTTAGGTTAGATGCTCACAAGCTGAGAAAAAAGAGGAAAAGAAACGTGCTTGCCTATCAATACATAAATCTCTCAGAGAGGCCACGACCCAATCTAGTTGCATATTTTACGGTACGGTGGGTGATTTAGTGCGTTGCCAAAAACATAATAAAAATTTTGAACATGAAACAATTGTTCATATACAAAAGGTTAGTTATGTGTTATTTTATTTTCATTTCAAAGTTTTTTTAATCCACCATTGAACTTTTAATAGGCCTAGACTCGTAATTGAAAACCAAGCTCCAAGCGGCAACGTGGAATCCCAAATACAGCTATTGTGCTCGACTGAGCAACGAAGCGTCGAAAATTCTTGGAACCAGATCTAGGCTGGGGGGTAGCGTTCTCCCGCCCCTCCTTCCCCTTCGACTCTCCGACCTCTCTCGAAAGCTGGCGCAGTGTCCGCACCACGAGGGTCCATAAACTTACCCTCGTCAAAGTTTTTATAGAAGTTGGCGCACTGTCCTACAGCCGCAGAATTCGTTAGGGATTAAAACGAAGGTCATACACGGACAATAACAATAATCGTTTGGTGTCTTTGCTTTGTTTTATTTTGTTTATTTATTTGCAGCTACGAGTTAGAAGAAGGAGAGTTAATTGAATTGCAGAATGGGAAGGGCTACATCAACGCTTGAATTCAAATCAGACAGGGTGGTGGCGGATTTTTTCAAATGCTGGACAGTACCATTGACTATATACTGTACGGTACACTAGTAGGCTATAGTCAATACCATACGCTAGATGTATTCGGGGCCTCGGCCTATAATAACTTATCGTACGATAGTTTTCGTAGGCCCCGATATATAGGCTATTCCGACACACTCTTTCGTGTGCGTTGTGAAATGAATATGAATGATCAGTGACTATGTGATCATTGTGATGGGTCAGAGGATATATATATATATATATAGCTTTGTTGCTGACAAAGACTAGCTGATTAGTTCGTCACCGTCATTAATTTAATAGCCCAATAAACAAAAAGGGTGTGGGTTCAGTTTCGAAACTTCAAAAAGCTTTTAACTTTTCTCAGGATCCCTTTGAGTTGGCGAGCTTTACACACATAATAGCTATCAGTTACAACACCGGAGCCGATTTTACACCGGACTTTCGACGTTTTCTCCATGGGCACCGAGTTGGTCACCATCTCACATAAAAATCACTGGGCCGTTCCAATTAGGACCAGAGTGAGGTTGGTATCGGTTTACATCACGATAGGATTGCGGAAAAGCGACCGCTTGTAAAGAAATAATATTAAATAGAATAAAATACCGAACGAAAATTGTAGTTTAGTTAGTCAACGATGGTTGAACCGTAACAGAGCGGCGACAGTTGCAATGGAATCTCGACAAATGACTTAATTTCTTGTTGCAAATAGTGATCGGCGTGGTCTGAAAAGAGTCGTAGTACTAGAGTGAGGGCTGGGTTGATATTTTGTTGGATTTCTTGAGTTTGTTTAGGAGGAAAGATATTTAGTGAGTGAACATCAAAAGAAGTAAACTCAATCAATCAATTAACACCTTTTCACGCCATGAATCTTAATATTAAGTACCTCGGGGCCGAGCATTTGCTCGATACACTCAAACAGTAATATTCTTTATAGTAAATATCAGTTATATACATGGCGGTCAAACACCCAGTTTGAAAAGGCTTATTACTTGTTCAAGATGAGGTCGTTCGCTTCGCTCACTCGCCTTTCAGACTGTTTCAATTTAGGCCTTCGCTAAGGGTACTGCACTCATCAGCAGAATGAGGTACAATTTAAAAAAAATTTTAGATTATAATTTATCATACACAGTAGTACCATTAATAATTTTGTAACTCGCTGCCATGCAAAACCACATGTTTATACTGTTCACTTTGACAGTCGAGTCTGCTGTTTTCATTATTTATTTGTTTTAATTTTAACTCCATAGGACCAATGTTAAAATTTAAAAAAATTCAATTAAAGAAATAAGATTTTTCTTGGCATAGAGACCTGTATTTATATTATTTTTATTCCAGAACTAAATTACTTACAAAGATTGAAGAAAGTCGTTAGAGCAGTTTTTTAGAACCGCGAGCAAACATAATACATACATACAAATATACCTTGCTCGTATTTAGAGTAGGATACAAAACCCTGACGCAGTCAATCTTCCAATTAGATTTATAGGTTTATACAATTAAACTTTGATCGCATACGCGGTAGAGGACGTAAACAGCGCAACAGCGGTGTTTTGGTGGAATGGTTGACAAACAAGCGGCTCTGGTACCAAGGTGAGAGCCGAGGTCGAGTAAAGGGTGGACACTGACCAAACTCGCCACCGACCGTCGCAGACATGTTATAAAGGTTATTGTGACGGTGGTGACTAAAGCCGCATTTACACTATACAACTAGTTTTATAAACTTATGTCTGTATAACATTTTTCATACAACTTTTGTTTGACCTTGTGTTTATAAAACTTTTGTTGTCAAACATTTCATTTTATGCGTTAAACTTCAGTCAAAAATGTTTAACAAAAGGCCACAGTCACAATGAGTGCTCGCGACGATGTGGTGTTGGCTGCTGCCACATGTTGTGATTTGCTGTGCTAGGAAGAAAAGAGCAAATTTTGATTACGTCCTTCGTTGCAAGCTAGGAGTAAGTACAGTGGCAGTGAAATATTACAAGATTTAGATCAGGATGACCAAGATTTGTTGGCAGAAGAACTGAGGACTTATGGTAGCTTCAAGAACTTTTTAAGGATGACAAGTGCAGACTCCATCACAAATGGTCCATAACCACTCCACTAACTTAACAAAACACTTTACTCACAAATAAAAGCCATTGTTGTAGGCGGCAACAGGAAGCGTACTGTGGACTTGAGACAGAACATCAAAACAAACTGAGAACATCATAACATCATGTTATGATGTTATGAGAACATAATAACATCATGAGACAGAACATCATAACGACTTGAGACAGAACATAAAAAACAATGTTTGGTCCACAAGTTTGACGTTTTAGGCAGGTATCAAACATGTTGTACAACAAAAGTTTATAAAACCCAAATTTCCTTTGATCTTTCCGACACGGCTCGGGAAACCTGCAACCTGTTGCAAAACACGATTTTTTAGTTTTAAAACACGTTTGTTGTACAACTTGATAAAGAAATTTCATTGTATTCTTAAACATGTTCAAACCAATTAATTACTATAATTGGTTGCACAACAAAAGTTTATAAAACAAGTTGTATAGTGTAAATGCGGCTTTAACTTTGGACCTACCAGCGGGGCGGTCAAAGAAATCCACGAGGCTCGACATTGAACGTCAACTCGTCAATCAGTTTCGTTTACGAATGTTCTATAGTCACTAAAATTCTCTTCGTGCTTTTGTTCATGTGGACAGACACAACAGTTACAGCTCTCCCACGACAATATTGACGTAGGTCATCACATCATTCGTACCTTTGCCACTACTGTGGGATTTTTCCGAGTGGGACACTGTCACGGATGTCTTAAGGCACCAGTGTGTAACCTGCCTTAATCCGACCTGCCTTAATGTCCTTGAGTGTTTGGTCAAAATTTAAAGAGGTTGAAGCTCTTACCAACAATAAAATGTAAATTTAAACCAATAATCGTAGACTACTTGATAATAGTTTTTATCTAAATCTTTTCTATTTGTTGTAGGTGTGTGTATAGAGTAAAATCATATCTATAATACAGATTTGGAAAAAACATTGTCCCAAGATTATCCCTACATATATACTGCATCACCCAACAACATAGGATTAAAGACAATTTAAAACATCATTATTGTATAAACTATTACTGAAAAATCGTTTAGAAATTTTTTAATGAAAATTTGTTTATTGTATTATTTAAAAGCCCATTAACGACGCCAGGCATGACAACTCAACAATTCGGTAAAGATAAGTTATCATGACAACGAAGAAAAACTAAAATACAACAATGAAACCTTGGAAACGAAT
Organism: Neoaliturus tenellus; assembly: GCA_030545055.2. Classification (NCBI taxonomy): domain Eukaryota; kingdom Metazoa; phylum Arthropoda; class Insecta; order Hemiptera; family Cicadellidae; genus Neoaliturus; species Neoaliturus tenellus. The sequence goes on along the minus strand of CM061534.1, from coordinate 32,905,287 downwards.
ATTTTCAAGAGATATAAGAGATCTTATAGCATCGTCGCCTTCAGTTTGGTAAGTTTTTCCATTAAACTAATAAAATATGAGAATAATGTAGTGTTCGTTATAGACCCCATAATATCTTTGCTGGATTGTTGTAATAACCGCAAAACATTTATGCGGACCATAGAAATGACACCAGCACTTCATGCTGTGTGACAAATTTCAAACCTGCTTTTCAATCAAACATTTTTTACTTAATTGAGCGTGAAATGTCAACAACATTTGTTGGATTGTTATTACAGTTTTCATGTTGTCTTTTGTTGGTTTCCACCCTTCATATATGTTTGAAACAGAAGTAGTTTATTAGTAATGAGCGGTGCCTCGAATTGCAAATCCACCGTCGTTTCAGGCACCAGTTTTCCGCGTGCTCGACCATCAGCAAAAATTTCAGGCTTTGAGTGAATGCACCAAAATCGACACATTGCACAAATTACAAAACCTCTCGTTATATAACTTATTATAAATTTCCCCAAACTTTTAAAAACGAAATTTGGTTATTGAATAAAATACAGTATATAATTATAAACACCTACAGTAATTCTCCTACCATAAAAAAATAATATTGTCGAAAACAGATAATTTTAAAGTCTTACATCAACCACCGACGAAGAGGGTTAAAATTCTTGCAGACATTTTATATAAATGCCTTATTATTAGACTGGGACGGTGGCGACGTCCTGTAATTCCGCTACTTTGAAGTCACGAATTGTGGATGGTTATAAGCGATGGCTTGTGGATGCGATATTCCCTGGTGGGGATTAACGTCCGCACTAGTGAATACCATAGAGACCATCCTCATAATTAGACCAATTCGTATATGAGGTCGAAATTGTGGTTCGGATCCCACGTTAAACTGTAGGTCCCTAGATACCATTTGGCTGTTGGGCTTTGAATTAACAGTCCTGCCTAAGGAGAGTCTCGGTCTTAGTCAGTAACAAGGCTACAAGATCGCGCCACAATCATCCTACACTCATCTCTCATTCATATTCAGGTTTAAATACCCACTATGTGAGGTCCCTGTCTCAAAATAGTGATTTAGTGATAGAAATTAGGCCTATTGTTAAAGTTCGCAGCGACTTCGGTTTCCCGATCTGATCTTAGTCAGTATGGAGCTTTTGCCAATGTTGTATTTCTTCCCTGATAATGAAAATCTTTTCACCCCCAACACCTAGACGAATTTCAAAGCGAATGTAGATTATGGTAATACATTATGTGTCTGAGCGACTCACAAAAACTTTCCTCGTAATTTCACCAAATTTAATCGACTATATCTGAGTGGTAGCCTAGATGTTCTCTATTTCGATATCTGAATGGGTGAAGTCGCTCCCAGTTTCCTATAGAATGAATCGTCGTTAACATTAAATAAGCTTACGAAAGATAATGAGCTTCGAAGCTTCTCTAGATCTTCACTTTTGTCACTTTTCTTTTTTGTTTTTTTAAATGTGATCCGGCTGGTGCCTGGTTTTAAGTCAAATGTAAATCTTGTCTCTCTTTATGTAACTATTTTATTGACGCTTGTTATGCAAATATTGTATTTGTCTTCCAGCAATAAAGATTTATTATTATTATTATTATTATAACAGACCGTAAGTTTTGTACCACTCTAGCAAGCGTTAAAATACCACTGACAATTCAAAACGCAATTAAAAACAACTCAAATATAAATTGTATTGTGGGTGTACCGTAATTCATATGGTTTATCCCCTTAACTGTTTTGCTAGGCTTGTTCAAAATTTTAAAAACTCATAATAATTATTTTAATTGCAAACCTCTTCTATTATAAGAGGAGCAATGAATTACAAAAGTACTCCACAACAACCCGATACATCACTTTCACTGCTGGGTTTGGTTTAGAGCTCGAATTGTCAAGTTGTTTGCAGAAGTAGGTTAGTAAGTTTCCTTTAAAGGGGGCATGAAATACGGTAAATGACGTCAGAGAGCAAACGCTTTTTGTTACCTAATGTTAATGTTATGGTGATGCATGCAAGCTCTATGTGGAGAGGTCACGGAACTTCATTGGGGCGTATTCTCAACAGGTCAAAGTTATATGAACGGCTGTTGAATTAACGCAGAAGGATAACCGAACGTAGTGATATTAAAACTTTTCATAATCAAAGAAGTTGCATTCATTTGTTGCATTAATGAATTCATTTGTTGAATTCTACATGTAAACGGTTTCAAATAAGTTTTAAAATATCTTTAAGAACGGGGGAGTTTTACGTAAAAAAATAATTTTAATGACTGTAAAGGTATTGTTAAACTATTAGTGCAAGTGTAAAAGTTGCTCGAAATCGCTTTCGCGAAACCGCAAAAATTAAATTGCTCGAAATCGATCAATTCAATTTTGACTTTCACATGTCATGGTTTTTGTGCCAATTTTACAATTGTATACGTTTGTTTAAGTTCTTGTTGCTAGAAATAGATCAATTTAATTTTGACTTTCACATGTCATGGCTATACGTTTTTGTAACAATTTTACAATTTTATATGTTTACAGTATTTCTAAGGTTCTAAATTAATTCACCCGACTATTACAATATTATGATCAGTAATCGCCCGGAACTACACTTATTTACAGATACCAGATGTTTAAATTTATCAACACAATTCCTGTGTTTTTTACGGAAAAATTTCATATTTCAATTATGGGTGGCGCCTTATTTTTAAGTCCGATACTCATAAACTTTTAGTGGAAACAGCCATGAAGTGATACAAAAAAAGCTTGAAAATTGGTTGAAAACTGTACGATGAGTTAAAATATAAATAAAAATTATTATATTAAATAAACATAAAGCTTATTAATAAGAAAACGTGACAAGTCTCCGTTCTACCCCTGGCGCGCCACCCCCATGCAAGTGTTTTTGAGAATCCTGTTATCTCCTGCTCCATTCAGCGTAGTACTGTAATTAAGGTGAAGAAGAACGTACTCATTTTCCTTGGCTACTCTTTTTTGATTATTGCAACTAAATTAATTGAAAACTTCAGTTAAAAGTTGTAAAAACATATAATTTTATATAATTATAGACCTAACTGAAATTAGAAATTTTATTTTAAAATTCTATAACCGCAAAAAAATTTGTCTTTCTTCGTCGTCTTGGAAGAAGTTAAGAGCCAATCTCTATCTTAAATAGTTAATTTTAAAACACAATCCTCGTAAACCTCTGCAGCCATCAAATTCGCCTAGCGCTACACGGTCGCTTTTCGGTAAGATAAAATATTTTGACAACGAATCAACTTCCAATACCTTTAACATCAAAACTTTTACTTTATACTAGTTTAACATGCACCAATATGGAAATATGTAAATTTAATAGATGCAGCAACTTCTTCATCGTCAAAAGCTATCGTCACACATAAATATCGTACCTAAATATTTTACCGTGTAAATATATTGCATTCTAGTTTTATAATGCTCTCATAATGTAAATTCACAATATTTTCTTACAGAAATACAGTTTGGAAGCATTGAAAACAAGATATCTGAGGCGAAAGTCGTGAATAAAAATTTAGCAAATTGTTTATAAAGGCTTACCTGTTGAGTAGGAGCGAGGTAGGTCCAAGTAAAAGTAACGTCGCACCGTCCACACGCCACTGTACCGGACACTGTACTGTACCTTACTACTGCCGAGGTAGGTAGGTAGGTACCTGCCTAGGCGCGACCCCCCTCTCGCCCCGGCACAAACACTATCACTATCACTATCGCTGTCACACCCTGTTGATTCCGGTGGGTACACCATCTCGACTTGAAAAGCAGGGGAAAATATTACAATCATTCTTACATTAGCGACTTAAAAAAAAAATCAGATTAAGAATATTTGTAACTTAGGCACTTCCCTGAAATGTTCTTGAGTTTAGTCGTTAAAAGTCATAGACAAGTCGAAATGTGACTTTTGTCTTGTTTTACTATTGTTGGTGTTTTAAATAAGATTGCATGTACGTAAATATTGTCGTTAATATAAGGTGATGGTATTGGTGGACAATTAATTTACCTCTTGACTTTCACAATAAAAACGGCTAAACGTATATTTTCTTCAAAGAATTAATAAGGTATTTTTTTTGCAATTGAATTAGTATTTGACTTGATTTGTATTGAAATGTTCAGAGTTAGTGTTGATGTGTTTTATAATGCGATGGAATTAATGTGATAGTATGATAAAAGAAGCAATCAGTCAAAAGAATAATAAAAATGACCGTTCCGAAATTATTTGGAAATTATAGATAGTTTAAAAACGTAACTGAACAAAAAATATTTTCTGTAAGTTAATCTTTACGCGTAAGTGAATATTGAATATTTGGTTCTTGTAGATCGCATTCCGATGAAACCATCTACTTAAACTATCACAACCTTCAAGAAACTAAATAATGAGTAAACATGATGTTCGAGCCTCTTCATAGGTTTAGATGGCATCTTTGAAAGGCACACAGTCTTATAGATATGCAATATAACAATAAGAATGGCCTTTAAGTTCCAATCCAGAAAAATTTTTTGCGAAACTAAAACCAAACTAATCCTAAATTTTTTCTATAATGACACGAGTAGTGTAAAATTGCGGCCGCTGGCCCAGTTCAAGGTCACCTGAGGGATGACGTCATCGAGGTCAATGACCTCACCGATGACGTCATCGATGACGTCATCGATGACGCAATCGATGACGTCATCACTAATGACGTCATTTCGATGACGTCACACCCATGACGTCACAGAAATGACGTGCTGATGACGTCATCACCCCTTACGTCATCAAAATGACGTCACCGACGCCACTAAGGTCAAGGTCACGCAGAAACTTAAAATTTTTTAGCACTTTTGCCGTTTCTCGCACTACGCTCCGAGTTTCAGTCAGAGTCCCCGTGACCTTGACCACTTGGAGCGAATTTTCGACAAGAAACGGCAAAAGTGCCAAGTTAAACTCGAGTTTCTGACATGACTCTGCCTAAATGGGCAATCGGTTATCCCTCAGGTGACCTTGAACCAGTACAACGCCCGCAATTTTATGTTACTGTGACCTTGAACACTTAACAACGGAGCGCCGACACCGATGCGCACCCCACGACAGCCACCGAGTGACTGACTATCAGGCTCTGTGTACTCTAGGTATATGGGGAAGTGGAGGGGGAAATCTCAAGGTCATCCAAATGGAGTTTTAAAAAAGTTGAAGAGTAGAAAGACTACTCTTGTGCTTCCTGGGCGACCTCATCAATCTCTAATGGATCTGTAAACCAATCCGATCTGTAGCGGCAGGAGTCCAGAAAACAGGTGCACCACCCATCAGGTTGTCCGTAGCATTTCCGACAATTGGTAAGATTGGAGAAGTGAAATTTAATACACCGCTGCGGACAACAAGTATAAAAGTATTTGGATTTGTAGATTTTGAAAGTTTGTAGTACCGGCGGTGGCAGCTGTTGGTTCTTGCATCTACACCTGCAACATCCGAAGCATTCACATTGCCGGCAGGCCAGCCCATCCACTTGCCACTTTGGTAAGAGGAAACACTTATCCTCACAGCAATAGGTTGTCCCCGTCTCTTCCTCCCAACGCTTCTTTGCACAATATGTGACGCCTTGTATCTCCAAACACCTATGCTCGCAACATGAGATGCGCTTACTTTCCATAGTTGATGTTGCTTTGACGAGGGAGCACGATGAAGTGATGCTGTGGTCAGTGGGAATGGGGTTTATATAAACTAAGGTGAGTGGAGGGGGAAAGGTCAAGGTCATCCAAATGGAGTTTTAAAAAAGAAAAGAGTAGAAAGACTACTCTTGTGTATCTATAGCGATTTCATTGATAGTGAGTGCTTCTGTATGCCAAGTTGATCTGTACTGACAGGCTCCTAAATAATGTTTGCAAAAACCTGCAAAATGATTGTTGCACAATTTGCAGCCAGTTAGCTGTTTTAATGTGAATTCAATGCAACGTTCAGGGCAACAAGTGTACTTATGCCCTCTCATCTGGTACACATGGAATGTCTTCAACTCCGGTTTCGGCTTCTTCCAAGACTTGCACTTACACATGCATTGACCAAAAGCTTCACATTTTCTACACGCCAGGCCATCCGCAACATCAATGTCATTCGGCCATGAAAAACATTTCCGTTCGCAACAGTAGTTGAGTTGACTCTCCATGTTGCTGTGGTGAAGGTGCGCGATGAAATGATGCTGCAGTCATTGAGAGTGCACCTTAAATAAACTCAGTGGAGGGGGAAAGGTCAAGGCCATCCAAACGGAGTTTTAAAAAAGATAACTAGTCGTCCTCCTCCTCCTCCTCATCCGTTGTACTTAGAGAGCTGTCAGACGAAGAGCCCCGTGCAGGTGCTCCCCAGATGAAAAACAAATCAATTTTAAAACGAAGACCAGGATCTTGCATCATCAATTCCTTTAATTTGTCACATACTAAGTCGACCTTGTGTAAGGTGTCAACAACAAGCTTCCAATTCGTTGGTTCAATATAACTTGTAGTAGAGTCTGCCTCGCTGATAACCACATTGTCCGGCCGTATTGGAGTGTAAAGATGTGTAAAGTTCTTTGGCTGTAGCTGAGGTTCAGGCTGGCTGGAAGTGGAAGGTTGAGTGTGGACCCCTGTCGCATCGAAATCCATAGTCATTCTACATTCAATGTTGGGGTTTTCGTTTAATACATACACCAATTTCTCATGCAACATATCCACTTCTGCCGAGTCTTGCAGATGAACATTCCAGGAAAATGGCCATTCTTCATCCGTAGTGGAGTCAACTCGAGAAAGAGTGCTGTCCGCCATGATAGCTAAGCAAGGAATGATGTGAGCTACAGACTGTGGTAACAGTATTGAAAAGTAGAGGGGGTAAACCAAAAGTACGTGGAGGGGGTATTTTCAAGGTCATTTAATTTGGGTTTTAAAAAAAAAGGAAATAGTGGAGGGGGAATTCTCAAGGTCATCCAATTTAGGTTTTTAAAAAAAGGAATGAAGCTTACTCCTCTTCAGCCTCGTTGTCCCCTGCATCTTCATCAGCCTCATCTTCATCGACGTCAGACTCGCCGTAAGGATAGATCGGGGACATGGGCGAATATTGTGGAGATTGTTGACCGTTGTTGTCGTCCCCTTGCATTCTAACTTGGGACCAATCATAATTTAAATTCATTTGTATTATGATCCCAGGGTTGTCCCGCAGTATTTCCTTCATACGTTCGCAAATTGACTCCAAATAGTGTACACTATCGATCGACAGTGTCCAACCCGTACTTGTACCGACATCAGTAGTGGAGTCAGCTTGGCTGATGGTGTTGTTGTCTGCCATGGTTGCTTGTCGGACAAGGAATGACGGTTGATGTGATGCTCATGCAGGAACATGGTGAAGTGGTGGGGGGTGTGGTGGAGTAGTGGGGGAATTTTCAAGGTCATCCAAACGGAGTTTTAAAAAAAAGGAAAACTTACAAAGTAACATTGAAACTTTCCAATTGATGGTGGCGAGCGTTTTCTTCTGCAACCTTGCCGACACATGTGACTATGCCGTACAGTATGAAAAGTACAACCATAATAAGGCCGAACAATAAAAGATAGCCGTTGACTATCATGATATTTTCTGAGTGGATCTGTTTTCTTCTTATCGCCCTCTCCTGCATCCTCTTCTCCAACTCGTGGACGAAGTCACAACATGCGTGAGGACATCTTTCATCTGTTGGTAGGTTTGCCATTGTTGATGTTGTCGGTGTGGCTGTTGAAGATGGAATGAGGTTTCCAATTGCGATGTGCCATGTACACCAATAGTCAAGTGGTGGGGGTAACAAAGCAGTGGAGGGGGAAGTTTCAAGGTCATCCAAATTGTGTTTTAAAAAAAAACCTATCTTGTTACTGAGCTTATATGTCAGTAACAAGATAGGTGTTTTTGCTCTTTTACTTCTTTAATATAATGAAAAAATATACATATTCTACAATGGTTAGGACAAGAAATACAACTGCTAGTCAGCTGAAGTAGTCCAAGTTGTCTGGCTCGGTCTTCATGGACGCTGGTGAGGAAGCCGTCGAGGAGTGTCCAGGCTCTTCCTTTGACTGCCGGGTGTTCCGTATATTGCAAGCGTAAACTTGCACATTTATACGGTAGCCTCGTGCCACCATCAGCTGCAACTCCTTGTATAAGTCGTTTAGCTCCTGCTGAGTCTTGATGCTCACCTCCTCGTAACTTGCGCAACTAACGTTCAGAGACATCTTGATGTTGCTAGGTTGGCTGCTGGAGTAGAAATGAAGCCGAGGCACAGCGCTTGGAGGTACATGAAAAAGTGGTGGGGGTAATAGTGGTGGGGGTATAGAAAATCCAATTAAACAGTTCTAAACTTTTTCCATCGATACAATGGAATGGAACAAATAGCGCAGGTGTCCTTGTAATTTTCAAATCGAAACAGTGGCGCTAGAAATCCGAATTGTTTTATACCACCATCCTGTACGAATCGCCGAAGGTCTCTGACGGCGGCCTCGCCACAAGGCCTACAAAAATTTCCCCGTCGTGGAACTTATACCAGGAGTATTCCGAATACCCTGTATTTTCCCTCCTGTAGCGTTTGACATCTTCTTTTATTGTTAGTGGGATATTGTCTTGTAAACATGTTGGGAACAAGTCCTTGTGAGTTATAACTCGTTGTATGCAAAGCTCGTACAAGGTGCTCATCGTTTGCTAGTTGGCAACAGACTGACCGTTTTTCGCATCCAAGCAGGTTTGAATCCTAGTGCGGTAGTGGGGGTAATTACAGTAGTGGGGGTAATTGTGAAATGCAAAGGTCAAAGGTCAAGGTCACCCGCGAAGTTTAAAAAAAAATGCAACATATCAATACGTGAAGTCTGTCACATATTGATATGTTGCATTTTTTGTTTTTTTTTTATTTTTTTGTCTTTTATGATTCGTTTATTTATAAAACATTACAACAACATATGTACAACATTAAAACTTAAATCTAACACTGCTGCTTGTCAGCGATGTGGATGGTCAACTCTGTAGAATTGCTACCCGTGCAGCCGTGGGACACCAGGTATAGACACCCGGGTTGAATAGAGCGAAGATCCTCGTTTTGTAGAAGATGGACGAATCTCTTGGGCAGGTACACCTGGAACTTTGGTTCATCCCCCGGAGTAAACGGTGCCTCGCTGAGACTGCAGCAGATGGCCTCCCCAACTGTAGTCTCCATCTTCTTCATAGCATGGATTATGTAGTGCTTCTCGTCTTTTAGTTCCGAGCACTTCTTTACAGGTAATATTGTTGACTTGGAGTGAGCATTGAACTGCTCGACCAAAGTCTGAAGGAACTGGTGAGATGCCATGGTCAGGTTACAGATCGTCTTCTTGCTCGGAGATGTTGTCGTCTCGGAATCTCGAGTAATACTCATGCCAGGTCCCTGTCTGCTCCCCACTTATATACTCTCCGTTACCCCCACCACTCCCCAATTCCCCACTTTGAAGGTAAGAGGCGAGTTTATAGGCATTTTTCAAAGCGCAATGTCTATCTTTATCATGTTCTGGGCTTTTTGTACAAATACATATGGTTTCCAGCATGTATTGATAATTCTTATCCAATTCCACATTATTAACCGGAACATGAGTAAATCCTTCGATCCATCTTTTCTTTTCCAGCCCCTTTGTGTAAATATTGGTAAACTTGTCTGAAAAGTGATGCATAATGTGATACAAGTCCGTGTAACTTGTAAAACCATCATACCAATCGATATGATGGAAGTGTTTTGAAATCCATCTGTTGGTAGTAGCGGCTTTACTAGTTAAAGACGAATAAGAACATGGTGGTTTAAATAAAAACGAATAAGGAACACTTGTATTCATGTCCAAAAACACAAGTTCTTTTATAATGAATCTATCATCATTACCACGAAACGCTTGAAACTCAATAATACCAGGCTTGGACTTTACTTGTTGTTCTTCTCCCTTGTCCATTTTGAAGGTCACACGTCTGCTCATTACGAAGTCAGGAGGTCAACTGATTTCCACACCACGGTAGGTACTACTTTTATACCAGGCCGTACAGTTGTTGGCGCGTTGGTGTATATTTAACGTGGGCACCGTCCCCAATAGGCCTAACCCCACAAAATGTTGGTTATTGTTTTAAAAACTAACCATTGTCATTTAAGTTTCCATCTTTATATTTTCCTTATTTTCATTTTCATCACTAACACTTGATTCTTCTCCTCCATCTTCCTCTTCTTCCTGTTTTACTGATTTCTTATGTAGTTGAGCGTACTTTTCCAATTGTCTCCACATCTGTACTTCATGAGGAACTCTATTAAATATAGAAGTATCCACAGGTCCGTATAATATAGGTGCGTCCGGTTGTTTGTCCAAAGTGTCTTCCAGATAATCTTTAATAATCGAACTTGAAAACACCAGTTGTCTCAAGTATCTTGTTATAGGTTCAGTAGCACAAGTTAAAATGAAAAACTCCTCTCGATTAAGTTGAATTTTGTTATCATGTCTTGTTGTGTCTCTAAACCGTAGCTGATGATCACCACGTTGTTTAATGATATCAATTTCCACATTTGAATCCAAAAGTCCTACCCTTGTCTTTCTTCCAAACATGTTACTACTTAAATAGCATTCTAGCAGATGCAAATGTTTCATAAACGATTCCCAAGCACTGTCCGTAAACAAAATCATTTTGGGTCCATGAGTTAAAATTACAGTAGGGGAATAATCTGTAGATTTCATAACACCGATTAAAACACTTTTATCCAAACTGGAAGAGATTGGGTAAAATATTCGCAAAAATACCTCACTCAATATGTTTGGAGAAATATTATCTTCAATATCCCTTTTTCTCTTTTGTATAGTCTTTCTTCTTTTACCTTTTTCTTCAACATTATTACTGGCGTGAAGTTGTCCGCAAACGTTTTGTTCACCTCCTTCCTGGTGACCTTGAGGATCTAAAAACTCAGATATCTCCTTCTCAATATCTACCACATTTTCAGGTGTACCACTAGGAGAAGCCATATTGAATACGATGCTACCCATACAACAGTAGGCAACAAACTGATGAGGAGCGGTCTGTACGCTCTGCTTTTATACTCGCGGAATGAAACAAAACCGGTTCTTACAATACATTTTTAACAATTCCAGTTAAAGGTGTGTATGTTACGATTTTATCATGTAGAATTAAACAGTATGCAGTTGTATTAGCCGGTATAGCATCGTTGAATTCCATTTCTATTTTTATATCCACACTTGAAGACTTTACTGATTCATTTTGTTTAGAACAATCGATTACAACTATTGGGTAGGCATCGAAATATTTGTCAGGTGGTAATAAAGGTGTATTTGTTTTACCGTAATATGAACTTTGGAATCTCGCGTACATATCGTACAATATACTGTATTTCTTCTTAGTGAATGACACATTTAAATTGTCGTATGGAAAGAATTGTGAATTTAAATAAACTTTAATATTTTTCAAGTCACAATGATCAAATTGTCCTGCATGTTTAGTAATGGCGTCTCTTCTACCTGTTTGTAAACCAAATATAATATACCTGGTTCGTTCTACATAATTCGATGTTTTAACAGTCCAAGTGTGTCGATCCGTAGTAGGTAAACTGGGATGCTCATGAAATTCCCAACTTCTAAATGGAATAACAATATCACGATCGGCTTTTAATTTTCTTAAAAGTAGCATTCTATGCTCGTCAGCCAATTTAACATGTGGAACTCTCCATACAATTTTGTCTAATTTTAATTTCCATTCTAAAGTCGCATCTGTAGTAGCATCTGCAGCTTTAATAATGTCTTTATCGTTAGAAGATCTCAACAAAACTAATTCTTGTTTAACGTTTAATATTATTTTCCTATAATCTTCAGCAAAACCAAGCAGCAAACGTAATGGAATATGAAAATCAAAATATCCATTTGGATTTGGAGTGATCGTGTCAATCGTAGGTAATACCCATCCGGCAGGTTTAAGTAAATTGGTTTCATTGGGTGTTATAGATGTTAATCCTTTTAAAGTTGTCGTAATACCTACTTTTTTAGTGGAATCAACTGTTACACCTGATATTTCATATCTAATTTCATCAAATAGGAAAGCCATAGGATTATTTATAAATGGAACTGTTGTACCAACAGTAGTACCGTCCTTTTTAGTAACTTGTCCTTCAATATACAAGTAACTTTCACATGGTAGTGTGTAAATGTCTTGATTTTGTATGGGAATACGAATTTCATCGTTATTGTTTAATTTCGATGAAGTGTAAGGGTTGTGGGTGTGATATTCTTTTTCCCATAGGGTTTCGTCGAATGTTGGACCCTGCGCTATATCCAGTATATCCATACTCGGTTAATTTTAATCCAATTCTCTCTAAGAAACGAATGTTCTCGCGTGTTAACTCCTCCACAGCTGAAGAGCTACTAATGCGGTTTCCCGTAGGTTGTTCGCTTTTAAATGTTAAACCCATGGTTTTGTATTAAAGTGTCGATTTTAAATGTAATCTAATCGTAATAGGCTCTTCTCTGAAGTCTACCAAGTTACCGTCTTGATCCAATACGCTCAACACGATGTCTGAAATGAAAGTGGTGTTCAACGGTAGATATACCAGGTTTTGTGGCTTTTCAACAATTTTAAATCCAGGTGGTACACTTGGGTAAAAAGTATGTATGATGTGGGTGTTAGCCCCATCCCTGTAAGCACCTTGTATAATGTTACAAGTTATGTCTATACTATTGACTTTTAATATTGTTACTGTTTTCTTACCGGAATGTGTTACATCTGGTTCTAAAACAGGCTCATCGTTGGAAAATCCTAATAAATCACCAATTGAGTTTGGTTGAGTGAAATCTATATAATATTTGGAAGTAATTTCAGCTTTCATCTTATTATTATTACCTTTTAATGTTATATTGTCTTTTCCCATTTTAGTTTGCAAAAATTCATTTATATGATCAATTTCATAAGAACCTGTGGGTAACCTGCACTCTTGTAAGTCTGTAAATTTTCCACTGGCATCCTTTCCCTTATAATAATGCAATACGTTATTTTTACCTTCCGTAACATTGGGGATAGAGTTGTAAGTTGTAAAATCCAATAGTGCCGCCTCCCAAAACCTTCCTTTTTGCAAGCGTAACGCTGGAAAAAGGATACTTCGTAAAGTGGACGATTTTCCTGTTAATGATACCGTATAGGAAGACATCTCAATAGTGACTGATACTTTTAGCTAGAAATTCCAAACATAAATGGCCGCATATTGAAGTATTATCAGGTTGTTCTCTTTTATAGTTATAATATATGTTTTTAGCAGATTTAAAGTAATTTTGAAGTTCTTTTGGTGGTGGCAAATTACCGAAACTATCAAAATAATATACATTGTTATTTAGTTTCTTATAACAAACCCAATGGGTGCCAGGCCCTTCAGTATTATCCAAATTTACAATTCCAGTCTCATTTTGCCACATTTTCTTTGGTAAACTGTCTTTCATAAACACACCGCGGAAAAATGGTATTTTTAAACAGGAAATATATTTAAATAATTCAATATTGGTTAATGCTTTATGTGGTATGACCAATTGATTTCTTTCATTTAATATGCACGATAAGGTCTTAGGTAAAGACCTGCCCCGTTTTTTACCATTGACCACACGGTGGGCTTCTTCCTGCCTTTTCTTGTAGATCGTCGTCTTCTTTTTATATTTCCTCCATGTTTTCTTGTGGTTGACCTCCTTTTTACTCTCCTTCTCCTCCTTCTTCCACCTCCTACTGCTGTTTTAGCCTTCATACCTGCTGTTACTGCTAAAGCTGCTGCTTTTTCTGCTATGCTAGCGTCACTTGATTTTACTCGTTGCCAAGCTATGTCCGCAAGCTTTTTGTCAGCTCTTGATCTATTTTTTGAATCGGCAAACGTGGAATATGCGATATCGTGTTCTTTACAAGCCTGATCTAACTTATTTATGCCAGGATCGCCTCTTTCCAGTCGTTTTTTCAATTTAGTTCCTGGTCCGCAATACTGATAACCTCCCGGTATATGAAATTCGTATGGTAATGCGTCTATTGCTCTATTTACTATGGATCCTACTGGAATTCGTTTTAAAGCTTTACTTAACAGAGAAACCGCTGTAGATGTGATCCCACTTCCTTTCCTCGCAATGTCCCGATTTGGACTGATATACCGAAATGTCATTAATGTCTTTTATAATTGCAATTCGCAACATATGTGTTTCCTCTATGAGGAGTTAAACATAAATGAAGTTGTTTGTTAAGATATTCAAGTTATATATCAAAAGTACCCCAATTAGCAATGTTAGAAGTTCTAAATTTTATAGTTTTAGGGTTATAAAAGTATTTATTAACAATTTCCTGTTTTATCCATCTTCCTCTCAAGTTTTCATCAAGCGAAGTATATGTTTTATCTGCAATATAATTGTGCATATCAAATAATAAATTACCTATTACTTTTACAAGGAAATTAACAGTTACAGCATGATCTGCATGATCAGGGTCTTTAAGCTCTGTTATACGTTTATTATTACAAGTATACACTTTATTATCCATTTGTGATAATGTGATAGCCTGTCCTACAGTTGCAGCATCATTTGCTTCTCTTCCTTGCGCCATGTTTGTTAATTTTTTATTACTACATATAAAAAACGCATGGTAATTATTTGGATCTAGATGTACTGTTTGTCCTAAGGCAGCCGCGTCTCTATCTGCATGACCCCATGACACATTTGATAACCTTCCATGCCTGCAATCCCAATAAGCGTTTTTGTATGTCAATAAATGAAATTTTTCATTACCTTGAATAAAGTCATCCCCTTGCTTTGATAATACTTCATCTCGTTTTGCAAATCCAGTTGTTTCTTGTTTTAAAGTCTCTTTCATTTGACCCACTGTTGCACCATCAGATGGTGCTGAACCATCTTTTACATTCGCCAAACAATTGCCAAGACAATCGATAACTCCCACATCACGTATGACACAATGATCTTTTATATATTTGAGATTTACAGCATCATTTTCATTTTTTGGATAACCTATATCGTTAATAACAAATTTATAAAAAGAAAATCCATCTTTTGTCTTTTCAGGTATCAAAGAATGTAAATAGCGTCTATTTACGCTGTCTTTTGCATCTTTAGGGTCATCTACGTTGGATATACGTTTATTGTTGGCACTATACGTTTTCCCATTGAATTTTAACGTATTTTTTAATTCAGATGACAAATAACCTTTGTTTATTGCATCACCGTTTTGATTTGGTTTACCAACGTTGATGATTCTATGATCTTCTGCGTCATATGTGTTATTTTGTAGTCTTAATGTTGGCGATATCTTTTCCTTTAATATTTTTAGATTTATTGCATCGTTTTCATCCGTAGGATCTTTTATGTTTTTTAACCTTTTATTACTCATATCATAATCTCCATCAGGTGTTTGTGGTAAACCAGCACTTCTTTTTAAACTATTGGCATAATATAACCCATCCGAGGAGTAACGTCCGAACTTGTCGACACTCATGGTGCAACTGAATAGTATTCTAGGGAGTAACGCATTTTTATGAGATTACCCCACGGTTTCGGAGTTCATCCACTAAAGCCACCCATTCGTTTTCCAATCCAGTATGACCCGCTTCTTTAGCTTCATGTATTAGTTTCATTCTATCCACCAATTTATTGATATTATTGTAATAAATCACATTTGTGTTATATAGTTTCTTCATTAAACCTGTACCCGTAACGGACTTACTTCTTTTTCTTCGTTCCTGAGCACTTACATCCAAAGTGGATGCCATAAATCTTCGTTTTACAGGTTTTCTTTGTGTTAACGGCATTGTTTGTCTTCTAGTTGGTATTAACTTGGATACAAATTCTTTATATTTTAAAGACTTAGATCTAAAAGGAGGCTGGTCAGGTAAATACTTTCTCCTATATGCATTTGTCTGTTCCAAAATATTTTTATATGCTTCCATGTCTTTTTCTTTCACTACCGATACTGAAGGCTTATTTTCAAATAATAATTCAAATAATCCTTTTGTGCCCTTATACCTTTGATCACCAATGACAATATTATCATGTTCGTCAACGTTTAACGGGCTATTACCTATCATTAAACCGTCTTCTGTTAATCTCGCTCCATAACTATGGTAATTCTTATTAGGAATTGTTCCGAGTAACATTTTTACCATGTATTTCCTTCCTAAAGGTCCTTTGTTATGAATGTTTTCATCCAATAAGCTTATGTTTGACGGACCTTCCCTTGTCTCTTCTTCTTTTTCCTCTTCACTAGCAGTTGATACAACTTCATGTCCTCTTTTGGCTTTTACTTCATATAATTCTTTTATTCCACTATAGTCCGGTGATTCTAGCTCTCTTTCGGGTTCTCCACCGGTAAAACCACTATACGTAGAGGATTCCAGGTCTTCATCACTAAAATCTTCTGATTTTACATTTTCTCTTTCAAACTTCGTAATAGGTGCAATCGCATCTCCTTCCAATACAGGTTTAGCAAATTTTTTGTTTAATTGTTTCAAGGGTTCAGTAATAGGTTTAAAAGTAGATTCAAGGAATTTCTCCCTCTCGCTAATACCTAGTTTCAATGCTCTGTTTTTAGCCCGAATAGAATCACTAAGTGATTTTATTTCTTTTACTAATTTTTCTTGGTTAACCATGTTTGTAGCAAGACGTGTTGTACAACAATGAATGTGTTATACCACGTTTAATGTATTAATATAAATTTATCAAATCCTATCCTGTATCGACCATTGTTTAGCGGTTGTTCCTTCATAATTGTTAGGAACCCATACTTTTCAGCCCAAGCCTTTCCACACAACTCTTTAAATCGTTCAAATGTCATATCCGCATTTACATGATCAAAATATATATGTTTTAGGTTGGTTTCGTCCTGTTTAAATACAATTAACATGTTTGCATTGTCTCTAATGAGTTGTTTAGGTATTTTGCTGTAAGTTTGGCCAATATAAATGCTATCTATGTTGTTATGTCGACCCATAGCGAAGTAATTCCTTATTGTGTTTTGGTTTTCACAAGATACATCGTCGAATATAAACACGGAGAATGGTTTAGCTTCTTGTGGCTGCATGACACTTTCGCTTGCATTAAACTTTAAATATTTAACTTCAGGCACATTAGTCAGTATTTTTTCCAATAATTGATACTTTGGTTGTTGTAGTGATTTTGAAAATACATATAGATTGTTAAATCGTAATCCTTTAGGGTTTGTAATCAAATTGAATACTACATTAGTTTTTCCACAGTTAGAAGGTCCGGTAACCAGACAACGAACGGTGTTTGGTAACAAATTGCCATGCTTCCCACTATTGAATTCTGAATTATCCACTGTGAGTTCATCTATATTATTAATAGTAAAACTCTCTTTTTGTGGTACTATCTCCATCCTTTGTAATGGTTCAACCTAAAATGATTCTCTATCGTTATATCAAATCCTTTTTAGGTATCCAAGAATCTTCCGTCTTATTAAATCCTAACCATCGTACTTTGACCTTATCTTTTTTCCGTTGCAACACCTTTTCAACTAAATATACATCGCCTACTGTTGATTTTAACATTTCATGTCCATAAAACCCTCCTTCAAGCAATTGTCCTTTATTATCTTTTAAAATATATGTCTCAGGTACTGTAGGTTGTACTTTGAATACAGTAAAAACCTCATTGGTCCAATTTGGCAGGTATCTTTTACTGAATACACCTTTATATTTACTTATTCGCACTTTATCACCCACATTAAATTTTTTAGGCTTTAGTTTTTCAACTTTTGGTTTAGTATTCGTTTTTATACGTTTTAATACAAGGTTTTCATTTTTACTAGTTACTTGGTTTGGTTTCATCCCGATAGTCCTATGAAATTTGTTATTGTAATCGTTTATAAGTTTTGGTAACATATCAATCCATATGTGCGATCCTCTGTTGGAAAACATTTTATACATTGCACTTTTTAAAGTTCTGTTGAATCTTTCGATTATTGAGGCTTTTACTTCTGAATTGGTTGAATAATGGTTTATATTGTGTTTTTTCATTAAATTTGCAAATTCCTTATTAAAATATTCTTTTCCATCATCTGTTTGTAAATGTTTAATAGTATGTTTGTCTCTTTGTATAGCTGTTTCCATTCCTTTTGTAACACTTTTGCCACTTTTATCTTTTAGTGGTAAAGCATCTGCCATTTTTGAAAAACAGTTAATAACAGTCAATATGTATTTATATCCTTTATTTTGTTTGCTATAAGGAATCATTTCGATTAAATCCGCTTGATATAAATCATTAATTCCTTTTATCACCGTATTTCTTCGTGGAAACTTTCTTCTTGCAGGTTTATGAAGTTCGTTGACAATTTGTTGCTTCAAGTCCTTCATATTGCAGGTTTCAATGTTTGTTGTATCACATGTATAATCACAATGAATGTTGTTTTAAATATTCACATCATTTATATGGGTCAAGGTCATCCAAACTTGTGTAAAAAAATGGGGAACACGGCGTTGGACTTGCCGTGTTCCCCATTTTTTTACGGAAGGAGAAAGGAATAAGGTCGTAGTTGTAGAAGGACGAAGAATAGGTTACTAGTTGATAGGGTTTAGAGAGTAGTGGCCAAAAGGAAGAGTGTGGATTTTGTCGGGCATAATGTATCTTTTATCATCCCGAGCTGACAACGCTTTTTTAATTTCGGTGACACTGTAGACTTGATGCTTGAAGCTTCGGATATTGTTGAATGTTGCTGATATCGTAGTATCTTCAAACAAACAAGTCTTGTAGTGGTCAAATGTCACGTGTTTTTTCAAATAAGATGTCTTCACTCCTTTTGCTTTCTTCACTGTCGGTGTGTTGTTCTCGTGGTACATCTTAAATGAATACAATTTCGCCATCAGCGCCACTATTTCTTCTAAAGGCATTCCATTTGCTTCATCTTTGAATTTTCCAATTACTTTTTTATATTTTTCATTAAAATTTGGATGGTTTTTCGGATAGTCAGAAAAATCGAAATCTTCTTTGTATGGAAAAGTCCTTAGGTCTTCATACATGTCCAAAGTCTTTATCCAGTAGATAAACGCGTCCGTATCCATGTATGCGACTCCAATGTTTTCCCTTCCGTAATGTTTAACCATTTTGTTATAATGGAAATCATACATCAGGGTTTTACTTATATCCAAAATCGACATACCTATGTATAACGGACGGTCCATGACTATTGTTGTTTTCTTCATACTGACAGCGACTAGATTTTCGTTTATAATCATGGATGTTCCGAAATTTGGTTTTTGCACTAATTTTTCCAATTTCCTAGGATCACTCACTAATTTTACATTTTTGTGTTTTCTTTTGTTCTCCAAGGTCTTCCCAAAGATGGCATTGTTCATTAATTTATAGAAGTCCTTTTCAAATGCTGTTGTCGCTGCAGCTCTTCTTGCAGTGTTGGAATCAATATATGGTTTCAACCAACAAGACTGGGTGAATTCAATTGCTCTATGAATTCTCACTATACGTAGACCCAATTCAAGAGCCTGTTGAACTACCCAGTAGTGAGCCACATAGCGATCCTTATTCTCCAAGGTCATCATCAATTTTGGCCATCTTCCTGTCGGTGAAACTTCAGTCTTGGCTAGGAGAGGCAAGTCGTAGTGATGGTCATGAAGGTGCTCTGGATATTCGAAATCACAGTCCAAAATATAGCCTTTTGGACCATTCTTTGGAATCTGTGAGATGTCTCCAATGGTGGCCGGGTCGATCCATTTGAAGTCAGCGTAGGGAAGCGGATTTGACATTGCCCAACCATAAAGGTTGTTTGCGTCAAAGTAGCCAAGGTAGACCGATGGTTGTTGCTCGTCGAAGCCGGGGATGTACTTGTTGTTGGCTTTGACATGACGTGTTACAGCTTGTGTCAAACCGCCCCGTACACCAGATTCCATCATGAGCACCATATCGATATCCGTTAGAAGTTCCAGTCGACAGTTGGTTGACTTTAGCATAGCTTGCCATGCTAATCCTGGAGATGTGTACGAGTGTAGAGGGTCCAGTCCATAGGCGGAGAAGCAGGTGTTTCGGAATTCTTCCATCACATCGCACAGCAGAGTTACGTCCAATTTTATATAAAAGTCAGAATATTCCCCTAAGGTTTGAATGTTTAGTTGGTTCCAAACATTACAAGCATGATTGTAGTCTTCAACGGAGATTTCACTTTCGTTTAATTTGCTGTTGAAGGCTTCGATCGGTGGTAGACTGGTTTCTTCAAATTTTTCTGTAGATGTTATGTAGTCGTAGGGGAATACTCCTTTACGTAATACTAAGTCCAATTTATCTTCAGGTACAATCTTGCTGGTTTCTTTTAGGTCTTTTCTTCGTAGATTCTCAGACAATCTGCTCAAACTAGATGGCATAAATCTATAAGAGTCTACAAAGCGAAGTTTAATTTTACCTACGGTTTTTGAGAAACTGATGTACTTTTCCAATGTTGTAGCAAGAACATCAATTTTACCATCATCTCTTCCTAACTCTGGAATAATGAAGTGGGAGTCGTAGCCGCTAAGATTGTGTAACACGACAGGGATAAAGTGGGGCAGTTTGTAATTTATATTGCATGAATTACAAGCAGCTCCTCTGTATAAACCTGTCAGGTGATCGTGATCTCTTACTTTTGGATTTTCTTCACTGAAGCTCTTCTCGCATAGATAACATCTTGATGCCATATTGTATTCTTCTTGTTGATTCTCATTCAAAGGTTCCATAGGTACGACATTACCATACAAGCGTTGTACCTTTTCAGCAATGTCATACAACTGGTCTACGAAATACTTAGCGGCTTCTTCACCACGGTAAAGTATTGGAGTGGATGTTAAACCATAGTTTTGCAATTGGTTTTCAGACAAGGTTGATTTCACTATTAGACAAAAACTGTTGGGTTGATGCAACTGATATTTTGTTCTTCTAGTCACTTCACCGTCCGGCAGCTCCTGTGGTACTAACGTAGATTCAAAATCTGCGTAGATGACTACTGGAATCCGATATTGGTGAACTGTTTTGTTAAATTGGATACACGCTCGAGATGGTGGTGGCAGACTAATCTTCACTTCATAATTTTCATTACAAAGTCTTTTGTGTTCTATCAACCACTCTAATCCTCCTTGTCTTATTTCTTTATATGTGAAACAAAAACATCTTTTACACACTGTTAACCTACGCCTCTGTTTTGATAATTGATTTCGAATCAAGGATGCAAAGTCCTTTATCCACACATAATGTGAAATTTCACCCTTAGTGATCAGTAACAAATCAGTGTGGTTTCTTTGCTCAACTTTTACTACCCGCAAAGGATAAACGTTGTTCGAATCATCCAGACCGAAAACATTCACTGAAACGCCAGGATTTTTCTTTTCAAATTTGTCTATGTCTTTCAATGTAACTGGGTAGGTGAGGCCTTGAAAGTTGTAGCGGTGTTCATTTTCGTAATACTCTCTACCAACTCTTTCAGGATGATCTTTAACATACTTGGTTAACATTGCATACTTAAAACATTCATTACCTTCATTTTGCACATTCCTACACGATTTAGTGTTTTGGATTTTCTTTGGTAAAGGGATAAAACTACTACCCCTTAAACCATATCCATGCTTGTGAACCCTTACATCCATACCTTCAATTGATGACAAAGTCCATCCAGATCCTCTTCCTTCATGTTCTTGAAGTTTTGTTATAAGTTCTTCCAAGCATTCTTCAATAATATCATCGATGTTGGAGGTAAAGGTAAGGGTTCGGTTTTTGGTAATGAACGCTCTCAATGCTGTTTCACCATCAGTATTGTTAAACATAGCCTCTAACACCATTCCAAATTTAATAAAATTTAATCTTTGTAGTTCTTCCCTCAAGGTTCCACCAACAAGTTCCTTAGCCTGGGTTATAAATGTTTCCAGTTCCAATTGAACATTATTAATTTTAAAATGTGTTACAACTCGTCCTGGCAAGGCCGTGGTGCGCAGTTGTTTCACATCTTCTAGTTCTTCTTCAGTGTCCTCTTCTTCAGTGTCTTCTTCTTCAAAAGGTCTTCTAGCAGTAGATGGTCCAGCACCAGCAAATTGGATCACACTAGGTCTTCTTCTTTGCATTTGCTGTAGATAGCTGTCCCAGTAGTCCGTCTGCTTCTGGTGCTCTTCCAAAAACCGGTCAATTGAGTCTAAGTCTATTTCATCCATGGTAATATCTTCTTTTCTATCTTCGTCTTCATGTAATTCTCTGTGTATGGTGAAAAGATCTTCGTCTTGAAAGATTTCCCCACAAATGTCGCAAAGAGCCATTTCAAACAGTTTGGCTTTGAATGCACACTCTGTGAATGTCCACGCAATAATGAGCAGCGCACTCCACCGGGACCCTTTATATCCGAGGCAGATAGGTGGGGAAAGTGACGTCATATGGAAACAGGTTATCACTCATGTGCTAAATTTAGCCTTTACACAACCGTTTGTAATACATTTATCAGTAGGCTTGATAAATTGATGATATTTGGTCTAGATTCAATAATTTGTACAAGTTTTTTCAAAGACGTCTGTTTGAGCAAGTTTATGTAGGTCAAGGTCATTTGGAATTATTATTTTGAGCGGGGGATAGAGCACTAAGCAGCATCATTTACTACAAAGTGCTCTATCCCCCGCTCACATTCTTTTTTAACTTTTTGTTTAAACTTTTTTACAAGGGTGAAACATCACCATCAGAGTCGGAATCATCCTCATCACGGAATAGGCAGCGATGACAATACATAATTCTTCTGGCAACTAACATCCTATCCATTGGACGATGGGGAGTGTCTTGTTCTTGTTCTTCTTCTTCGATTTCCAATTGGAATTCCATTTCCGACTCAGATGACGACTCTAATGTTTCGTAGGCGTGCAAGTCCACCTCATTGTCCGTTGAACCAGCTTCGTCAGAGTCCGTTTCAATATCCATTATCTCTTCCTCCTCCTCTTCTTGATCAACCGCAGGTAGTTGGTCCTCTACTTCTATAATTTCTAGAGGTATTACCTCCAGAATAGAGACAATTCTGTTGCGATGGAACACGGTGTTGTCAAGTGGAGCCATGGTATGGAAGTGTTGTATCCATCCAATTTGCTTACCCTTTTTATACCCCCACCAACTATACAATTTATGTGGGTCAAGGTCACGTAAAGATACCCTTTGAGCGGGGGATAGACCACTAAGCAGCATGCTAGTCCATTGCCGCAAAGTGATCTATCCCCCGCTCTGTTCTACAAAACCTCAATCAAGTCCAAGTCCAAGTCCTGTTTAACACATTTTATTCTAATTCCATATCCAATTTAAAAATTTCAATTTCACATGGTTTACATTCCTGATGTATCAAACACTCCAGCTCCCTAAACATATCGTCCAGTTCGTCCAAATTATGATGTCCTACTTTTAACACATGAAGGTGGTTCATGCTTTGCATTGTAGCATGACCATCAACAAACAAGTTTCTTTTCCACGCTAACATAAATTGGCAGTTTTCTTGAAAGATTTTTCTCACCAAACAATCATACACAGCCGTCAACATGTCTCTACAATCTTCATAGTGTACCATCACAGAATACCTGTCCAAGTTAGCACCAAGCAGCGATCCACTCATTGTTTCTAGCGTTCCACTGGAAGGTTCAAAGCAGAATGAAGTCGAGATGTATAGACCCCCTCTTTTATACCAGTTAACCGGTTGTCCTTGCTGTAAAGTGGGTCAAGGTCATCCAATGCTACCCTTTGAGCGGGGGATAGACCACTAAGCAGCATGCTAGTCCATTGCCGCAAAGTAGTCTATCCCCCGCTCTGTATTCTACACACACACACACACACACACACACACACACACATGTCCATGTCCAAGTCTTTCATTACATACCCAATATATATTCAGTTCCTTCATCATCACTATCACTCATCACTGCTTCCACAAACTCCACAGGATTAAAGTTAAATTGTTTCAATTGTTCTTTTAAGTTTTCAATTTGTTGGTCCTTTACTTCTAAAACACTGTGAAGATGTGATATGTAGTCCGCTGCCTCGTTGATGCTTGCTACTCTCGGATCGCCTAACTTCAAGCTGGGAACTACACCCTGCAGCCTGAAGTACGCCATACGCCTTTCTTGCTCCTGCCGTTGACCAGGACTGAGCAAGCCTTGTCCGTCTTGGCTTACCTCCAGCAAGGTCCGTAGCATCGGAGCTTTGCAGGCGTTTGCCCGAGCAACAGTTATGCTGTGGAATGGTCGAGCAGGTCCACGAGTAGCAGGCAGAACGTTGGCAGCATGCCTTCTTGAAGAAGAAGAGGAAGCCTGAGAAGTTTTGGAGTTGAAAGCCATGTTACAGTGCTGTATTCAGCTAAGCGGTACAAAGCAGAATAACCAAACTGCACGTTAATACCCGTATATATACACTTATCAGTGGTGGGGGTACTAGCTAGCCTTGGTAAAGTGGGTCAAGGCCATCCAAAAACATTACCAGAACGGGGGATAGATCACTAAGTGGCATGTTAGTCCATTGCCACAGAGTGATCTATCCCCCGCTCTGTATTCCGCATTCACACACACATTCATACAAACACGCAAGTCCCAGTCCGAGTCTTTACCCACACCTATCCACTCTCATCCTCACTATCATCACTATCATCTAACAATCTGTCACACTTCATAATTAGTTTTTCCCATTCTTTCCGGATCAAAAGTATTTCACTGTGTGCACTCTCCAACAACCTCTTCTTTTCCTCTAACAACCTGTTCTTTTCCTCTATCAATACGTTACAACCTTTAATATATCTTATAGCAGCTCTAACAGTGTCTTCCTGTGAAGATGCACCAACCACTACACCTGGCACTACCTGCTGGAGTTCTTCATACAAGCTAGACTCTCTTCTGGAGGCTCCACTGCTGCACAACTCCGTCTTGCTCGGAGTGAATCCGAAGAACCGAACGCGACTCTTTGACAGGCGGCCCCGCCGGATCGGTCCAGAGCTTGAGCCAGAGTTGGATGCGGTCGGGCCAGAGGTAGAGGCTGGAATGTTCATGGCTGACATGGTAGTATTCAGCTAAACAGTGTAAAGCAGAATGAGAAGACGGTTGATCACCACTCCTATATATACCCATTTTTAGTGGTGGGGGTAACCCCGGGGTGAGGGAGGGGGTGGGGGGTGGGGGTGGGGTGGGGGGGGTGGGGGGGGTGGGGGGGGGGATAGCTTAAGGACTTCCACTAACTTTCCCTTAGTCCTCGCGGTCATCGGTTTTACATACCTTTAGCACACCCATCATTTTGATTTCTTCAATAACTTTACACACCTCAAAAACCCAAGCAAACAGCTCATCTATGTTGTTATAATTAATTTTTGTCCAGTGTTCATACTTGTGGGTTTGTTTGTTTATAATACATAGATAAAATGTAGACCCATCTCGTCTTATACAACACTCAACTTCCATTCTATGCCGGTTTAGCACTTCCCAAGCATTGTGTTCATTTATCAAGAAGTCTCCACCTTTGTTATTGTACTGTGACATGTTTACCACAGAGCATAGGAACGGACTGAAGCAAATGAACGGCTCATACAAGCTTATTAAAAGCGTTAGAGTGGGGGGTATCACGTGATACACGACATAAGTTGTAAGGTTAGCAGTTTACTTTAAACAGTAATTTATGTGGGTCAAGGTCATTCAAACTTTAAAAAATTTTTACCTCCAAACACTTGTAGCAAGCTACAAGCGTTTGGAGGTAAGTTTTTTATTTGTTAAAGACTTTTGTAACTTAGTCTTCACCCTCAAGGACACGGTTTGAGATTGTCCCAGTGACTTTACATCACCGCCAGGTTAAAGTATTATACAAGTCAAGTATTTTTTTTTTATTATTTGACTTGTGTAATACTCCTCTCCCTTACTTTAAGAGGGTTAGGACTAAATTTGGAAAAAATAATTTGGAAGAAGAATTTTTGTTTTTTAAATATCGTCCAACACAACCTAACAATTTAGAATTTCTTTTGGTAGGCCTACATCCTAATCCATTTCCCACACAGATTGGCATCCTTCCCTTCGTATTAGATAGCCTTTTTTATGGATGAAAAATTGTCTTTGTACCATCCGAACGGGTACTTTCATTGTATGAAGGCTGCCATCACCTTTTACAATGATTTCTACTTTGGCATCAAAAGCTCCATAAGTTTGAGCAATAAAATAATATTTTTCATCCATTTTAAGTCTTCTAATATCAAGCGGTTGCGGACTGTGGGGATGTCTGGGTTGGGATGTTTTAGACCTAATGTTGTTAAGACTGTAGGGTCTTACTCTCGGAAGATTGATGTTTTTGTTCAAGTGCGTTTGGCAACGGTCTTTATCTAAAACAGCAAACTTCTGACAGCAAAGAATCCCAAAGTCTTTTGACATCCACACGTAATCGCATTTATTACCCTTGCCAGCAGGGAGTTTAACACGCTTACGTTTTTGTGTTGGACGCTTTACTGGAGTGTTTTGGAGCTTGTCAGGTTTAGGCTGGCTAGAAGGAATGGGGGTGGGAGGTGAAGGTTTAAGTAGGTCAAAAGGTAGGCTGCAGACAATTTTGGGTGGGGTAGGTGAACGGGTTAGGTCGATTGAGGGAAGTTCGGGGGAGAAGATTGATTTACGGGGTGGTTTGGTTGGTGTAGGTGGCATGGGGGATATGGGTGAGGGACATTGGGATTTGGTGTAGGATAGGATTT
The DNA here is from genome assembly GCA_030545055.2 of Neoaliturus tenellus. Taxonomy (NCBI): domain Eukaryota; kingdom Metazoa; phylum Arthropoda; class Insecta; order Hemiptera; family Cicadellidae; genus Neoaliturus; species Neoaliturus tenellus. The sequence goes on along the minus strand of CM061534.1, from coordinate 32,878,573 downwards.
TCTTAGTTCGACTGTAGGGGGTTATCCTCGACCTTGGCGCCTCTTCGAACACCGCAGACTCCGATCCCGAGTCCGATAGCAGAGAGAGTGCTGGAGAGGCTATCAGGACTCGTCCGCTGGGGTTCTTTGAAGATGCCGCAGGTGCGCCAGCCTCTTCCGAAGCCGAAGGTGCGCCAACCTCTTCCAATGTTGGTGGCAATGGTGAAAGGCTGGGCATCGAGGCAGGCTGCGGTGGCGGCGGCGGTGGCGGCATCGTCAGGCAGCTCAGAATCTGCGCTGTCATGAGGTATTCTAGGATCGGAGCGGAGGACGATGAGGGCTGAGGCGTGTTGGCCGAGGTTGAAGAAGCTGGTGGGTAATTCTTGAGCTTAAGACCCATCTTGATGAAGCGAATAAATGAAGAGTAAATATGAAAAGAGTAAATATGAAAAGAAGATTGAAATAAGTAAATAAAATCTCAGGAGCGAGAGAGGACCGTCCGGTACGGGAACCTGGACAGGAATGAGAAGTGCATGCCACCCGGCCGCCTTATATCCCCGCCGGGGCTGCCACGCCCAGGATATCAGGGGTGGGGGAGGGGGTGGGGGTGGGGGAGGGGGTGGGGGTGGGGGTGGGGGTGGGGGTGGGGGTGGGGGTGGGGGTGGGGGTGGGGGTGGGGGGGGTTCGCACTTTTTGTCGGGGGGGGGGGGGGTTCGCACTTTTTGTCGGGGGGGGGGGGGTTCGCACTTTTTGTCGGGGGGGGGGGGGGGGTCAATTTAAAACAATAAGCCTCACTTAAGGCGTTTATCTTAACATCGCTGAAGCCTCCAAAAAAGACACACTTATAGACGAGTCAAACCTTGTGTGTTACTTGACTTGTACATTTTTTTAAAAGAGCTTAATATATTTACCTTGTTAATAAGACCTGACTGTTAAAGAATTTTGAAAACTTTTATATATTTAGGTCAAGGTCACGGTAAAACTTTAAAAAATTAAGCCCCACACCCCCGATGGGGGTGTGGGGCACTTGGGTTGTCATCGCTGTAGCCTCCAAAGAGACCCAACTATGACAACAAGGCAACATCCAATGTCGTGTTCCCTTCGCCACGCAAGACTTGTAAACATTTACTGCATTGTCTTTTCAATAGCTAACAAAACATTTACTTAATTTTGAGAGAGGTTGAGGACAGCCCTAGTGGCTTACGCCCTCGGTCCGAGTGCAGGGGCCACCGCAAATTGGCCACAGCTGTGGTCTGCATGTCAGCATACAAACGGACCGAGTCCCAAACCCAGCCGCAATATTGCATGCCTGAGAGGACCCATGCTAAAATTGGTTTAAAATTGTTTTACACGGGGGTCTACTCCCGTACCCTACCTTTACTATTTAACTTTATCAATGCAGTAAATTTTTATAAATCTTTGTGGGTCAAGGCCACACGGACATTAAACAAATTTCGGCCCCCGTACATCCATGGCGAACCACGAATGTTCGGGGGCCTTGGGGACTAAAAACACAAATAGCTAACAAAGATTCATTTACATAATTTTGAGTTTCCAGAAGGGAAACAAGAGGTTGAGGACAGCCCTAGTGGCTTACGCCCTCGGTCCGAGTGCAGAGGCCACCGCAAATTGGCCACAGCTGTGGTCTGCATGTCAGCATACAAACGGACCGAGTCCCAAACCCAGCCGCAATATTGCATGCCTGAGAGGACTCATGCTAACGTTGGTATAAAATGCTTTTACACGGGGGCCTACTCCCGTTCCCTGACTTTACAATTTACTTTGAGCATTGAAAAAGCTCAAGGGGGGGATTGCTAAAACAAGCGTATACACTTTAGAAACATATAACACACTTACAACACACAATTGAGCTCAACGTAGTCAATGCTGGAACAAGCACATACACATTAAACACATATAACAAACAAGACACAAAGGATAAAAGACACAGGAGACATAGGGTACAAGTAAAACACTCTCATATAAAACAATTCCCAATACCCAAACGCAAGCGCAATATCTTACAACTAATACAAGTCTTAAAGTTAGAGTAGACTTCGCTAAACACTGAAGGCGCCATTCAATGTTTAGTGATGCCTATGGCGGGTCCGTCCGGTCGTTCACGTTCAACGCGCGGGAGCGGACTGCGAGCCGGCTCTGGCTGGACCCCTTATATCCCCGCCGGGGCTGCCACGCCCAGGATATCAGGGGTGGGGGAGGGGGTGGGGGTGGGGGGGGGTTCGCACTTTTTGTCGGGGGGGGGGGGGTTTCGCACTTTTGTCGGGGGGGGGGGGGGTTCGCACTTTTTGTCGGGGGGGGGGGGGGTTCGCACTTTTTGTCGGGGGGGGGGGGGGGGGTTCGCACTTTTTGTCGGGGGGGGGGGGGGTCAGGTAAGTTAAGTGGGTCAAGGTCACCCACAACACTTGTACTCTAAGTGTTGGCTATACCCCCACCACAACTGGGTCCCTAGGCTGCACAACACCGCTTCGCCAGTATGTCTCCGGCTTCCATGCGGTGCGTCTCGCTGTTCTCTAGCTCTCTATATGTAAGTAATTTTACAAGTTCTGAATGTAGGTCACTACACTTTAACTCTGGGGACGATATCGACTTGTAGTATTTCAGTGTTTTGACTCAAGGTCATCACACTTTAACTCTAGCACATCGGTTATCGTACCAGAGGTGCTCAATAACCTAACTTGTAATGTTTATGGGTGGCGTTTGCACGCCACGTGGTATCGCCATGAGTGTCCAGTCCAGGTTTTAAGTTAAATTAATTTTACTGTAATCTTTTCCATTTCCGCTTCGTTTTGCCAAAGTATAAGGTGTCGCTTAATAAAGTGGTATTTCTCTAAAGTTATAGGAGATTGCAAGGATACAATTAGTTTATTTAGGAGACTCTTCATCTTGGAGTTTAACACAATTTCCACTTTGACTTTGCTTCCTCGGCTCTCACAGCCTAAGCTGTACAGAAATGTTTCTTCTAGTGCCAACTCGGGCCAAGAGAACAGTGTGTTGACTGTAGGACAGCTCATGGTGAAGTGATGCGATACTCCAGCGTACCACCTCACCTTCCCCCGCCACTGTGACCTTCCCCACTCCTGCTGTTTCCCCCCACCTCTTTTCCCTTGACTCATGCGCTACAAGCGGTCTCTCAGTATTGTGCGGACTTTTGTGAGGTGAAGCCATGTCGCAGGACACTTTAGGTAAGAAACTTAGCCGTGTTAAGACTTTATTAGTTGCTCACTGTCCACCACCCAAAGTTAAGAGAGTTTCAACTTTAGCTAAGTGGCGCAAACTGTTGCGCGGACACCCTAAGTTTTATGACAAAACAGACTAATGTCAGTTTTACTGATGAGGATTTGTTTAAAATATTGGATGAAATGACTTTTCCTTGCAAAATTCAGTTAGTTACTCCCATTCCTGACAGTTTAGAGTCTTAGTCTCTCAAGCCGATATACCTAGCATACACAGAGCCTGACAGTCAGTCACTCGGTGGCTGTCGTGGGGTGCGCATCGGTGTCGGCGCTCCGTTGTTAAGTGTTCAAGGTCACAGTAACATGAAATTGCGGGCGTTGTACTGGTTCAAGGTCACCTGAGGAATAACCGATTGCCCATTTAGGCAGAGTCATGTCAGAAACTCGAGTTTAACTTGGCACTTTTGCCGTTTCTCGTCGAAAATTCGCTCCAAGTGGTCAAGGTCACGGGGACTCTGACTGAAACTCGGAACGTAGTGCGAGAAGAAACGGCAAAAGTGCTAAAAAATTTTAAGTTTCTGCGTGACCTTGACCTTAGTGGCGTCGGTGACGTCATTTTGATGACGTAAGGGGGTGATGACGTCATCAGCACGTCATTTCTGTGACGTCATGGGTGGTGACGTCATCGAAATGACGTCATTAGTGATGACGTCATCGATTGCGTCATCGATGACGTCATCGATGACGTCATCGGTGAGGTCATTGACCTCGATGACGTCATCCCTCAGGTGACCTTGAACTGGGCCAGCGGCCGCAATTTTACACTACTGACACGAAAATGTAAAAATTTTGTCAAACATTTTAAAATTGTTGAAAAATCTGTCAGCAATATACTATCGATTTTATGTTGCTGCCTAAAACAAGAATATTCCTCAAGCATTGCGGCGTGTGCGTGTGTGTGTGTGCGTGCGTACTAGGTGACACGAAATCAGCTGATTACTAAGGAACCGGCGTGGTTTTTGTGGGATGCGCAACAGACAGATATTTGGAACTTTTTGCTACATTGTTTCCAAATTGCCTTCCTCTTACCTAACATTTTCTTTGAAACCATTCGTTAACTGGGGCCTTGAGTACGTCAATACTTTCATATGCCTGATTGATAAATTATGATAGTACCGACAGAGTCAGTGACACTGTGTTCTGGCTTGAGCGTTACCGTAAATACCGCTAAATTTTAATAATCATTGCATGTTTTGAAATCCCATTCTAAGAAAGAAGGCAGCATTCAAAAGATAAATTGCTGTTGAGAAGGGTTAAAAGAGTCCGAAAGTGCCAGAACGATATATAAGAGGAAATAAACTTTTGAAATCGTGTGGATCAACCCTCGAAAATTACACTTTTTTAAGTGTCAGATTGTTGTTTTATTTTGTTTTAACAACACCAGTAGTGCTTCATTATCAAAACGTGTTTACGAAACACGGTAGAAACCCTCAAATGGTTTGATCGGGTATCTAGGGATCAACGTCTACCAAAGTCTAATACAAGTCATCGGCGAGTCTAATCCAAAGTTAGGCTCTAGCATTGACTATGAATACACAAGTCACTTGTGTATTCATAGTCAATGGCTCTAGCAACACGTCTAATTCGTGTGTCTGAATTCTTTAAATTCTGCATATTGTTTTCATATACGCTTAAAAAGTGGCTTTTTGATACAGGAAAAGTACAAACCCCGCTAGTTATTACCGTTGAACAGTTGTCAGATCATTAATTAATTGATACTTTAGTAATTTATCACAATTAATTTATTGTTGCATACTGTAATTAACTAAAAGCCCTTATTAAAATGATAACGTCCAGATTATAACATGTGAGGGGATTGAACTGACGAGCTTCTCATTAAAATTAATTGCCAGGTAATTATTGTTCTCATTCACACCTTTAACAATTTTTCTGAAAAAGTCTAGCTACCACTCACAATCGTTTCTTGTTACAATATTTCCACTGAATTAATGTCTCAATGTCTCATGCTCAGGACTTTGTAGTGGTGAGTCATCCGAGCTGTTGTTGACCAGTATATATATCGTATGGCTATCATAGCCAGCTACCAAATAAAAGATGTTCTGCAGTGCAAAGCAGTGCGTCAGTACGTTTAAAAGTGGCCCGGGAACGGGTCGTTAGGATTTTGTCTGGCAGCTGGCATAGCTGAGAGATCACTTGCGTAACAATTCAGATGCCAAAAAATGTTTGTTTAGCACCACCCGGGGAGTACGTGCAGTTTTAATGGAATGCTGCGGACGCGAACAACATCAACCCCCGTTGAACAGTGTCGGGACCAGAGCGGTTAGAAAGTGTCCCTCACACAACCGGTCATCTCCACTCGGTCACGTTACCGATGTGATGTAACCGCCGATCATCGTTACCGACCGTGGCGTAACTAGTCGGTCATCTCCACTCGGTCACGTTACCGATGTGATGTAACCGCCGATCATCGTTACCGACCGTGGCGTAACTCGTTGGTCATCTCCACTCGGGTCACGTTACCGATGTGATGTAACCGCTGATCATCGTTACCGACCGTGGCGTAACTAGTTGGTCATCTCCACTCGGTCACGTTACCGATGTGATGTAACCGCCGATCATCGTTACCGACCGTGGCGTAACTAGTCGGTCATCTCCACTCGGTCACGTTACCGATGTGATGTAACCGCCGATCATCGTTACCGACCGTGGCGTAACTAGTCGGTCACGCTCCATCAACGGTATGGTGATCAATTTTGATGACCGAACTGGAGCTGTGATGAGCTGTACGGGCTAGCATAATGTTAGCAGAGGAATTAGTAAGGACTCATGGTGTGAAAGTCCTCTTCTTCGCATGGAATAACATATTTTGATCTCTAGTTATAAGTTTTAACATGTTTTATTTTATAAGTGCGGTCCTGATAAAAAGGCGTTTCAGTCACAGAAGATTCCAGGCCTTCAGTCTCTCCAATTTTGGCAACTACTATAAACATAAACACAGTTTATTTTAAACACAAGTTTATGTTTTGCTGTCATTTAAAAAAACAAAAATATCTTAGTTTTGATGTTTTACTTAAAAAAGGACCATAGATTTTTTTTAGTTTTATAACTAATGTCGTTTTTTATTGTTTTGCAGGGCTCTTGGTGTGAAACTACAACGAAAAATAACTAAGACCACAGTTAGTTAACCTATAGATAATCTACATATAATCTATAGGTTATCTGTGATTATCTAAGACTCCGCTGGAGAGGCCTATACGGTAAGCTGTAGGATTCAATATGTAATTCACGTCATTCGTAAGCTCTACATTTTTTATGCAAACTCCAATATCAAACTACTAGAGCACACACTTCTATCAAAATCAGAGGACGTACACATTTTTCTGACGTAATTTCTGCAATTCATCCTCGTCATATAACCACTTCCTCTACACAGGATCACGAAGGTTCGCAATATTTCAAGAGCCTTTCACAAGTCCCTAAGTAGGAGCCGGCACCACCGCACACGCAGCGATGAGAGTATTGGTATTTACTCTCCTATGTTGACATTCAGAGAGACCCGCGCTCTTCAGCGCTGGGCGTAACAGCTGTTATGAAATGGCGGGAGAAAATATCCGTGATGAAACAGCTGATTGAATATGCCACGACAATGAAAATCAGCTGTAAAACCATGTTGTTGAAGAAGAAGAATTGTTACTTCTTGTCTCGCAGTAAAATTAATAGGAAGGGTAAGGAGAGATGATGGCATTAGTGGATGAAAAAATTATTAAAGCCCTGTTTAGTGGGACGATGATGTACTAATTAATTATGTGAAAATTGATATTTAACATCTCTTTTTCGTCTTTCTATCTTATTTGAAAACACTAAAATATTTTCCCCTATTTGGAAATTCAGGTGGAAAAATTCAACTTCATGAAAATATGCTTCATGAAAAATCATCTTAATGAAAATTGCTATTCAGGTATTCTAAATTTGACCAAAACACTCTGATCAAATAATTGTTACAATTTATAGTACTTCTCCGATCAAATACGATATCACTTTTCAGGTATGGTACGATTTATAAAAGTTGATAATTTTTTCATGCTGAATCCTACAAATTATACTCTTCCATATTAGTTTACTAAATAGTGTACCGCTCGGTTTCTAATTAATGCAAACTAATGCATTAATCCCATTGATAATACATTAAAGTATATTTGATTGAATTTTTTGTTGTCTGTACACTAATCGATAAAAGTTATATCTTAACGTGTGTAAGTTTATTCCTTGACCTGCGTCAAGGCCTGTGACTTGAACGGGAAACGGTAGCCGTTCTGCGTGGACATGTTTCCGGTTCCATTTGCGTCATCGCAACGAACATAGCCTCAATCGTCTTCACCGGCTATTGACCATTGACGGCGACGGCATTCACCATTGGATCATCGTGGGATGCAAAGTTGAAAGTGAGGTTATGTCGCGCGTCAACAATGATAATTCCAACGTCAATCGTCAATGATGAGCGACTGACCCACTCATGGGAAACTTGCGATCTCGAACTACGTGGCGATGGGGAACGATCGTAGAACTGCTAAAGGAGAGAACGAGCAGGTATCCGAACTATTCTTAATTGAGGGTCGGCGAAACCTCCAATGTGGTGTAATTTTTCTAAACACTGTTCTTGAAGCGCATTGATGCATGCACCGAAACTGGGATACTCTAACGATAGGTGACAACTATAGCTATTTCCAATGGAAACGCTGAAACGCAAGAAATACATCACATTTATTTGACAGTTGCTATCAGCTGAAGCGCCAGCTACGTCACTGGGATGGTACTGTTAACATTTGTTTATTTGTTGTTGTTGATATCACCTGCCTTGGTTTTTTTCTATATACATTGGATGCATGTATGACCCAGGAGTAGTTTCAAGCAGCACTGCGGAGAAAATATAAGAAAAAGAAGGGCTTTTTAATTCCTTTGATGTTGGAAAATGCCGTTTTTGAGTCAGGCCGGTGACGTAATTAAAATTGTATGATTTTGAAACTCGTATAGATACAAGGAAGCGCACCCTGAAAGACTCGAGCGCCCATTCAAGGTTACGGTGCCACCCTCCTAGGCTTGTAGGTTTTTCCTTTTCCATATGAGTATTCTAGTAATGGACGAGTGGCAGTTTTTAGAGGGAGTGCGCGCACTTGCAGACATCCCGGACATCCGCCATAGAACTCAAAATTCGAGTTAGCCGAAAGCGAAAGTGGGGGGCGGAAAATTTCGTCATTTCACTGACGCTAAAGAAACGCACAAACCTCCCCTGTTGTGAATGTTGTGAGGAGACAACTAGGTAGGTAATTGCTATCATAATTTGAAAGAGAATGTTAAACTACATAAAAATTAGCTAACAAAAATAATTCTTTGGCATGAAATGTGACTCTTAATTAGTCTACCAACGAAATTATTTAACCGCTAAAGGTGTTAACAGGAAATTGAATTCGTTTCTGTGAAGTACAGATGTGGACAATCAGCAGAATGTTTCTAAGCGATTAGAGCCCAAATCCACGGAAACAGTGCCTAGGTATTAGGGAACCTGTGGCTTATATCTGTATAGTTGACTCAAACGGGGAAACCCATACTGAGATTAGTATAGCAGTCATTGTCTCTCAAAATTGCTATGAGTTTAAATTGAAATTCCTTAATATTTTTACGTAAGGAAAAATTAACAAAAAAAAGTAAAATTATGAAGCAAAACGAATTAAAGTAGTTAAAGGGTTTCAGTAGTCTAGCTGTTAATATCAAAATGAAACGAATAAAAGGGTTTAGCTTTTTAGGCCAATGATCAATATAACTCAATAATTAATAAGACGAAAAGTTTTCAGTGTAAAGAGGATTTAAAAACAAAACCTGCAAAACTAATGAGCGATCGAACTTTATTTACCTCGCATTGTTCTAAAAACGCACAAAGCATAGAAAACACGTCATCACTACGTTAATCACGATAAAATAATAATAATAATAATACGTTAATAATGATACACTTCATGAGGTAGCTAATAATGACTTAATTTTTAACTTTAAACCAAAACCTTACTTAGCATTCATGTCAATAAAGTTCAACACTAAGATTTTTTTTTATTCTGAATTTCAATAAATGCACTATTTATTATAATTCAGTTTTTAAATTAGGTATTCTCAAATGCATATCACACTTTGATTTTTCATTTTGTAGACCTATTGTCTGATTTATCTGATAAAAAACTCAAATTTAGAACGAATGAAAGTTAACGTTATTGGGCTTATTTAGATGTTTAGAAACATCGCCAGAAATCGCTAACTTTCAGATGTGTCCTATCGTCATTTTTCGCAGGGATTTTCACAGTTTCCCCATCTGGTATCAGCGATTATTATGATTATCTTCACGTTGGAGTAGAGTGAGGAATTCGTGTACTAGAGAGAGCGTCACCGTCACCTTGTAGATTATCGCAAGTTGTGGTATCATTTGAATGACTTTGCCTTCAATAGAATGTTGAATAATTACCATTGGTTGTAGGCGATGAGTGTCGATTTTCTTTGAAACGCTGTTTTCTCTATGATGAGACAATTTTGTACTGTGGACGACAAGTTTGATAATTTTGTTCAATCTACATGGAAATGGCCTATGTTAGGATAAAATGATCAGAATTACTGTTGTACATACCTTTGTAATCTCTCAGTCCTATTTATTACTCTAGTCTAGTCGTATTTGCATGTAAGTCTAATTTATTTTGGCTTTGCACTGGGTATTATATTCTAGTCAATTTTCTTGCATGTTTTTCGCATATTATTCTGTATTACTTGTCCATCTTGTTTGCACCCAAATTTGCACAATTTTTTTATATTTGAATGTAATTTTGTATTATTGTATTCTTTGTAAATTGACTGCTTGCCGTTGGTAAATAAATAAATAAGAGGTTGACGCAAAAAGAATGGTCATGTTTTAAATGAATATATAACCTCAGTTTTTTTCAACATAACATTCATTTACATTTTTTGTTTCATGGTTTCCCCTAGTTAAACAAAAAATCTCTCACACAATTTCAATTCTTCAAGTTGAACAATGCCTAGAGAATTGTCGCGGCGTCCTATCGCGTCGGCGAATAACTTTCTTTCGAGGTTTCTTGGCGTGACTCGGCGTGACCGCTGAACGTAGACGCCAAGTATGGGTGTTTCAGAACTCCCTACCAATATTTTAGGGCATTATTCTTGGGTTAAAAACATATCTAAATATCATATTTAAATTGTCCGGAAGTCTTAAGTTACTCACACAGCCGCCATTTTGTTTTTTACACATAAAAATTTTTATTTCCGTAACGGATGGTTTTATTCGGATCATATTTGGCATAAATCTTTATCATACCAATATACATTTCCAAGAAAGAAATTAATTTTTTCCATTGTATATTTTCAAAATGGCGGCCATTTTAAATTTTCAAACTCAAATATCTCAAAATCGGTAAATTTTATAAAAATTTTACAAGACACAAAAAAGTTACCAAATTAAATTACCTAACCAATGGTACCAAGTTTGTAAGAATCGAATAACAAATAACGGAGTTATTGCGATTTTTCTTCATAAAAACATGGATTTTGCATTGAATTTAATGCAAATAAGGCCATTTTAACAGCAAAATCAATGTTTTTATGAAGAAAAATCGCAATAACTCCGTTATTTGTTGTTAGATCCTTACAAACTTGGTACCATTGGTTAGGTAATTTAATTTGGCAACTTTTTTGTGTCTTGTAAAATTTTTATAAAATTTACCGATTTTGAGATATTTGAGTTTGAAAATTTAAAATGGCCGCCATTTTGAAAATATACAATGGAAAAAATTAATTTCTTTCTTGGAAATGTATATTGGTATGATAAAGATTTATGCCAAATATGATCCGAATAAAACCATCCGTTACGAAAATAAAAATTTTTATGTGTAAAAAACAAAATGGCGGCTGTGTGAATAACTTAAGACTTCCGGACAATTTAAATATGATATTTAGATATGTTTTTAACCCAGGAACAATGCCCTAAAATATTGGTAGGGAGTTCTGAAACACCCTGTATTTTACTACTTGTCGTAGACCCTGCTTTCCTAAATGCAGTGACCCATCAACTTGATCGATCTTAAATCAAAGGTTTGTCCATCGCGTGTATTACTAACATTAGAGTGCTGTTAAACAGCCACTCTGCTGAAAAAAGTTAATTCTGAAAAAAACTACTTCATGGTGAAAACATGTCGATCTGTCCACTGTGTGCCACCTCACGGCGAACTGGCTAAAATGGTCGACGTAGCTTAAACCCGGCCGGGGTTGTTGTTGTTGTTGTTGTTGTTGGTAAATAAGGAGACCCAGGCCGAACCGTTGAGCACGTCTGCCTCTAATGGGCATTTTGCGCAAGCCCCAAGGATGGGATATTGAAAGAAGAGAAAGGGTGAGACAAGGGACTGCCCACTCATGTTCTGGAACATGAGTAACCCCTAACTGGTTAGGGGTTACTATGCCTGTCGCATTCCTCGCCTCCTGCTGTCTTGAACATATGTTCCAGCTAGGAAATTGTCACAGTGCACAGCCAAAAGACTTTCCAGTGTTATGACAACTTCGCTTGCTGTACCCAATGTCAACTTCGCAATTAGTATAAACCAGTTTTTAAGTTGTCCTGGGACACCGGCCGCCGGGGAATGTCACCCCTCCCTTAACATCGCAACAACCATGCAATTGAAATCCGAGCACCCTTTTTGCGCCTTCCTGTATTTTTGTTGTAGTTTACAGACCACTAGTTCGTTCTAAAATACTTTAAATCATAACTCCGTCAATTTTCTGTATTAAAATCTTATAAAATATTTTTTTATCATCTACATAGGTCTAAGCGAATATAACGTTTAAGTTTAACCATATCATATAGCAACTACAAAAACTTTTTAAATTGCCAATTTCAAAAGCAACCTCAGTGTAAAATAACTTTAAAAGTATAGCATCCATTAGTTAATAATCAGTGTGGAAAGGCAAACTCATTGATAATATAAACGAGTTTTCATTTCTCGAATTATTCTCAATGAAAGAAACATGAGTTTTTAATACCCTCAAAGGAACATCCAAGATCGGCAGACCTGTTCACAACAGCAACTAAATTAATTATCCAACGTTTGTCGTGTTTGCGCAATATTGTGGTTTGGTAATAACAGTATACAACCTTCAATATATTACTAACATTTCGTGATTGGTTTGAATTCACTTTAAGTCAATATTATTCAAGATTGTTGTTGATTGTAAATTGTACCGTTATAAGAAGCGATACATTTTAAGCCGCGCCCGCACTGGCCGAACATGTTCGCCGAACTAAGTTCTTTCGAACTTTTGTTTGTTCGTTGCTAACCTCTCAGGATGTAATGGCCGGTAATTGCTCGTTAGGAATGATTGTTGATTTTTTGTGTTCGCCGAACAAGTTCGTCATGAATGTTACGTCAGTGCGGACGCGGCTTTATGTTCACCTAAAGTTAGTAAATTATCAGTATAAAACCACGGCCAGTTAGACATTTTTCTTTCAACAGCAGTTTGCACATTTGAGCAGGTTACATAGGCCTATATTTTTGTTTTTAAAACGAGACCTTACGGACATCAATGTGAACAAAGCTGAGGGTACAAAATATACAGTATTGTAGTAGTGCCTACTAGAGCATGTGTATAGCGCGGATTTGGTTTAAGCTTTTTTTAAATATTCCGATAAGACCTTAATCTTGACATTTTACATCAATAACGTATTTTTGACTTGGCTTCAAGTATAAACGAAAGTCACGCAACTGAACTGGGCAAGAACTGATTGATTGATTGAACTACTTTCAAGGTCAACCATGAACGAAAAACAAGCACTCAAGAAGTATGCTACTTGATTTAAAACCTGATCTATACTTGATTAGGTTGATAATATTTTGGTTAATCACAGATAATAAGGCCTTCTCTTCTCTTAGTCTAATGTTTTTCTGAACAACAATGAAGTTTACGATGAAACGCAACGCCCGCCGCGCCGAAGATACCACAATGTGTACAACAATGCGCAGAGATAGAGTAGTGCAAGTTGAAGGCGTTAGTTCGTTACACTGTTCATTAACTAGTTCATTACACTGCACAACTCTTTGCGATATTGGTTGCTTGGGTGGCCTTTGTAAATTTTATAATCTACAAGGTGTTTGAAAAATCAGAACTTTAGCAAATGATTACACTAATTAAAGAAAAAATTGTTTTAGTTAAGAAATTCGATATTTAAAATATTTTTAAAGGATTTATTTTTTATCTTGGTGTGACTAATAATTTCTTCAAGTCCTGATACTCTAGTCACTTTGTATACTCCACATGAAGTTGAACTCAGTAACTTAAGAAAACTTGAAGAACATTTTTTTAATAATTTTCTTTTATCCATACCATTTACCATGATGCTGATGATGAACCTGGGACTTAGGACCGAAATAATGGTTTGCGTATGAACAAAAAAGGATTGCTGTTAGATGGGTGAGTTTTTAATAATTTATAGCAATACAGTAGAACCTCGAAAGTTCGACACTTTGTGGACTTAGAGAGTGTTGAACTATCGAAATGTCGAACTATAGGGAGTATATGGAAAATTTTAACACTGGGAGTATAAAAATCATAAATCTGAATTTAGGAAACTCTAAATTTTAGTGAAACCATAACCTAATTGAACTTGAACATAAACAACATTCAAATCTTTCGCCAATTTGTTTACATTTTCACCTTTGTCAGGCTCCAACATGGACACTATCAGTCATTATTAACATGTTAAGTTGTCATGGACCATGTCGAACTATCAGGAGTGTCGAACTATCGAGGTTCTACTGTACCTGGATGGCAGCCACCACAACTTATCATTTACCCCCTCCTCAGCCCGATGATGGATCCGCCACTGTCCCCCAGAGCTGTTCACAAAACGGCACAGCTGGCTTGTATGTGAGCAGGTTGTTCTTCCAACAAAGCTTGATTGTTGTGTTTCACATGGTCATTAATTATATTTGGTCTGGTAGCTGGCATAGCTGAGAGATCACCGTGCGTGACAGTTCAGCTGCCAAAGTTGTTGTTCGTTTAGCACCACCCGGGGAGTATGTGTAACTTTAATGGAATGCTGCGGACGCGAACAACATCACCCTCCATGATGTAATTATTGGAAATACAAATGGGGAATGACACAAGACCAGTCATGCCACTGCGGAGCAGATTATCAAACTATGGAGCACATAGTCGCAGAATGCCCACTGAGTGCTTTCCCCGAAGGATTGGCCGGTCTGCATAGCTCAAATGAAGCTGGGCTGCAATGGCTTAGCGCCCTGGATTTAGCTCTATAAAGAGAGATCTAATTTTTATTTTAGTGTTTAGTTTTTTACATATACTGACTCAGGTGCTCTGCATCGCAGAATTTATTTTCTTATTCTTGAACCATGGTGGCTGGCTAAATGAGCCATACGATATATATATATTAATTATATGTCTCGCCACATAAGTTGACGAATGGCCCAAAACAGCTGGGATGGGCATGGAGGAGCGCTAATCTCACTTTTCAATAGAACCGAAAAAAATATTTAACGTAGGGCTACCATAATGGGACTTTTAAACGATCTAGAATTTCTACCAATAAAGAAAAGGAATGTAAAAGAAAAGTTTAGGAAAGTATATTTTTAGCTGCGTGGGCCCAACATTACAGTTACTGCTGATATCTATGATGATGGTAGACGTATTAGTTTCGTTTTGTACACTAACAACTTTAGGTGAAAGTGACGAATCAGAGCTAGAATTAATCTTAGAAATGTACCACTTGTATGTGGCTCCTCTAACTTAGGCCTTTTATTGTTCTGATCGCTAGTGATTTCAGTGACTTGGAGTGTGATTTGATTTCTCTGCATGTTGTGTTGCAGGGTTAGTTTTAAGTTTTTGACTTTTTCAATACATGTTTATGTTCCACGGAATAAAGATTTCTCGTTTTTCATTAGGGGTACTCCCAGTACTTCCTGGCTTCAGCTTTACAATATATCTTTCCATATTGTAACATAACCATCACAAGCACATTAAACAAAGTCAGGTGAGGTCTTAGGACTGACAGACGGAAACGATAACGACAAGTTAAATATGAGTCTTAATCTGCCTCTCTTCATCTTCATCGCGGTTTGCCGGCATGGGTAGATTTACGGCGGTGCCTGGCACCCCCTGATTTTTATGATTAAAAAAATTTCTATCATATTTTTGTACAGTATTAGTGTTTTTGTATTAGATAAAAAAAAATTCTG
The DNA here is from genome assembly GCA_030545055.2 of Neoaliturus tenellus. Taxonomy (NCBI): domain Eukaryota; kingdom Metazoa; phylum Arthropoda; class Insecta; order Hemiptera; family Cicadellidae; genus Neoaliturus; species Neoaliturus tenellus. Next base: position 32,863,089 of record CM061534.1, on the reverse strand, counting down.
GACAGTAAACATTTTAACAAGTAAGACGTAAGCAGTCAAGTCCCGTAGTAAAAAAAACAATGATATAATAAAATAAAATTATATTTTTATTACAATGTGTGTGTGTGTGTGTGTGTGTGTGTATGATGACCAACCTTTCCGGTCAACCACACTGCACGGTTATTGGCGAAGGCAAGTACCGACCCTTCTCTAATCTCACGCTCTCTCACACACACCCCCTCACATCCTTTATCTCTGGCGACTTGATTTCTCGGAATATGATGCAAATCCGCGATATAGTTATTTTATTTTTTAGTAGATTCTACAGGACAGGTGTAGAATCGTGTTGCTCAGTGGCCATTATATGGTTTGCTTATTAGTTCACGCAGTTTGTGCTGTAATTACCTTTTATTTTAATAGTTTATTACAAGTAGTAAACTGGGGCATAGTATTTATATTGCAATTTATAAGTGAAGTATCATGCGTTTTAATTTTTGCATAGACGAACTACAGACAAACATATACCAATAATGTTTCTGTTTCATTAAAACACGTTTGCGGCAACATTTGTTGCCACCCAGGTCCTTAACGCCACCCAGATGGCAACATTTGTTGCCCCTGTGTTATGCTTTAATAAATCATCTGTTACAAATTCAGGATCCTAGATAGAGCTTTGAAACTTAGCCCAGCACTAGTCAAGTGAGCTGGGTCCCACCAGACGGTGCTGCTTGCAGACGTAGCGGCTGATTATCGAACTACGAGAAATTTTAACATGTTTTAGCCACGTTATTGTGTAAATATATTTTCCCTGTTTTATAAATAATAAAACTATATTTACCTTGCACTAACTGACTTTTTCTTATTATATTATCATTGAAATTATTATTTTTTTAGCATATTACTTCCATTGTCTGTTTATGAGTGGGGATGGCAACAAATGTATTTCCATGGCATACAAATATTGCCAGCAACAGGAAGTTGTAACGTAATAGAGAAAGGCCATGACACCAAGAGCTGTGAAATACATCGCTGTGTGTAACACCAAACAACCAAACTAATAAAGTTATGTGTATCATTGACTGGGTAACAGCTTTATTATATTATTTCACATCATTGCATTAGAAATTATTTGCAACATCAAAGATATGTGACAAGTTATGATTTAAGTTATGGTAAACATTGACCTTGTGTTGTAAATACCTTGGTTGTGTCCTAAGTATTTCTTCATTTCTCTGTGATTTCATCAAAGAGTGTAAGTCTTTTTTCAAAAAAAAGTGATCTGATTTAGAGGGTATCATAAAAAGAAACAAAACAACGTTTAAAAAACAAATTTCATTTCAACAATATATTAATTTTTTATTTCTAAACCGGTATTGAAGCTGGAAATTAAAAATCTAATGACTTAAAGGATCACAGTTAAAATGTCCATAAAACTAACCCATGTACACATTTAATACTAAAAATTTTGTGGTTAAAAAATCTGTTAAAAATTTTAATTGCCACAAATTACTCTAATTTCTTCGACTGCTAATTAAACTCATAATAGAAAGTGTAACAGGATCACCCTACACAAACTTCTAATTCAGAACCAGTACGCCATATAAATAAGTCAGTGGAATTTTTCGAGTAATTCAAACATTGACTATGTACACTACCGTGAGTAGACTTCTCATAGCATAGGCGTGTTTGAAACGTATTGACGGTGGTGTGATCACGTGCGGGCGTACATGCAAGTAAAAGAGTCATTATGATAGGCAAGTCAGTGCTACCACTCTTCTCGATCAAGGATTAAACATTTTATAATGGAGGTTTTTGTTTATGTTTTGATGAAATGTTTTCGCAGCACTGTAAATTCAGCTAAATAATAACAACATCGATGGCAGCGACTCTGGTGCCGGCGAACAAGAAACTTCCAAATTTTTGCCTCAAACTAAATGCATTGGATGAGAGGTCTATTCACGGTAGTGTACATAGTCAATGATTCAAAGTAGATGTAGACCTAGTACAGTGCATGATTGTTATCAGCAAAGTAATTACTGGCTTACGTTTAAAAATTGTTTTAGCCCAAATTTGTTTGTTCCATTCTAAATAAATAAGATTATAAATACTTTAAGGTAGTATAAAGTCTTTTTATAAATTCATCTCAAATACAAATTGATTTCTCCCAGTATAATACACATTAAATTCAACTTTTCATTTCCCGTTGAGCAATTCCATCGTGTATGTTTTCAAATAAGAAAAAAGGTTTTTAAATGAACTCGATACCCTCATATTTCAAATCAGCCACTTTGGTTTCGGGTAGAAGAATTTTTCCATCGATGTGAAAGGCAGTCACGTAAGTTGCACTGAAAAATAGAAGATATTTATTAAAACAATTGCAAAACAAATGAAGCAATGTTAGAATAAACTCAACTGTCATAAAACGCGTTTACGCACCTGGGCCCATTTAATGTGAGTTGATGACGGTTGCTGAACCATAATCTAATGGAATATGTAGTGAAACCAGGCTGGTGTGGAGATTAGTCTCTTTTGTTAAAATGGTAGTGTTTTATATTGCCAGATTTGCTTATGAAGTCGAGATCTTTTCAGACTAGTAAGAATCAAAATAAACATATCATAGTTTAAGATGTTGTTTATCTATTTAATTTATGGCAAACACAATTACAAAAATGTGCAGTATCTTATGCCAATATTTTAACCCATAAATGATAAGCAGCTTATAGACGGAGAAAGTAGAGAAGGCAAGTTGCTGGCTGCAAGTATTTGCCTATTGCACTCACTGCAAACTTACCTTGTCTATAGAGGTACTTTCCTCTATATTATAGGAAAAACAGACAGAAAGTGACATAATGGACAATACTTGCAGCCAGCAACTTGCCTTCTCTATTTTCTCCGTCTATAAGCTGCTAAATGAACATCAAAAAGAGTAAAAAACATTAAAAATTTCCAACAGGTGATGAAATTTTCTGAAAGATGTAGTGGAGCTATGGACACTAGACTTTCCAGTAGATTTATTATTTATGACGTTATTGAAGGCATTTTTGTTACAAGAAGAAGAACTTTGAGCTCAAAGAGGTTGATAAAGCCTACCTTTTCCCTTTGTCTTCCTCTGATTTAAGAGCAACGATTACGGTGTCATCCGTGCCTGGAAGGAACTTGAAACTGGAAAACCCGTGGGTTGGGATGATTTCTCCGATATATGTTACCTACACAAGAGTCAAACAGAATTAATTTCATGTCCGGTAATACAGGTATACAAATTATATTTATGTCATTAAATAATTTTACAAAATTTGACACCTAAAATTATAACCCAATAAACTTATTTTTAATAAACACTAACATAGGTAAGGTACCACCAGGTTTAGGACTCTTTCCATAAGCTTTAAACATTTTACATAAAAACATGGATAATTTGAATTTCTAAAATTCAAAACCATATTTATTTTGACTTATTCTATGGACACTATTGTTGTGAAACTAATTGTAAAGTATCTATCTAATATACAAGCATTATAGGCAAGCAAATAACACCAGAAATCGACTGAAACTGGTAACATGGCTGGGAAAATTCCATTTTCGTCCTAGGGCTCTTCAAAGTTCCCATGTTATTCGATGGAGATTTTTTTTAGAGGTTGACTTCTTTTTGCTTTACTTTGCCTCGTCCACATAGACTATTGACCTGTGTGTGGATCATATTAGACAAAGTAAGGGGGTGAGCCTCTACAGTACAAGGTGAAAGATAAAAGTCACTGGCAGAACGCGGATTTGAACCCACGACATCGCTGCCATGGTACTGAAGTCCGGCGCGCTAACCACTACGCCACCGACTCACCCAGAGTCTGTTTTAAAAACCAGTACTGTTTGAACAGGCAAACTTTTTCCCCTCTAAGGATTTTTTTTATGAGACTTTTGGCCACAAGGAATCAATTAGAGCTGGTCCCATGTTTGGGAAAATTCCGTTTTCGTCCTAGAACCCTTCAAAGTTTCCATGTTATCCTAATGAAGATTTTTAAATTGAACAAAAATCAGCTGATAACTGTAGATATAAACCAATGTGTTATATCTTTAACCTGTACTTTAGGAAAATTATACCAAAGTGCAGCACTCTTCGGCCTGGTGAGTGAGCGAGGCGGACGAGCACGTCTTAAAAAGGAAGAGGGCGAATGAGAACGAAAGTAATAATTTTACCGAGCTTAAGCTCGGTCCTCCTGGTACTCTTATACTCTGAAACGAGCAATGTTTGCACGGACAAAAATTTTATTTCTTCCAAGGATATTTAATTTTTGGTTGAATGTGAGGGGTTTTGGCCACCAGGAATCGATTAGAGTTGTTTTCCATTGGCATTTTTTATTACTGTATTCGTACCTGCACTCTTGTGAAATGCTGATCGGTACTAAGCAGTATGTTGGTGCTCATTCTTTCATCCGTTTCATCGTTGTAGCGCTCTTTACTGAGTCGTCGAGGTAGAAAGAACCACCGTTGGTGTATATCGCTCCAAACGCCTGACTCGTGAATGACGTATCCTATAACAGCGAACAAAAAACAAATCTGAGCTAGTAAAACGTTGTAGTATGGTATTTGAAACAATATGTAAATAAACACTTGTGGTCTTGCTATTAGTGATTTAGTGGTTTAAAACATAGTGTATTGTAATGTTGTTGGCTCCCTTTCTAGTTATTTGTTTAAGAAGTTAACTGTAGCCTAAGTCTAAGAGCTGTAAAACCCATTATTTGAAAACATTTTTAATTTTTATACTTACATTTATTTCCAGTACATGTTACTGAAAACTTTTCTACCATTTTAAAAACCTTTTTTTAATACTGGTATTTTTTAAAAAGGCATAAAATGAGAGGCATGCAGGATTGTTTTGACCAGTAAACCATCCATTGTAGGATTGGTTTGAACATTCCGTACAAATTTTAAGTCAATTTTCCCATGAATTTAATAGGCCTACAAACTATGTTTTTTGATTCACAATTTTTTATTTTATTTTTTATTTTTATGCTAGATGGTAAAATACATGAAGAAAGTTTAGTTTTGAACTCTTACCAGGAAACTCGACCCCCATGACTCTACGCAATGTCTTGTACTGCTCCTCCCAGTTGACGTGGGTCACTTGGCCGTTGATGGAGACCGTTTTCACCCACATGGGGTTGTTGTTCACCAGCTCCCCTCCACTGGTCGTCCACTCTTTGCCCATACTCCCCACGTACAGACGGTGGTCCTTCACTGTCGCCCACTCACTCTTGAATCCTGCAATGGTTACGTAACAGATTTAATGTGCTTAACGAATGAGATTCAACTTTAACTATGAAATACTAGGAAGATCTTATAAAAATGTCCTAATAATGTACTTAATGTCCTAATGTGCAGGCTAGTTTCAACTTAAACTTACGTGCACAAAGTGATAACTTAGTTCAAAGTGATAACTTACGTGCACATAAACAGCTATAATGTATACATTTACAACGTGTTTAATGAGCTAGGGACCAAAAGAAAACTCTAATTACCTGTGCAGTAGGCTAAAGACAATTTTGAATTAGAGAAGTTAGAATTAGCCTATCAAGTTTCTAATGATCTTGCCTTGCAAAGGAAATTCAAGATTTATTGAAGGCATTCAACAAAAATTGATAGGGTAGATTAAGTCTTCAAACTTAATGACAATTATAACAATAATGACTACTTAAGGGTACAATCAAACAAGTTAGTTGTACCCTTGACTGGCAAACAAAATTCATGCTAGTTAAAACTAAGTATATAATTTTATATAAATATAATTTCGTTAATAAACATTGAAGTATTCAGTTATTTTGACCGAAACTTTTGCCATTTGATTTAGCATCAACCACACTCACTATAGGCTACAGTATAAGAAGAATCACAGCAATTCTCACCATCATATGGACACACAATGTCCAAAACTACAACCAATTATTGAAACTAGGGATCCCCCACTGGTCGAAATTCAACCAAAACTAAGTTAATCTTGCACCCATTAGATTTAAAATCTTTTATAACTGAAAGATCTGTTCTTCCTGATTTGGTAGCATTTATTAATACAACAGCTGTTGAATGACTCAATCAATTATCCCTCTCCCCTCTCCCATAAGATTAACATTGAAACTTTGAAAGCCTGTGAGTCCAATGTGAATTAGAATAGGATTCTGCTCATCTACAAGACTATACCTTTCTAATGGTATGCTCGGTTTTCTCCTACGATGCACACAAGCTGAGAAAAAAGGAGGAAACCAAACATGCTTGCCTATTAATATATTGAAGATAAGCAGATAAAATTAACTTTAAGGTTTCTGAAATTCTTAATGCTTCTAGGGATTCTGCTATGAAACAATTTAGAATAAAATTACGTTTCCAGGAATAATTTAGGTGAAGAGAGGATGAAGCAAGGCTCACAACCCGACCCTCTGGGATTTTTATGAAATTTGGTGTTTTGTTAGACCTATCAATTATGAGCATAAACAATTTAATGTAAGTTTTTATCTCTTGTGGTTTTTAGCGAATTTCCCATAGGGAAGAAGCTAGGCCTATTACCGTAGGTCTCATGGTAAGACCTAAGCCCAGGACCAGTTACTTTTTTGTTTTGAGGTGCCCAGAGACTAAAAATAATAGTCATGAAAATTAATATATATATATATATATATATATATATATATAAATTATGTATGTATGTAGCCTATACGTAGGATGTGTCTGTCCCTAGACATGATAATTCTCATAAAAACGGTCAGATCGAGACCAAATTTGGTAGAGATGTGTAATCCTACGTTTATTCGGATGAGTTCCTAAACCAGATATGTCGACCTACCTGAAGGAGTATTAAAATTTTTGGAAAAAGTTTTTGAAAATTTTAAGTTTTTTTTTTAATATGGTTATTATGGATATCAAATTAAAGCCCTTTTGATTACTGTAGCTACAAAATAAGCCTAAGTTACTCTGACTTCTCTATGTGCAACAAAACTCAAGTTTTAATGATTTGAAAATTTGTACGCAAGTCAAAAAACGACGTTTTTGGCCATTTTTGAAAAATAAATAAATAACAAACCACAAGAGATAAAAATTTATAAAAAATTGTTTTATTCTTATGATTGCTAGGACTAGCAGCAGACCAAATTTCATTAAAATGTGGGTGGGTCCGGTTTAAAATTGGGTTTTTCCGGTTGATTTGACATGGAACTCCTCTTAAAGTAGGCCTAAAGTGGTCCAAAAATGAAAATTTGTAAAATTTGTTATTGGTCAAATCAAATTAGGGGTCCTATGGATGTTCCTTGGGTACAGTTTCACATATCCTAGCGCCGACACTACTACAGAATGAAAATATCCATAGATCCGATTGATAGGCTTATATCTACAATATGAACTACCAATATCGATTTCAATCTACACCTAAATAACAACTTTAGACAGTGACAATAACTAATTAATTACCTCTATTTTTGTTTATCTTTTTATTCCCACATTTAGGCTACAATCAAAAATAAAAATACCGTATAAACTTACATTTATCAACAAAACCAAAACTGAAGGCTACCGTACCTAATCATATAAATGAACATTTTTATAAAGAAATATACGTAGAATATATGAACAATTACCTATGTATTTTTACTATAAAGGAGTCTATTCCGCATTTAAACTCTCCTGGGCATAGAGTAGTTCTTCATGTTCATTGAGATAGTTTACGTAAATGTTAGTTTATTAGATTAGAATAAATTTTTTCAAGCTAAATTTTGTACTTGACAGTAATTTGCGACCCTATATAATCGATATATTGATTTATATTTTCATTTGATAGTAGTAGGCACTATATGAAATTGTAGTCTGTTAATTTTTTTAATGTTAAAAAAATCACGTATATCATACAGCTATCAAAAGATAGTACCATGACTAGAAATTATTTTATAACAACTTAGAAACATTACCTTTAGTGGTTAAGCCATTCCCATCCACCAATAGCACCCAAGGTATTGCAATATTATTTTCAAGATTTATTTCATATATCAGGCCAGTTCTATCATCAAATGATAACAACTTGCCATTAAAAACCACTAATTCAGACAATTCCATTCCTCGACCACTGTGTCCAAACGTTGATTTCAATGTGATAGGATCCGTTCTGTCCCAAACTATGGTGACACTGTGAGTGTTCGGATGCCACATTAAAAATCCCGTTTTCAGGTAACTGATCCAAGTATTTGATTCAAACTTGCTTTTTGAATTAGTGTCTAAATCACTAATAATACCAATGCGGTATTTGAGACCACTGGGTGTGCTGACAGGAGGCGTCAGAGGATAAGTTGCATTGTAATATTCGTCTGCAAGTACATGATTGGTGATCTTTTCATACCTTTCTAGAGGTGGGGGAATGTAACGTTGTCTGTAAAGGTCACTGTAGGATACAAATTTTGGAGACCTTCTGGATGTTGTATACAAAATTAATAAAATTACTAACCCTAATAAAGCTATAATAGTAACAAAAGTTGTCTGTATTCTTAGAGTACTGCTTCCAACCCTATAAGTTGGGGGTGTCCTTAAAGCTTGTCTCCAATCCCGCAGCGCCATCATTTCTTGGTCCACTTCACTGTATTTTACTGAAGGCATGAATTTTTAAAGATTTGAATAATTCAAGTTTTACTAATTTTTGAGACATCATTTTGAATCAAGGCAGGGGACAGAAATTGATACCTAACCTAACATAACCTCAACTATCTAAAACAATACACCACTCATAACACTGTAATCCACATGACATGTAATTTTCAACACTAAAATTTTATTTCTATTGCTAAAAAATTACACATAACACGAAACTTTTAAGAAAATCAACTTAAAACACACAATTTTGGTTGAATAAACTCAAGATTTACTTGACTTTGACAGTCAGTTGACAATCTACGTGTATGTTTGATTTTTTTGCCCAAGGCCCAAGTGTGATCGTCTGATCGAGGACTTAAACAACAAGGTGACTGTAGGCCAGGGCCAGGTGAGCTACATCACGTAATGGTGTCGTGTCACTTTCTGCGACATCTGTGGATGTCGCCATAAAGGTTTTGTTGGTTGAAAAAGTGGTAAAAATTCAACATTTTTCTCTTTGTTACATGCAAGTGTGACCAACGCTGCAGGAAACAACAATCGTTCTCGTTTGTGTTGGAGATTTTTTTGTCTCAACTATTACTAAAATAAGGAATTTCAAAGCAAACTAGGATAGAACAGGTTTTAGATTTACCTTGATTGATAATTGCTAATTTGGTCATTATCTAATGTTTTGTTATTGACTAATAATCCGAATGTAAAATAGAGTAATATGGTATCGTTACGATAAATATCGTATCCGTGGCAAGACTGCTTCATTTTCTTTTTCAATCAGCTGTGTAATGGTAAATATTATAACGTAACTTGACCTCCGTTTTAGTTTAGACGCTTCATATCCGGAACACAAAAAAAAGCTATTCAGCTGACCTATGCTTCTTCCTCTACAGATCTTGCTTAAACAATGCTTAAACCCATGATGTAAAGGACTGGCTTAAACCATTGACTACTTAAACGTTCCAAGACAGTCTGATAGAAACTCTCTATTTTCTGCCAACATAGGAACACCCAACCCGGTTGTTATTATTCTTCAAGGGGAAAGAGAGGGCTCTGGACTTGACGAGGTGGAGGAAGGTCTAGACGTCCTAAAGAGATAAGGTACAGTTGGGGATGAAGGGAATTAAAATTGACATAGCACTGGAACCGGACGGTGACTTCAATCTTCAATCCACGATGAAAAGGCTCGTGAAATATTAGCTGTGTTTTTTACCCGAATTTAAAAAGATTATGGGCTCCACCCCATCATGGGCTACACCGTTATTCAAGAGAGCCAGGACGATCCTTAATATAAAAAAGGGGATAGGCGAAGGACATCAAGAATTTGCGGCCCATTATTGTTTTTGTCCTTCTAAAAAGAGGGTCTTTGAGAGAATTGTAGATAAACAGTTATAAGATTACGAATCACTATCAATAAGCACCAAATAAGGGGTTTCATGCCAATTACAGTCTTCCATTAATGCATCAATGCTAAATGACATTTTTAGAAAGGCCAAATAAGGAGAATTTTTGTGCCGTAATTTTGATATATCATAGGCGTATAATAATGTCAGTCATGCTCATGTGAGAGCTAAAATTGAGGAATCGCACCTTCCTACCTAAACCAAAAGCCTCATCCTGGACCTAGTAGAGAAAATAACATTACCATGGGATATGCACACCATAGATCGAAATGAAGCATGGTTTACCACAGGGAGCGCCACTCTCGCCTATACCATTGAATTTACATATGTAAATTCAATGATTATACTATACAATTTCACCACGAATTCCATCTTTGATGAGCTGACAGAAGAAAATGTGGCCAACTCTTATGGTATGTCACTGTGCGAACGGCTCAAGCCCTTGTCCATCATGGGCTTCGAAGACGAAAGGGTTGTTCTCCTGGGAAAAGACGCCTCCTCAGCAAATACTCTATACAAATTATTTGAAACTATGGGGCTCCCAATTCACCCTGGAAAACCCAAATAATTAATATTAAAAAGGTGGAATTGAAGGAGAGGACCTTTATCCTTGATGAAGTGGAGGTGAACAGCATTAAGAAAGAACAAGAGGTAAAATACCTCGGAATCAACTTTCAAGAAGAAATTAGATTTGACCGTCAGTCCGTGATTAAGCTACTCAAGGACAAAATTCAAAGAGTCGTTAGCTCCCCTCTTCTCAAGGAAGACCAGAAGCTTAAATTTCTGCAATATCTTATATTTGGCTAATTCTAATCTAACCCCTGCAGACTGTCCTGCTTTTGCAGATTCCGGTGGAGTTTCTTGCCGATCTTGACAAACTAATTAAGTCAGCTTACAAGGAAATTATAAAGCTCCCGCTGGATATTCCAGACTCGGCTATCTACGCACCAAAATCGGCCAGGAGGCCTGGAAACCTTTCGTGCAGAGTGGGAGGTGCCAATTAAACATTTCAATATTATTAGGAGACTTCAAAACACAAATGACGAGCTGGTGAAGGCGGCCATAGAGATCTACAACAGGAACGGAAGAAATGTCTAGAAATGCTCAACATCAATATGACGAAGCGCGCCTGTCCGCTACAAAAATCAGACAAACAGTGAGGACAGGGAGCTGGAAAAATGGCAGAATTTGCCATTCAGGGGAACAGGCGTTGAGCTCACGGCGAAAGCAGAGGGGAGAGGAACAAATTCCTCACAATAGAGGAAAGCCAATTCCACGTCAAAATTCAGCGAATGGGTTGAGTTGATCACCGATCACCAACTCCATTGCTGTGAGAGCAGTGCCTGATAGATCGAGAGACGGATCTCTGTGCCACAGATGTATTACTGAGACAAACCCAACATCCGAGACCGTCCCTCACATCTTGGGCAAATGCGAATTTGGTGAACTCTTACAACGAAAGGCACCACTGGATTCGACGCATACTGGTGCAATTGTGCGTCAAATCCACTTACTTCACTTATAGTCTCCGTCCGTGGGCTTCCTTCGAAGCGTTGAACAGGTCAAGGTGCCAACTCTGTTGTTAGCCACCATAGGATGGGTTGGGTTGGGTGAGGTATGGACAAGAGGGGTTACAAATTTTAGAATGCTCAAAGAAGCTATCCAAATCATAATATGAATGAAGCAAAAGATAATTCTTTAAGCCAGTGCGAAAACTATTTGGATTGAGAATGTCAGTTACAAAAGAAGGCAGAGCCTGAAAAAATTTTAGGCCAAGATACAATGGTTTCTTTTCAAAAATGGAGAGCCTATGGTACTCAGAGAATTTATGCTTATGTCTAGTGTTATACTTGTGAGAACGTTGATTGTAACAAGAAAGATCTTGGCTTCTTATGTACATTACCAATTCAAAGATGAAAAGGCATGGAACAGTTAGAATGTTGGATTGCTTAAAAAAGTCACTACAATGCTCCCGAGGAGGGAGTTTAAAAATTATACGGATTGATTTTTTCTGAAGGGTAAAAATACGGTCTAAATGTGACTTACAACCACCCCATAAGGAGATAGAGTACACAATATGTGATTCAATTAGGCTAAAATAAACTAGTTTTGACAAATTCAAATTGGGATTTAAGCAGCTTGTTCTTCTCAGAACAAAGAGCCCCGAGGATATCTTCTTTTCTATTTTTCGATTTGATTCGACCATGCTAGACTACCGTCCAATCTCACCCCTAGAAAATCTACAGAATCAGATAGGACCAGCCTATCTGATCCAGAGTACAGGGGCTTAAAGTCTTTGAGGAAGTACACTGTTTAGAGGAAGACGGATCCCATGGTCGTGCTGATTTTGGCCTTCGACAAACAAATCAAAAAGGGAAAAAACCTTTTTTGGAATTCTTAATCCATGGAATTCTTGGAATCCCTTCTTTATGGAATTCTTGATCCAACCGTTCGGTTCGAAGACAAGGCGGATCAACCCGAGAAAGTCCATAAAGAAAAACGAGCCATCTACGACCCCATGGTACCCTATTTTAAGAAACAGTACGGTCTTAGAGAGCTAAAGGTCATCAGCATGATGGAGGGGACCGGGGAACGATCCCGGATTTTTTTTTAAGACTCTGAAATCACTGAACATCCAAATAGACATTGCTAAGGAGATAGCCCATCATACCCTCAAATTGTCAATAAGGATTGTGAAGAACCACCTTTACGCACCAGCATAAACTCAATCATCATAAACACCAAGAAACAACACATCAACCATCCCCATTAGGCATTCGTTGGTTGACGTGCCTCCAATCAAGAACACGTAAGAAAAATCAAGATTAATCGAGCATCGCTGGCATCCCCTGTCTCCCCGCAGCCCAGTGTCTACTGGAGGGACTCACCGAAGAGGTGTTTACTACATTTTATTATATGTTCAACAGTAAGAAATTAAACATAATGTTTTAAGCTATGATTTTAGTCAGGGGTAGGTAAATTTTAATAATATAGTAATGCAATATGAAGTTAGGACTTTGAGGTATCAGTGCCTACGCAGTTTTGCCCCTATACTGTACTATTACTGCAGATGACAAAACAGTTGAAAGTGGTGGGTTTGGTTAGTGGTCTGCTGAGCTCTGTCTGCTTCAGTGTACAGTAAATCATTTATTTATGTTTGGAGTTTTATTTAAAAATTTATTTTACTAATTTTTAGTATTTTTTTACATGCTGTAAAGTTTTTACGCTTTAAAAATACATATTTCTTTATAAATGTTTAGAGCGTATTTGCCTCATTGTTATAATTATGTAACATCGTCTTGTTTGAAACAAGTGAAAAGCAATTTCAAGCTAGGCCTACTGATAACCTTCCACTATCACACAATTTTATGTCATTGTCAGTAAGTAAACAATTTTTACAGAGTAAAGGTAACTGTAAAGTAAAGTTTATATAAAAAACTATGCATGGTTAAAAACTAAACTTATAATGAACTGCAAATTTAGGCCTACTTTACAAGATCACACTCTTAATCTCACTTTTATAATTAACCCTTTGAAACCCAAATTATGATGCACCTTGAAAATTTTTTCCTAATTTTTCTTTTATCTAGGGTCTAAATAACACAACACTGCTTTTTAAACTTTTGTCTCACAGGTTTAAAAATAAGAAATTGTTTAAAAACAACAACAGGCACTTGTGGTTAACTTACTTCCGGCAAAACCTCTAAAAAAATCCCTTGTGGCTTAAAAGCAACAGTGGGTTTTTGTGGATTTAATAAACAGTAGAACCTTGATACTTCGGCACTCCTTTTAGTTCGACACGGTCCATGATTACTTTAACACATGTTAATAATGAATGATAGGCCTAGTGTCCATTTTAGAGACTGACAAAGGTGGAAATGTAAACAAAGTGGCAAATTATTTGAATATTGATTATTTTAAAGTTTAATTAAGTTATGGTAAATTTAGTTCTTCCAAAAATTCAAATCATGATTTTTAAACTTTTGGTGTTAAAATTCCCCATATACTCCCTATAGTTCGACACCCTCTAAGTCCACAAAGTGTCAAACTATTGAGGGTCTACTGAACCATATTTACAGTTTTGGTTTTTGAAAGGTTTTCATCACAAAAGTAATGTCCCAGTGTCCCCAATGTCTCCCACTTCCGACATGATGTCATCAGGAATTAATAACAACCTTTCTGTGTCCTTTTCATTCAAATATTCTTGATTCATTGTGATGTTTGCATCATTACCTGTACAAAATGGCTAAAAGGCATATAATTAACACAAAATATTAGCTGTAAATGAATTTAGAATTAGTATGGGGTTATATGGAGAATCTGAATTAAACTAGTGAAATTTAATGCCACATCCGCCCATTGTACAGGCCTTGTAACAGGTTATTATTTTTTGTTTTTTTTTTCTCTTGGTTATTTTTTGTTATTAGCGAATTTCCCTATAGAGAATACGCTATTACGGTAGTAGGCCTATTCATGGTAAGACCTAAGCCCGAGACCATTTCACTTTTTCACTTTGAGGTCCCCGGAAGCCAAAAACATGTTTGTTTGTTTTCTATCTATATCTATCTATCCATGTGTCCTTTTGAAGGGAACCTCCGATTTTGATGAAATTCGGTATGAAGGTGTGAGAACAGGTCTATTTTCATGAATTCGCGAACCACCTTGATCAGGTTATGGGAACGGGGTTTTGTGGGATTTCAAAGGGCTCAATTTTCAAAATTCAAGAATTTTAACTAAAACCATTTAAAAGATCTTAAAAAAAAACAATTTAGTATTTTGAATTTTAACTTGGTTGGCTAAACAGATTTTGGAGAAAAGCTAATAACAGGTTTGCCATGTTAATCTTATGGGAAATCAACAAAACCCTGTAGGTAAGTTATCTCACTTATTTATTGACACAACCTGGTAAAATTTGTTATGTACATTCAAACATAACAACTGATATTTGTTATGGATAGGGGTTTAACTGATATTTGCTTACAACACCCATGTGGCGGCAAAACCTTCATACTCACCCAATGGGGTTTAAGGTAAATATAAAAAAAGTGCCGAATATTAATACAATTTGATTTTTACTTTATACCCAATTACTATTTTTCCTAACAACAAATATTTTTAAACAACATCCCATGGCAATAAACCTACATACTTATTCCTATGGTGTCTATGGAAAAAATGCTAAATCTCAAATTCCTTTGGAAATTTGCTGAGTACCAAGTCTGCTGCGACAGGGGTATTTTAAAATTTGGTTACCCAATTTTTTTCATTTTTTGGGGATTTTGGTTTTTTTACTTTTTTAGGGCAATTAGGTTTTTATTGATCGATTTTGATGAAGCTCGTAAAAACTCAATAAATGTTTAAAAAAGGGAAAAGTATAAAGAGGATTGGGAGGATTTTTTCTATTTTTTCATTTTATTATTATTATTGCTTTAGTACATGATCACTTACCTAGTACAAAATTATCCTACATAATTTTTATTGCCTAACGTACATATTTTTAGTATCCCGATGAAACACCGGTTTTTGGAATTTTTTGCAACATTTTGGGTTTATTCAAGATTATTCATTGGTTATTTTTTTGTCATTTTGGTATTTTTAAATTTATTTTTTAACCTCAAGAACTGAGTTACAAGTGCTGATAGTAGTTTTTAAACAACACAGCAATTTTCTCATATAATCTAATTATGGTTATATTCCCTGGAATTACTAAAACTTATTAGATAAATAAACAAGAATAACTGAGGATTGATGAGATATTTTTCCCACTGTTCAAACTAATTAGAAACATAATAAAAGATCACTTGAAAGTACTCAACTTGCCTCTAACCACCAAACCTTGAAGTGGCTCTTTAGAAAATGTTCTGTTGTCCTGACAACTGGTCTAAACTCCCATCTAGCCTATATTGGTGATTTTCTGAACTACATCAGTGTTGTTTTAAAGAAACGGTGGGCTTTTGTAATTTAAACAAATGATTTTTGAGGAAAATAAACAGAAACATTATGTTTTATAAAAACAACATTGGGCGTTAAAGGGTTAAGTTTATTTGAAAACTCAGTTGTTGATTTGCATTTAAAGAACCGAACCTTATTTCACATTCATGAATCACCATTCACATGCATACAATTATAGCATTCTAATGACTGGCATCTTGAAGATAAACAATTTGCTGTTGCAGCTTTACATTAAGTTCCAAGTAGCGTATGTCATATTATTATTACTGTATAAATTAAGCTTATTGTTTATTATTTTATTTTTGCATTAAATGAAGCAGTGCTAATTTAAGTTAAAAAGAAAGTAGGTAGTCTAGCCGTCTAAAATGCAAGAGAAAGACCTATTACTAGGCCTACCAGAAAAGTATCTAGTGTGGTCATGTTAGGCCTACATCTAAAAATTTATTTAAACTTATATAATTTACTTATCGAATGTGACATTCTTGTAGCCGGAATAGTTGCAGTGTTTGTAACCTATTAGAATGTATTTGGTTAAGCATATATTTAACAATATAATTTGTAGGTGCCATACATTATAGTCATTGTTATTAATAAGTTGTCAGTGGTAGTACGGTATTTTTTATGAGCTTGAAGAATGTGTGAAGTTACGCTAATGATTTGTTGATAAAAATGCCCTTAAAGTATCTTAAAATGTAATCATTAGAATATGTTACCTAGTTAGTTTTTCTCAATTAAAGTTGTTCAATTAATTTAATTCTTGTTTAAAGGAAACCCAGAAGTGGAAGTTTAAATTTTCAAGCTCAAATGGCTGACCAAATTCATACAAACTCAAGCAAATTTTTTTCTGGTAAAATGGATAGATATAAAGGCATCCATATCAAGTCCGAAGAAAACGCTTGTGATTTGGATATCTTCACTCCTAAACTGAAAGGTCAGTGACATACAAAACTTTATGACTTAGCATAACACAATGTTGTTGTTGTTGTTTTTGTTATTGGCGGACAAGGAGACCTCGGCCAAACTGTTAAGCACGTCAAACGACTATTTTGCACAAGTTCCGGGAGGATGGGATATTGAAGAAGAAGAAAGGTTGAGAAACGGGACAGTAGATGGTCGATTGACCATTCTGAGGGCCAACTCCCGTGCTCCTGTCACAACTGATTTTTAGGCTCAAATAGAAAGGCTCTGCCCTCTAAGTGGCCCATCAACCAAATGTCCATTCATGTTCCTCAGTTAGAAGTTTCCATGCCGTCTGGATGACATCAACCCCCTGCTGCATAATATAAATGGATCATAAATGAAGAGAAATTGTCACAATGGACACCCAAAAGACTTACCACATGTTATGACAACTTCTTTTGCTGTACCCTACCCAATGTCAACAGAGCAATGCAGTGTAGCATTCTCATTCCCTGTTTGATGTGGGTGGTTGAGGGCCATTCGTTTGTGGTAGGGCCTATATTAATTAAGGTTCATTATTTTCAAACAAAAATATGAAGGGACCGTAGATGTGTTTGGGTGTCACAAGTGTCTTGGCACCACTACTAGATTGCAATTTGGTTTGAGCAAAAATGATTTTTACAAAGCCAATTTATATTGATTTAGCCTATTTAACTTTTTATTCCTCAAAGTATTTATCACATAAGGCCTTATACAAAATGTGACCTTGGTACCCCTGAATCGGCAGCCATTTCGTTTGGATGATAATTCTAATCACGTTGTGTAATTAGTCAGTATACAACTAGTTTGTTACCTACGTTTATTTTAACATAAGTAATATATGTGCCTACAGAATCCCTTCAACACTGGATATCTGAAAAGATGCAAGCAGTTTGGTTTTTCGTCGGCTTAGAACATACAGAATGGATTCCTGTATTGACAAAGGTAGGTAAGCTCTTTATATGAGAATGTTGCGGAAATATTTATCAATATATGTATAAATATAAAATATAAAAATACCTAAATATAAATATAAAAATATTACAAAATAGGCAATTTGCGCATGGTTCCACTAGTAACATACCCAACATAGTTGCTGCATTCCACTATAAACTAGTCAAGAACATATAGTTTAGCATTCCAGTGTCACAGTCATGGGTGGAGACGCTTTTACTGAGATGCTCGCGTAAATGATATCGCGTAAATGTATCATAAGACTGCCTTTTGGGAATCAGAATTCACAAAATGTTTGAGAAAACATTTTTTTACTAAGTGTTAATCCTCTCCTTCCAGTTTTTGCGTTTTTTAAAGATCATAGTACAAAAATAACCTAAACTAGTGGTATCCGTATCACAAAAACATCACATTCACCCATCATCGCCGTACAAATTTGGAAATCATAAAGTATATTGTATCTTGTACCCATCGTTTGTACACTGAGTGTTGCTGTCGGTGGGTGATGACGCGACACAGTCCGGTTTCAGGTTCCACCACACGGCGCGTGACGGCGCCACGGTCGCGCTGGTCCGCTGGCTGGCCCCGGAACCGTCGCGTGTCCCCGTATTCGCGCACACGATGGTCGGAGTGGGTGGCGTCGTCGTCAACGAGCGCAACCAAGTGTTGGTGGTGCAGGAGTCATTCCGTGGACAGGCCTACTGGAAACTGCCCGGCGGATACGTGGAGCCAGGTGAGCCTAACCTAACCTAAACGCAGCTGCCGTTCACAGTAGAGATGTGTCCAAATCCATACATATATAGTACGTGATACTTTTTTTTTTTTTTTTTTTTTTTTTTTTTTTTTTTTTATACGACAAACACCTTCTACAGTTTTCAACCAATTTTAATGTTTTTAGTGTCATGTCATTGAATAGGGCTCGGCGGGAAGTTGTTTTTAAAGTCAATTGGTAAATATCTATCCAAACGGAAGGGCCCTAGAAGCCCTTAAAGTTCTAAATTTCCGTATTAGATTAACATTGATGAGGAAATTTAAAAGATTTTCAACAGCTGTAACGAGTAAACCATAGAAAAACTAACCAGGTACAGAAGTCTCACGCATTGCTAATTTCTGTGATGCGAAATTTTGTAGTTGAACCGGCCAGATCATAGGGGGCGCTGCGAGGAAAACCAGCCAAGCGACGTTAACAATCCGTGAATTTAGCCGGCCGGCCGGCCAGCCAGCAGCCGTCGGATCGGCAATGTAGCTTGGCCGGTTCAACTACAAAATTTCGCGTAACAGAAATTAGCCTTGCGTGAGACTGGCTTACCTGGTTAGTTTTTCTATGGAGTGAACACAGTATTTACGGGTCATTATCAAATTAATGGCCAATTTGAGAAAGGTAAAAAAAATTAAAAAATAAAATTAAAAATCAAGTTATTTATTAGTAGTTCAAAGTAAATTAACTACAGAATAAAACCTTACACATAGCAGAGCGTAAAAATTTTATTTAAGACTGATTTTCCTGATTTCATTTCAGGGATTCAGAATTTTCCCCTCGCTCACGTTTTTTTTTTTCTTGATAAAAAAAGTGATAAAAAATTGTAAAGTCAAAAGTTATAAGCTGAATGCTGAAGGTAAATGTAATTACTAACACCTACATAAGTTAAAACGAGTTTATATTGATTATTGTGTTCTTTAGACCAGAAATTGTGCCTTATTTTCATTTCAATCTAAAAAAACTCACTTAAACTTTCCATATTTTGATAGATTATTTATTATTTTTATTTATAAATATAATAAAATGATAGTTAAGAGTATAAACTTTCAATTAATATAAATTTTTTATTTATTTTTTATAATTTTATATTTTTAATATAGAAAATGTGATCGTGAGGGAGTGAGCGAGGGGGAATCGCCGTGAGCGAAGGGGAACTAATAAATAATAAATGATAAACTAATTAGTAAATAAGTTGTATCAATTAACAATGCAAGGTAATGTAATAATAAAATGTATTTTTTTTTTTTTTTGTCACAAAACATCTCAAAATCCCAGCGGAGCTGGTGAAACAGGTGACATTGTCATAGCAAAATAAGACTAAAACTATGAAAACTAGTGTTACAAATCATACCACATTTATTGGTCATTCAAATAATCTGTAATTGAATAATAATTCTTTTCTAAAAGGTACTTCTTAAATTCACTCTTAAACCTTGAAACATTGTTAATATCTTTTAAATTAGCGGGTAGACTGTTGTAAATCCTTAAACCCATGTATTGTGGAGACCTTTCATACAAGCAAAGGCGATGTCTTGGATACTGTAAATTTTTAAAGCGTGTAGGATACCGATGGGTGAATTGTTTATCATGGTACATTTGATAATTACTTTTCAGATTTACCATCATTTTAAAAATATAAAGTGAAGGCACCGTTAATATCTCATATTTAATAAACAAAGGCTTGCACGATGTTCTCTTTGGTTTAGATGATAAAATTCTTAAAATTTTCTTTTGAATTTTAAAAACTTTCTCGGCATATGAAGTTGCGCCCCGATCTTATTATTACGATGATAATAGCAAAGGGATTTCCTTTATTCATGACTCATCCGTGAGCGGGGGGAACGTGAGCGAAGAGAAAGTGTCGAAGGTCTTTAGTTTTTGACCCGACTATACTGGCAGTATTGCGCAACCGAAACGGTCCGCGGCGATTTGGCGGCAAATTCAAAACATCGCTACACTTTTATTGGTCTTGTAGAGACACGGAAATAATGGCGGATTATTTTGAAATCGATCTGATTTCAATAATATTACTACTTTATTTCAAAATATAACTGTTATATGAAAATCATGAGCATTTTACATAGTTATTTTTTGTAAATTTGCATGGCTTTTTTAGACTGAGAACATAGACTCTGAGGCATGGAGTCCATGAGCGAGGGGAAAAATTAGACACATATTGTTTTTTTTTTTTTTTTTACATTTATTTTCATTCAATAATTTTATTTAAAGCAAGATCATGTTTAATAATATACGTACCATTTCTACAAAGCTTTATTTGCATGAAAAAAATTATTTTAGTATTTTTTCCTGCAGAGACTCAAATTGGTCATTAATTTGATAATGACCCTCACACCAGTGAGAACATCCGTGCCCTCATACCAAAGATGTTATGATTTAAATCTTGGAGGATGCACTGGTTAAACAAACTGATTAAAAAGCGTAAATAGCAATAATTACCCTAACTAAATTGCTCGATATTGAGCAATAAGTGCATGAGTTTTAATCAAATAGAATAATCCTTTATTGCTGCTAGAAACATGTTTTTATACAGTAAGTCTAATACATGAAGATGACAGAAATTGTTAAGAGGAAAATTCCTTCCCAAATAATCTAAAACTATATTAATTTCTATGAAACTTAGTTTTGTAATAAAGAGGAACATAATGAAAGCTATCAGGAATTTTTAAAATAAAGTTTTTGCATAGAAAGATATTTAAAAAGACATAATCCTCCTGAAAATAGTTAGCAACTTAGTGATTACCTATGCTAATTAAAAAAGCCTAAATTGTCCATTTAAGTAGTCTCTTATGAGCAATTATTACTTATAAAATATACGTTTTCAGGAGAAGATATTCCTGCTGCAGCCATGAGAGAGGTGCTGGAAGAAACCAACATCAAAACGGAGTTTAAGTCGCTGATCGCTTTCCGCCATTCTCACACTTCCCAGGTAAAATCTTTTGGATTAAGTTTTTAATAAAACTAATGTTGTTTCCTACTCAGCTAACTACAAAACTATTTGTGTGCTCTTCCCCTGAAACCAATTATATACAGTTTTGCTCGTGAAATACCATTGTCAACTATATTAAAATCCTTTTACATGTCTGAGAAGAGACCACTTGTGAATTTCCTTTGTTAATAGGCTACTATCTGTTACATTATTTATAAAGCTCCACAAAGCAAATTCAGTGTTTAATACTGTTCTAAAACCATACTAATCCTTACTAATAAAGCTTGTCCTATTAAAAAAAAACTCATCATTTTTTTCATGAATTTTTTAATAAATTTTTCCAAATGTAGAACTGAATTATATCAGTCTGAAGTTTGGAGGATTTTTAAACTCAAATTTCTTAAAAAAAAGGAAATTTTATAAAAATTTTACAAGAAACAAAAAAGTTTACAAATTAAATTATCTAAACATAAATACCAAATTTGTAAAGATCCGACAACAAATAACTGAGTTATTGAGATTTTACTGCAGAAAAACATTCATTTTGAATTATCATGAATGCAAATTTAGGTTATTTTCATAGAAACTATCTACCAGTTGAGCAACACAAATTTGACTCTAAGTGCGTCTGAGACTTTTAATACAGTACACTCTCGTTCATCGGACTCGGCGACATCGGAACTCCGCTTCATCGGAACTGAAAATCTGGATATTATTAATTTTTTTTCTTACGAAATAAATAATTTTTTCGTTTTAGCGCCTTCAATTTTTATTCGTTCTATCCGCACAACAGTGAAGTATCACATTTTGCATCAAACGTCATCAGGCGTTTTCCATAATCTATACCCATCGATGTGATTTACAAGGCCGTGGAGTATTCGCACAAAAATAGAATGAGGAAGCGGTAGGAAGTGAACATCCGGTCGACCGCTTCCCAAACTGTCATTCAGTCTGTCTCACGTCGCGACTGCACCTGTGTTACGTGGAAGTCAGTTGACTGCTGGAATATGAATATGGAATATGAGAATAAAGATTTTGGATCTTTATTTCCTGTGTTGTTTTTATTTCTATCTGTTCATTGTTACAATGTTCAAAGTTTGAGTGCCTTATTTTCATAAAATCTCTTGTGTTATCTTAAAAACAAGAGTGAATACAATTACGATAGTTCACCGTACGGGCAGAAATGAAGACTCACGACGGACTCCGCTTCATCGGAATTTTTTGACATCCGAACCGGCCGTCCGCCACATTAGTTCCGATGAACGAGAGTGTACTGTAACGTACTGCATTTACCGCTAAACAAAATACCCCCGTCGCAGCAGACCTGCGTACTCAGCGAATTTCCAATACAATTTCAGATTATTTACTTTCCCCATAAAAACACCATGAGATCGAGTAAGTAGGTTTGCTGCCATTGGGTGTTGTTAGTCTTAGTTAATCAATAATTGGTAAATGTAAACACCAAATTGTATCAAGCTCTGGCAATTTTTATTTTCCCCTTAAACCATATGGGGGTGAGTATGTAGGTTTGCCGCCATATGGGTTTTGTAAGCAAGTATAAGTTAAACCTTATCTAGATAATGTACATACCAAATTTGATTAAGTTATGTCAATAAATAAGCAAGATGTAGGATTTTCTTGATTTCCCATAAGAATAACATGGAAAGCACATTTTAGCGAATTTCCCTATAGGGAATACGCTATTACGGTAGTAGTCACGGTAAGACCTAAGCCCGGGACAATGATACTTTTTCGTTATGAGGTACCTAGAAGCCAAAAACACCGTTCGTTCAAATTGATATATATGTATATATATATATCTGGTTCTGGGCGAACCAGAATGATCGGACTATGGGAATGGGGTTTTATGGGGTTTCAAAAGGGTAAAAAATGGGTTTTTGGCTTTTTTTACTTTTATTTATAAAATTCAACAATTTTAACTTAAACCATTTAAAAGAGCTTAAAAAAACAAACAATCTAGTATTTTGAATTTTTTACCTAGCTTAAATGGTTATGGAGAAAATCCAAAAAGTATGTTTTCCATGTTATTCTTATGGAAAATCA
Organism: Neoaliturus tenellus; assembly: GCA_030545055.2. Lineage (NCBI taxonomy): Eukaryota > Metazoa > Arthropoda > Insecta > Hemiptera > Cicadellidae > Neoaliturus > Neoaliturus tenellus. The sequence goes on along the minus strand of CM061534.1, from coordinate 32,839,487 downwards.
AGAAAACCCTCTATCTTGCTTATTTATTGACATATCTTGATAAAATTTGGTAAGTACATTCATTCAGAAGCGTTTAACTTATATTTGCTTAGAAAACCCTTATGGCGGCAAACCTACGTACTCACTTCCATGGGGTTTATGGGGAAAATATAAAAAACACCATAACGTGACAAAATTTGGTATGTACATTCACTAGGTAGGGTTTAACTTACATTTACCAACAAAACCCATATGGCGGCAAACCTACATATTCTCATCCCCATTGATTTTATGGGGAAATAGAAAATATAGCAAAATTCAATTGGAAATTCGCTGAGTACGCAGGTCTGCTGCGACGGGGGTATCTTAAAATTATTGTTTCACACAGAAAAGACATTTTTTTAAACACATATATTCCAGAGTTAATTTTATGTATTAATTTGTCAACATGATCGTTCCATTGCAAGTTTTCATCAATAATTAATCCTAAGAAATTAGCTTTGCTCTTTATTTCTAATGGTAAACTAGGTTGGTGTACTTTTTTATTTTGAATAGTTTTTTAATTTATAAAATTTGTCTTTCCATAATGCAAGTTAAGATTGTGATTAATAAAGTACTCAGATATGTTAGCCAATTCAACAAAGGAAAGAATTTCTATCTTCTCTTTTGAGTTTGCTGATATCTTCAGATTAGCATCATCAGCGTAAAGACAAAGTTTTTTTTTTTTTTTTTTTTTTAATTTGGGAAAATGTTTGAGCAATATTCTTAATATAACATCTTAAAACATCATTATATCAAGGAGTTCGATATATTGAAAGTTTATATCATGGTCCCACTGTAGTTTCAAAAACAAGAAATAAAATGGTTAGTTTACTCCTTTAGGCACTAACATAGCTAAGGACATAACTAGCTGACGAAACAACCTAATGTAGGCCTATTTGTGACAAGAACAATAAAGCATAGTTAGAGCCTGGCAGTTTACATCTACCTGTGTACACGGAAATGTCCTTGGAAATAAAAGAATTAACGCAATACAAATTTAAAATTCATAAAAAATATGGTTAAACATACTTTAAACAAACCAAATGTAAAAAAAAATGTTAAAGGACACATTTTTAATATTATAAGTTTAATATAGGCTAATCTTTCAATTCCATACTTAATTATAAGAAAATTAAGAGTAATGAGTTTTTTTTAAATAAATAAATTTATTGTTAACATAACCATGGCAACGAGTGGAAGTTCAGTATTCATCTAGCTGTAGGACAGAGTGGTTTTATTTAGCTTTACTGTGAGTGAATTACTAAAAGTAATGGACGTCGACATTGAAGCACAGCATGTGGAAAGACCACCTAGAAGAAAGCTGCGCCAAACTTTTATCGCCATTACTTTGATGGTATGGATCTTGGTGAAACTGCTTGCTACAGCTGTCCTGATGAGTTTATTGAAAAATGAAAGCCTTCTTAATGTGCTTATAGAGAAGGTGAAACCTAAAGGTATGGCAATACTTAAAGACATTTTTGAAAAAGTAATTGAAAAAGTAATAAAAGAGATTGTTTTTCAAACAAATCCTTTTTAAAAAGCAAAACAATAAAAAAAAATATATAAAAAACAAAAAAGCAAGAAAATTTAAGACAACACAAATTGAATGAATCAACCACATGAAATTAAAAAGTATTGGATCTCAAAATTATATTTTGGATCAATTTAAATTTGTAGGAGTGTATATGATTTGTTCAGAAATATTTATTGGATCTATAAAGGATGAACCAAAATTAAGAAGGATCTACAAATTTAAAAAAAATTATTAAACAGCAGTAAAATTTACAATTGAAACATGGAAATTTAACAAATTCATACTCTCTCAAAATATGGACAATTTGAACAGAAAATGACTTGTTATTCATGGAACAGTGGAGAAATAAGGCATAATGGACAAGCTCATCGAAACTAAATTGCAAATGTACGTTTACCTAAAAAAATATAATGAATTAACCTGTTTGTTATCAATAGAAAATCACTAGAAAAAGTATTTTCAACAGTTAATAAATTACTGTTTTCCGCCATTTTATCTTTATTATTTATTTTAATGGTAGTTGAAGTAACATAACATGATTCTGATAAGTAATTTTTTACATTATACTCTTGATATTATGTGGACAACTATATGTTAAAGATGTCTCTAATCTTGACAAAATGAAACTAATAAACCTAATGTTTAGTTTTAACATTTAACAAAGGTAATAAGAAAACCTTTTGAGCACCTCCAATGAAAGGAAACCTCATAAAAAAAAAAAAACTGGTGTTGGTATAGGAAGGCTACTTACACATGAGCTTGTAGGCCGGGGGCGGGTGGAGAGGGTCCGGCAGGAACATCCACTCCTGTAGCCCCAAAAGGATCTCTGTATCATCCCACGGATACACAAGGTCGACATTAGTCAAAACATTAACATGCTCGTAACGAGACAGTGTGGTAACATCCATCATGACAGAGGAAGAGCACTACGCTAGTCAGTTACATGGTGGCAAATTGCAGCTCATAAAGATTTTGTAAAATCGCTTTTAAGATTAAATCAGGAAAACCTGCAACACCAAAGAGGACTCTTACCAGTGTATTATGTAAACCTAATAATTTTGGTTGCCACATTCAAATTCAATTCAATTTTGACAAAACAAGTCAAAGTTTAATTGGAGAAGTGTTTTTAAAACCATAGGGAAAATTTAGAAAAATAAATAAATTAGTTAACTTAAGTAAATTTATAAAATTATTTTTTAAAGTATTATTTTAACTTTTTATTTTACTATGCTACCTTGATAGTTCGACACTCGATAGTTCCACACTCCGTTCTTAACTGGATGAACAATGACAAAGAATTGGTGCCCTCCCACATATGATAAAGAAACCGTCACTGCTTTTATACAAAAGGATGATATAGTAGAGGAATTGTAGAATGAGGTGGACAACAAACCACAACAGAAAATAAAACATTGTGAAGGTGTGAAGTTCTTTGAGGAAACCCTGCAGTATTTATAGGAGCAAGGACCATTAACCATGGACATCCTTTGTCTTAGACAACTACAGGATGAAGCTGCGCGGCAAAGGTTTCTAAGCGATAAACAATTAAAAGTAACAAAATATTTTTCCTAAAAAAATAGTAAGTAAGTTAAGGAATAAAAAAATGTACAATTTGTTAATATGTTCAATTGATTAGCTTTTAAGTTAGTATTTAATAAATTTTTGAGATTTGAATATCAAAATGCATTTCTATGCTCCTGTATATTAAAAACTTCAAATCCTCGATATAGACATTTTGAAACTTCTACATCCCTAGAGCCCAAAAAGTGTCGAACTATCAAGGTATTTCAATAATTAAGGTTTTCAAATGATTTTTATACAACTGTGATAGTAAAGTTTAGGGGTGGAAGAGTACTTGTGACTATTCGTCAAAAGTCAAGTCAAGTAGTTCCTAAATGAAAACATATTATTACTAAAATGTGTTTTATTTTATTTAATCCCAATTCCCTTTAATTCTAAAATGTATTAAATGCAAGTATAATAATTATCTTAAAATAAAAGACATATTTCAAGATAACGAAATACGTCTAATTGTGGAAGCAGACAGCGATTGAAGTTGGACTTGACTGAAGACTGGAGACAAGACTGCTGCATCTGCATGGATAGTGATTCAACGTAGTTACCGATTTATAAAATTATTCATTTGAACAATACATCTTCAAAACATTGAGAAAAGTTTAAAACTAGTAATCAATACAATCTTAATTTGACATTGAATTGCTCCACGAAAATTATTTAAATAAAAAATTAAACAAATTTATTGGTTTATTTGAAGTTAATAATTTGAAAATAGTAATATTTAAAACTGATTCAAATAACTTAGGACAAATACGATAGCTGTGTTGACATTAGGAGTAAGAATTGTAGTAATTTAGACAGACAAATGACAAGATAAATAATGAGGTTGACCAACGGCTAAATTAGACCACGAAATACAATTGAAATTTCCTTTCAGAGTGGCCATTTTAATCATAAATAAGTTATCCAATAGCTGTTGGTTAATTTTATTTAAAGGTTTGGATACAATAAAAACTGAATATTAAAGATAATTTTGGGACAGCAATAAAAAGGTTGTGATACTTTTAAGTCCACTATGTATGTTATTTTTATAATTTAGCATTGAAAAAAACAATATTATGTTAGCTTTACATATTTTTACTTTATTGCTTTGATTATAAGATAGACATCAAATTTATTGCTCCATGCAATCTTGGAAGTCCTACCAGACAGATTTCATGGCTGTACACCAAAGCCTTTAGTCAGTTAAAAAAGAGATATAACTGGCAGATGGCAAATCAAGGGAATTACGTGAATTCAAAAACAGTGATAATGATGTGTACAAGGCTTTAATAGTTTGGAGAAGTGACCATAAATCCTAAACGAAAAGAGAGATGAAGATTTTTTTAACTGATAAAGACAAAAGAAGAGGGAGTTGAAAATTAAAATTTAAATCCACCAATTACATTAAGTGATTAAGCTGTAGCAGCCGAACCGTCTAGGCTCTAGTGACACAAATGCCTATGCCTAATACAAAAACTATGAGTAAAGGAAAGCTCTTTTTTGGTAACATTGGAAAGTAAGTGAACATGAAAGTTAAAAGTGAAGTAAGTAACTGTAACAGACAATTTTCTTTTCTTTTAGCGAATTTCCCATAGGGAATATTAGCGAATTTCCCATAGGGAATAAGCTATTACCGTAGGTCTCATGGTAAGACCTAAGCCCGGGACCATGTTACTTTTTCGTTTTCAGGTGCCCAGAGAACAAAAATAATAGTCATTAAAATTTATATATATATATATATATATATATATATATATATATATATACATATATATATATGTGTGTGTATGTATGTGTCCCTAGACACGATAACTCTCGTAAAAATGGTCCGATCGACACCAAATTTGGTAGAGATGTGTAATCCTACGTTTATTCGGATGAGTTCGTAAACCATACATATCGACCTATCGGAAGGGGTGGTTTTGGAGGGTTTTGTACCCCAAAAATGGGTTTTTTGCATTTTTCATATATAATTTTTAAAAATTTTAAATTTTTATTTTGACCATTGGATTTAGCTCAAAAAATACACAATTTAGTATTTTGAAGCTTTGCTCTATCTCTATTGGTTACCGAGATATTAAAAAGTCTAAAGGCAGTACGTTGTATTTTGAGGCTCCAATGTTAATCTAATGGAGAATAAGGATGTGTTAATATTTCATTTATTAACCAATATTTTTGAATGAAACTTGGAATTCAGCTTCATTTGGTTGAGATTCATCCATTTATGGTAAAATATCTTGGTTTTTGTGCTTATCATGGCAGCAAACCTGCATACTCTTTTCCCATGTTAATTAATGGAGAATAGGCAAATTCCGTTAGCAATGGACAGATATTGATGAAACTTAGTATATGGCTTCATATGGTCAAAATAATTTTTTTATGCTAAAAACCTACTTTTAGTGTTCCCTATGGCAGCATACCTGCATACTCTTTCCCTACATTTATCATAAGGAGAATAGACATTTATTCCCCTATTTATGAGCTTGTGATGATATTTGGTTGACAGGTTTTTCTGGTCATAATTAAAACTACTAATTTGGAAATTCGCTGAATACGCAGGTCTGCTGCGACGGGGGTATTTGGATTTTCACCGTAACCAGTTATGCTAAGATAAAAATTCAAAATACTAAATTGTTCGTTTTTTAATCTTTTTTAGCGAATTTCCCTATAGGGAATACGCTATTACGGTAGTAGCCATGGTAAGACCTAAGCCCGGGACCATGTTACTTTTACATTTTGAGGTCCCCAGAGGCCAAAAATACCGTTAGTTCATTTTCATATATATGTATATATCTATATATCTATATATATATGTGTCCGTGGTACTGATAACTTTTGACAGCGACCTCCGATTTTGATGAAATTTGGTATGGAGGTGTAAGACCAGATCTATTTTCATGAGTTCGCGAACCAGCATGATCGGGTTATGGGAACGTTGTTTTATGGGATTTCAAAGGGGTCAAAAATGGGGTTTTGGCATTTTTGGACCTTAATTTTTAAAATTCAACAATTTTAACTAAAACCATTAAAAAGAGCTTAAAAAAACAAATAATTTAGTATTTTGAATTTTTAACTTGGCTTAACAGGTTACGGAGAAAAGCTAAAAATAGGTTTCCAATGTTAATTTTATGGGAAATCAACAAAACCCTCTATCTCGCTTATTTATCGGAATAACTTGATAAAATTTGGTACGTACATTCACTAGGTAGGGTTTAACTGATATTTGCTAACAACATCCATATGGCGGCAAACCTACATACTCACCCCATGGGGTTTATGGGGAAAATTTATAAGTGTCGAATATTGATACAATGATATTTACCTTACCTAACTATTACATTTTCTAACAAAACTAACATTTTCTAACAACATCCAATGGCAGCAAACCTACATACTCATTCCTATGGTGTTTATGGGGAAAATACAAAATGTCAAGATTCTTTGGAAATTCGCTGAGTACGCAGGTCTGCTGCGACGGGGGTATTAAATGGTTTCAGTTAAAATTGATGAATTTTCAAAATTAAGGTCCAAAAATGCCAAAAACCCATTTTTTACCCCTTTGAAACCCCATAAAACCCCGTTCCCATAACCCGACAATGCTGGTTCACGAACTCATGAAAATAGACCTGGTCTTACACCTTCATACCAAATTTCATCAAAATCGGAGGTCCCCTTCAAAAGTTATCAGTACCACGGACACACACACACACATATATATATATGTGAAAATGTGAATGTAAAATAGACATATATATATATATATGAAAATGAACGGTGTTTTTGGCTTCTGGGGACCTCAAAATGAAAAAGTAACATGGTCCCGAGCTTAGGTCTTACCATGGCTACTACCGTAATAGCGTATTCCCTATAGGGAAATTCGCTAAAATTGAATTTTCTCCACAACCATTTGAGGTTGAGCATGAATTTAAAACTAGAGATCGCCTCTTGGTTGAAATTCAGCCAACATTATTTCAGTTCATCTGGACTTCCGCCATTACGAGTTGTGAGGTGAAAATCTCTCTATACCCGAATGTGTAGACGTTTCTGCTGGTTTGTTGCAGTTTGGCTGCTCGGATCTGTACTTCATCGTGGAGCTGGCGCCGCTCACTTCCGCCATTACGAGTTGTGAGGTGGAAAGCTTTCTATACCCGAATGTGTAGACGTTTCTGCTGGTTTGTTGCAGTTTGGCTGCTCGGATCTGTACTTCATCGTGGAGCTGGCGCCGCTCACTTCCTCCATTACGAGTTGTGAGGTGAAAATCTCTCTATACCCGAATGTGTAGACGTTTCCGCTGGTTTGTTGCAGTTTGGCTGCTCGGATCTGTACTTCATCGTGGAGCTGGCGTCGCTCACTTCCGCCATTACGAGTTGTGAGGTGAAAATCTCTCTATACCCGAATGTGTAGACGTTTCTGCTGGTTTGTTGCAGTTTGGCTGCTCGGATCTGTACTTCATCGTGGAGCTGGCGCCGCTCACATCCGCCATTACGAGTTGTAAGGTGGAAATCTTTCTATACCCGAATGTGTAGATGTTTCCGCTGGTTTGTTGCAGTTTGGCTGCTCAGATCTGTACTTCATCGTGGAGCTGGCACCGCTCACTTCCGCCATTACGAGTTGTGAGGTGGAAATCTTTCTATACCCGAATGTGTAGACGTTTCCGCTGGTTTGTTGCAGTTTGGCTGCTCGGATCTGTACTTCATTGTGGAGCTGGCGCCGCTCACTTCCACCATTACGAGTTGTGAGGTGGAAATATTTCTATAGGCCTACCCGAATGTGTAGACGTTTCCGTTGGTTTATTCCAGTTTGGCTGCTCGGATCTGTACTTCATCGTGGAGCTGGCGCCGCTCACTTCCACCATTACGAGTTGTGAGGTGGAAATCTTTCTATACCGGAATGTGTAGACGTTTCCGCTGGTTTGTTGCAGTTTGGCTGCTCGGATCTGTACTTCATCATGGAGCTGGCGCCGCTCACTTCCGCCATTACGAGTTGTGAGGTGGAAATCTTTCTATACCCGAATGTGTAGACGTTTCCGCTGGTTTGTTGCAGTTTGGCTGCTCAGATCTGTACTTCATCGTGGAGCTGGCGCCGCTCACTTCCGCCATTACGAGTTGTGAGGTGGAAGTCGAGGACAGTCAGTGGATGGACGTACGTTTTCATAAACTTATGCGATTGTTTACTGTTTGATAAGTTTGTCCTTTTTCAAGAAGTTGCATGAACATGATTTTTAATGGTTTTTAGAAACCCTTTTTATGAATAAAGTTTTACGCTTGAATTTGAAAGAATTTCAACTCTGGAAAAGTCGTGCCTAAAGCACTTTTAACTGCACTCCTCAAATGTCTTCAATTCAATGAAATGGTGACCAACATTGACTATATTGCACAGCAATATTTATCTTTTTTGACCTGTCATAGTTGAAGGAAGTAGCTCAATTTAAACCTGGATCCCTTGTGGATTCTGATCTAAAACGGTAGAATATCACACTTGAATTACCGGTAACCAAACCTGCATGGAAACAGGTCATCCGTGAGTATCTTAGTTGACTAATTAGTTTTAACGAGTTGTTGCCAGTCGATACTCGACGAATACATCTCCAGTCTGAGCGCTAGGCAGATGGTGTGAAACTTGTATAAAAGGAAAATAAAATACAATCACATAATTAAATAAACTAATTTGTCACTCCCTGATACTCCAAATGAAAACTGCATGTTAATAAACACCATCCCATTTCGTAAGTCATCTTTGTATTTGAATTTGAAAGTTAACTAATAAGTAAACAGAAAAACTAAATAAATTCAAATGACAGAAGGGAGACAGGTTGTTTTTATGAAGACAGCTGTTTGTTTTCAATGAAATAAATCATATGTTATAGATAAACTTACTAAATTTTGTCTTATATTTAAAATACATGGAAACTTTAAAGTCTAGTGGGGCGAAGCGCATTGAAATGAGGGGTACAATTTATTCCATGACGTCTACAGAGAATTCCCTTTAATTTGACACCTCAATCATCAAAATCGGTTCATGAATAAGAGAGTTTTGCTGCTCACAAGAGATTCCTTACGGCATTAGTAAGATAGATAATGAATATGACAAAAACATGCTTATTAAAAAATATAACAAGCATGTTATATATAAAAATCATAAGTTCTGGAGCTATGGAGTAAAAGAATGAGTTTCTGGAGTATATGGTTCTGATGAGCAGCCATATATAGCGTACATTAAATTAATCCATAAACTGATCTTAGTGCCTGAAATTCAGCTCTACAGCCTACGTTGCTTCTTGCGCAAAATTGTACCTCAATTTCACATTTACGAAATACAGTACACTCTCGTTCATCGGACTCGGCGACATCGGAACTCCGCTTCATCGGAACTGAAAATCTGGATATTATTTTTCCGTTTTATCGCCTTCAATTTCCATTCGTTCTATCCGCACAACAGTGAAGTATCACATTTTGCATCAAATGTCATCAGGCGTTTTCCATAATCTGTACCCATCGATGTGATTTACGAGGCCGTGGAGTATTCGCACAAAAAATAGAAAGAGGAAGGGGGCAGGAAGTAAACATCCGCGTTGACCGCTTCCCAAACTGTCATTCAGTCTGTCTCGCGTCGCGGCTGCACCTGTCAAGTCAGTTGACTGCTGGAATAAGAATATGGAATATGAGAATAAAGATTTTGGATCTTTATTTCCTGCGTTGTTTTTATTCCTATAGGTTCATTGTTACCATGTTCAAAGTTTGAGTGCCTTATTTTCATAAAATCTCTTGTGTTATCTTAAGAACAAGAGTGAATACAATCATGATAGGTCACCGTACGGGCGGAAATGATGACTCACGACGGACTCCGCTTTATCGGAATTTTTTGACATCCGAACCGGCCGTCCGCCACATTAGTACCGATGAACGAGAGTGTACTGTAAATGGTAATGCATCAATATAATTTTTAATAGACTATTGTGACATACTGTGTTTTTTATTACTGAATAATATACAACAAATTTTGGTTTTGGCTGAAAAGTAATTCCCTTATTTGAAAGTTTAATTATACATTTTCTTTGCTTAGTAAATGAATGGCTCCACCGAAAAAACGTTCTAATAGCCAAAATTTGATATTTTGAGATATTTAGTGTACAAGGTTCTAACCTACATTCCCTACACCATGTTAAGATATTCATGTTGGCAGCCCTGATTTCACATGTTCATTCACACGTGTATTTGGGAGTTGTTGGATGTTTTTTCAAATATTTTGTTTTCTTACTTATTTTATACTGTATATTTTAAAAGTAATAATGATACATAACATTTTACACAATGGTTTAAGTTTAAAAACATTGCGTAATGTACTAACGTATTAAGGTTACAGTTTTAAGTTTTAGTTTGTAATCATGACGCTTATTCAATGTACATTCTGTATGTATTATATGAATAAAGATTATTTGACTTGACTTGACTTGACTTAATGTTATCTTTTCATAATATTTTCTGAAGTACATGAAAAGATATTTTTATGATATATAAAGTATTTTGTATTAAATTTTTTATTGAATTTATGTTGATACTCCTATATTCTATGATTTGTCTTTGTGGCAAAAGTTAGGCCTGGGAAAAACGATCCATTCCTAGGCGCTTGAAACATTTTGCTCCCTAAAAATGCCTTAACATTATTTAAAATTTAATTCTGGTGAATAAAAGTGTAGTGTAGGTAATACTACTACATGTAGTTGTAAAGGATTACATTAAAAAAATTTAACCTAAAAATCATGTAAAACTTTAGAGATCAATCTTCTTTTTCAGTTTTTATCAAAAGTTGAGTTTCGTTGCTTGGAATGTTTTTTGGCAGACCCATTCGGTTATTTTTAACTGTTTCGTATGTTTCATAAATTTTACGTAAGCTCTGGCTGTTTGTACTTTAAATTCATACTTTTTTCACAGATTGACACATACTTGACCCACCCTAATGTGCACGAGAACAACAGACTTTTCCTGCGCAAGTATTTGTTCAGCAGAGAGAAGAAGCTTTCGATCAACGGGACTAAAACGTTCCATCCGGTCACGAAAGCTCCTCAGATGCTGTTTGCGCTGGGAGACATAGAGTAATGTTAGAATATTCATATGTTCGATGGTCGAGGACTTGAAGGTACTTTTACACTTTTATATAACTACAAAAACTGCCAAAGCAGTTAAATCCATTTTATTGTTGTTTAATTTCATCTCAAACTTACTTGTTGCATCAACAGGCAAATGTTGAACGGTTTCAATATGTTACAATTAAAAAATTTATCGAGTTGCAGACAAGATGCTGACAAGATTTTTTTATAAAATCTGATAATAAAAAATTAACATTTTTTAAAATGTACCTTTAAGTTTAAAATATAAAGTTAGTAAATCTAGAGAGTAGTACCAGGTTAACCGAGCCTTGCTCGTTGGTTTTGATTCAATTTTAATATTTTCACCAACAATTAACTATACCTCTTCACAGTTAACAGCTAATTCAAAAGGTCTGCTTAACATTAATGTTCCTTTATTTTTGTTTACATTTAATTGTTATTTCGTTACCAAAATAGCAACCCATAAGACCAATGTTAAAAATTACAATTTTTAAACTTAAATATAGATCAAATTTGATTTTTCCTGGAATTGAGACTGTTTCTAAACTTATTTTTGGGCCGAAATACTCTTTAATGCAAAGTTTAAGCAAAATATAACAGCTAGATTTCGAGATCTTGGAACACACATCCCTTCAGAGATTCCTCGTATTATAGTATAGGATTATAAACAAATGCTTTATCATCGTGAAATACTTCATGCTTTAGCTGTGACTTTATGCTCTAAGAGTATTTATTTATGTATGAAATGTTTTTAAAAGTGTAATTTATGGATTTTTCTATTGGCTTCCAGCATCTCTTCTGAATTTTCATAATGAAATAATGTATTCAGTTTCAAAAATACAATTTTTTTGTGTTAAGTTCAGTTAAAAGCACTCAATCAATTGATTTATAATGTTAAATTTTATTGTTAAAATACAACAACATTATTATATTTTAACAACATCATATTAACATTTTATTATTAGTACAAACATCAAACTATATAAAGGCCTCAATTTTATATCAGTCCACCCCAAAAATAAATTTATTTTTGATAAATCCTGTGTCTCTTTCTTGCCTTTCCTATCAGTTGTCTTAAAAACATAATTGATTTTAGGTTAGGCTTACAAATAAAAAGTTAAATGATATAAAGATGAGTCGTTTAAAAACACAGACAGTGAGTCCCATTTCTTCGCTAAGCTTATTGGGATTGGAAACACCTATAAATCTCTGGGTTGATCAAAATATTTTGTGAGAAATGTAAGGTTGTCAGTTGATTTGAAAAAATGAAAAAAATTTACCATAAACTGACAGTTATATTTTAATTGAAAATTAAACTATGTTTGTATGAAGTTATGTACAAAGTTTAGCAAAAAAAATTTCAAGCAAGTGTTAACGTTTAGTACATACCAAATTGCAGGTCCCAATATTCGAAACAATCATTAATCTAACTCCAATTTTTCAAATAATAACAGTTATTTTATTTAGCCATGTTTAAAAATAAGTATGCCATAGAAAAATAAATCAATATACAAAATTTGGTATGTTTAATGTAGGATGAATGCACCAATACCCAGCCAGTTAAGACTTTTTTAACTTTAAAAAAGTGTAGTAAACAATTCAAAACCAAATTAAATATGTTTGATGGCTTTTTAGAAACTTTACCTAATATATTAAATTATAAATATTTTTATTTACACCCAAAACGGCTTAGAGTAACATTTTTGGGGCATTGAAAAACAGTTTTCCAAAATCACCAATAACCGACCACTTTTGCCAATAACCGACCACTATTAACCATTTGTGACCACTGTCGACATTTGTCTACGCTGTATTTTATATATGACAGTCCATGGGATTTGAGGTTTTTCATGATAAAAATTGGCATTTTGGAGTGAAAATATAATTATCTTCCATATTTCAAGGCCGTAGTGGCACACACAGTAAACAGAAGTAAAAAGTATCAAAATCAGTGTTGACCAAGGTGCAACTCTCAAAGAATCAACCGATCCCGTCAACTTCCACGCAAGCCTGCCACCGTTTATTTAACATGAGCCCTCCCACCAACTTTGCCACAGATCGGCTAACCCTTTAAGAGTTGCACCACCAGATCAGGGTTTGGTCGTGAGCGGATTCGAACCCGCGCCGACGCAGACATCCTGGCCAAGGATGCCTACGTCTTAGCCATCTGAGCTATCACGACCGGCAGCCTAGACATGAGAATTTGGGTTTTGAATGTTGCGCGCCCCTAGCGGGAAAGACCGTAGGCCTTTAGTGTGCGAGTTCGATACAAGAGCGCAGCACTAAGCCACTGCAACCAATTAACAAGAAACAATTTGGGCATAAATGGGTTAGTATGTATTTTACTGAGTATTTTATTGACTTTAATAATTTTATGAATTTGTTCAACAGACTATGTTTAAATTATAGTTAAAGAAGCAAGATATAAAAATTTAGGTTTAAATAAAAAAAAGGTTAAATAGGCCTACTCAGACAGCGTTTAATACTGAACTTGTCCTCAATATAATTGGATTGGCGTAGGCTTATAATCTAATGAAATCATTGTTTAATTAACAAGTAACTAATGTCTATTAACTTGTCTAATATTATGACAAAAGACGGAAAATGACAGAAGATTTTGCCTTTTTGTGCTGCTCAAGAACTTTAAAAAAATATAAAGTTTGTTCCTAGCCCAAAAATAAAATCTTTCTCGCTTAGTAACTTTTTGATGTCACGTTTTCAAAAGTATTGGTTTTAAAAATTATTATACTTTCCTAAAATAAAAAAGTGCAAATATTTGCATACCGTTGGAATCAGTAGTTTATGCAGATTACAAATATATAAGGTTCATTCTTGTTATTTTTCGTGTGTCCGAGGAACAAGCCTATGAATGAAAGCGTGTACACTGCCAGAATTAGTCATTTGGTCGTTCTCGCCTGCCCTTTTTTCCGCCAGGTTGCAAGTTCCGACAACGGTGTGAGCATTCCAGGTTATATCATTCATATCCAGGTTTCATATAATTTATATCCAGGTTATAACATTTGGATATCATTTATATCCAGGTTATATCAGGTTATATCATTCTATGGTTATATCACATGACAATCAATGCCGTAACATAAAAAAAGTCTAGTTCTTTCTGAAATGGCCAGAAAGAACTATATATTTGAAAGAACCATATACTGAAAGATATTTGACCCTTTAGTGCTATTAGAGCCTGTTATTCTCTCTGCAAAGCTCTTAATGCAGCAATGATGGAGAGAAAAGTTGGACTGGAGTGATACGCTTCGCATTTCATCAAACAATGGTGTGGATTGTACAATTCTCTCATTCATTTGAATGACTGACTTATCCATAAACAGATACCTGTTATCATCAAATACACCCACAACAGTTGAACTACATAGGTTTAGAGAAGGTCCTATGACTGGGACGGTGGCGACGTCCTGTAATCCAGCTACTTGGAGGTCACGAATTGTGGATAGTTATGAGCGATGGCTTGTGGATGCGATATTCCCTGATGGGGATTAACGTTTGCACTAGTGAATACTAGTTCATCCATAAGTACCATCCTCATAATTAGACCAATTCGTATATGGGAGGTTGAAATTGTGGTTTGGATCCCACGTTAAACTGTAGGTCCCTAGATACCATTGGCTGTTGGGCTATGAATTAACAGTCCTGTCTAAGGAGAATGTTGGCCTTAGTCAGTAACAAGACTACAAGATCGCGCCACAATCATCCTACACTCATCCCTCATTCATACTTGGCTTTAAACTACCTATTGAGTTAGTTCGCCATTTCAATAAAGGTAGGCCTATTAAAGGAGCATGTGTCTATCTTCGTTGCCAAGTTGAGTTAGGACCAGCAACCAAGGAATACTATAATAGTATTCCTTGATATATAACAGTATTTCTTGGTCGCTGGTTAGGACAGACAAAGGTGAGTCTAATTGGCTCAAAATCACAAGTTGCTCAATTAAAGATACCGACACTTCCCAGACTAGAACTTTGTGCCTTGTAACTTTCACATCTAACGCAAGCTTTCATTTAGGAACTAAACATTGATACCACAAATGTTTATTATTACACAGACACCACTATTGTTATATCATGGATTAATTCTCTATCGTAACATTATAATACATTTGTCGCAATAGAATTGCTATGATTTAATCTTTGATAGTTTAGTCTATGATTTAATTTAATCAAAATCGGAGGTCCCCTTCAAAAGTTATCAGAACCATGGACACACACACACACATTAAAATGAACGAATGGTGTT
The DNA here is from genome assembly GCA_030545055.2 of Neoaliturus tenellus. Taxonomy (NCBI): domain Eukaryota; kingdom Metazoa; phylum Arthropoda; class Insecta; order Hemiptera; family Cicadellidae; genus Neoaliturus; species Neoaliturus tenellus. The sequence goes on along the minus strand of CM061534.1, from coordinate 32,824,002 downwards.
TTTGGCTTCTAGGGACCTCAAATAAAAAGGTCATAAAAAGTAAAGAAGTCCCGGGCTTAGGTCTTACCATGGCTACTACCTTAATAGCGTATTCCTTACAGGGAAATTCGCTAAAACTATATAAAGAGGATGTATAGATTTGGACGAACTGTATATTTTTGGCTTCTAGGGACCTCAAAACAAAAAAGTATCATGGTTCTGGGCTTAGGACTTTCCATGACTACTACCATAATAGGGTATTCCCTATAGGGAAATTCGCTAAAAAAGTAAGTAAATTAAAAATCAAGACTAGATTGCCTTGATTTTAATTGATGGTCAAAGAAACTCCTTAATCTAAGACTTTAACCTGTGTATTTATTCTTAAATGTATGCTTACAAATTTTTGAAATCTATAATTTTGTGGTCAACCTGGTTAATTTTTAAATTTCGTGCGGATTGTGACTTTGTAAAACATCGTAATGTTCAGAAAATAAAGATTTATGTATTTATTTACCTGCTTTACAGGCGATTTAGGATCAACTAATTTCAAAATCTTATCAGCATGCTAGTTCAGATTATGAAGTTTTCTATCAGTGTTGGCGAAGGTGGAAACAGATTTCATGGACACGTACATCTTATCAGTCAACAGCCAATATTCAAACGGCACTTCAAGGAGTTTTGTACGGTTGGCAACCTAGTGAGTCATTTGACATCAAGTCTCTGACAGATGTTCTAGATAATAGCGGCTTCCACGATGGTAAGTTTTATTTCAGAGTAAATTAAGAGGTTAATAGATAAGAATAAAATTACGTTTGACCATGTTTCTAATTTGGAAACAACATCAGTTATCTTAGTGGTACTTTGTAATTTTGAGCAAGGATGTCATGTTTTTTTTTTTTTTTTTTTTTTTTTTTTACATTTCTTTATATGCGTAATAGTAACTTAACAAAATTTGCAATAATTGAACAGTTTGCTGTTCGTGGGGGAAAGTAGGCTACCATACTTAAATCTGGGAGAAATATTAAAAGTTAGTTTTTTTATCACCTCTTGCAATGAAAAAAAATATAAAAAATAATAAAATAGGGGATTGTTTTGATTTATTTGAGAAAATGTTCAAACTATCAATTTAACATTTTGCTGTGTTTTGTTTAACTAAAGAAAATGGATAAATGAAATTTATAAAAATAAAATACAAACCTGATTGTTACTAAATGTAAAAGAACACATGCCAAAAAAACGTATTTTTTCAGAATAAACTTCAACTAGAAGAACTGCAGAATGTGGTGCTTTCATTGTGTGACATATTCAAATGTGCCATCTGTATGGAGGTTCTTCAGCAAGACACGCTCTCGTGCGTCAACGGACATTGCATCTGCGCCAAGTGCAAGGGTAAACAAGAAATCTGCCCATCGTGCAGGAGGGGCTTCTCCAACATTGAGCAGAACTCGATCGTCCGCCAAGTGCTGGAGATCATACCTCACACTTGTCGGTACAAGAAATGTTCATACCTTGTGACTGCGGAAGATGACCACGAGTCGTACTGTAGCTACAAACCTACTCAGTGCAGGAACTGCGAGTGGGAGGGACCAGCTATCGAATTGAACGATCACTTCAAACAAGACCACTCAGAAAAAGTGATCTTCCTAGAGAAAACTCAACCGATCCGCACATTCTGTGAGGATTTCCAAACCAAACTGACTGTATCCTCGCAATTCTCCGTCTACGGGCATTTCCTTTGGCTCGTCGAAGATCTTGACCCGACATCATCAGTGCTGAGATTCACGTTCATCCCGGTTTTCTGCGGAAAGCCAACTCATGATATTTACGTGAAAATATCGTTCAAATCGGATCAGAAGGAGTATCGAGTCTGCACAAAGATAAAGATGGAGGCAAATGTGGAACCTGATAAAGAAAATTGCTTGCTCATCCCTACTTCTGTCCTGCACCATTTCTATAACAAGGAATCCAGCGCGATCGAATACAGCGTGTTCATAACCAAGTCTAAGCGGCGAAACAAGAATGTGCCTGTGTAGGATGATAGACAGTGATGAAATCAACTGCCTCTACTACCGTGTAGACTACTGAATGAGTTTTTCAACTAGTTTGAGGCTGACAAGAAGTCTAAAACTGTTAAAAGCGCAAAACAGTTATTGAGATTTGTTGCAGTTAGAATAATAAAACCAAGAATGTGTTCAGGAAATCTGTTTTTCTTTTCAACCAACATGTGTGTGTTCAGTTCTGTTTTAAATTTTCATTCTTACAACTGATGCGTAAACCGATGGGATTAAGGTAATCCAAAGAGAGCAAGATACTCATCTGATACAGTGGAAGCAGCAAAGCTAGCAATTACTGCTACAATAGCTCATGAGTCACAATTGGGATCACCTTACCATCAACAATGGCCTGGGAGTAGGGAATCCAGTCGCGGGTGCCACTCAGTTGTGATCTTTATCGACTCCAAAATTTTCGGGATTGATTATATATGTGAACAAAAATTTTTACTTTAAAAAATTTCATAAAATAATATTTTTTCATAATACTGTATTGCAAAAAGCCATGAACACAATGGCGGACCTTACACGCTCAATACGGACTGCAATTTTTTTATCGTGATCCTAGATCACGATACGGATTGAGAGTGTAAAGTCAAATATTGATTTGTGATCCATGAATCATACATCAATATTTGACTTTATACACCCAATCCGTATCATGATCCAGGATCACGATCTAAATATCGCGGTCCTAATTAACCGTGTAAGATCTGATAGGTATGGTTCTTAGCAACCAAACTATCCATTTTTATATTGATCTTCATTTAGGAAACTACAACCTTATTAATAAATTTTTATATTACTAATAAGGGTAACAATTCAGTTGAACTTTTATCACAAAAAAAAAAAAAACTTTTTCCGGTCCTGTTATTAGTTTGAAAAATGATATTTTATGGTACCCTGAAATTAGTTCACTTTAAAATAATTTTTACAGTGCGCTAACCTCAAAAGTTGTTTGTCGTCAACAAAAATTCTTACTGATTCAAAGCACATAAGGGCAATCGCTTGCAGACTACATTATAAATTCAAGATTGTAACATTGTGGTTCACTTGGATAATAGCTGTTTCTTTACAATGTCAATTAAAACTAAACGCATAGTAAAATTTTAATTTTAATTCATTTTTTAATTAGTTATGTTCCTTTATATTTTTGCAGTAAGATGAAAACTGTTCAACAGATCGGAAAATTTACAGAAATCGGAATGTTACAGAAAAATGTCCATTCTGCCCTAGTCATGAAAACTCATTACTTGTATGTATCATTATTTGGCAATAATAATTAACATCTTTTACAGTTTTATAACGTAGCAGTTAATACCAACCTTCAAAAGTACTTGATTTCAAGAGTATAATCTGATAATGAGATTATTATTGGTACTTGAAGTACCTTTGTCAGGAATGTTATCTTTTATTTGGTATACATTAACCAGATCTCGTTTGCTCTCCCTCAAATAATTTACCCAATTCAACAGTGCAATAAGACCTCAAAAGAATATCCAATATTGGTTGAAAATTATCGAGTTTGTTTATTTTTAACGACTATTCATTCTAAGAACAATCCGCGCAACTTTGATTTCACTTTATCCATACTACTATTTGCTGGATGAATGATTATTGTAAAGAAGCTTGACTATGCAAAAAAAAAAAAAAAATTAAGCCAGTGCTTATGAATAAATGATGAATGAATGAAAGTTCATTCCCAAAAAATAAGACAGTTTACAAAATACTACTTTTTAAAATAAATATAAATATAAACTGTTAAATTACACTTGTACTTGTGATGCCCAGGAAATCAGCAGACATAGGCTAGAACCTGTGCATTTGCTGCATTCCACGTTGCAAGAAAAATTGACCTATATATTATTAAAGAAATTAATATTAAGTTGATTAATGTAGGTAAACTAAAAAAAATATAAAATAAATTAATTAATATTTTTTGTAAAAGGAAGTTACTGGAGTTAAATGAATATAAATATTTTTGTAACAAATTGATTACTGCAAACTGGCTGGTTATAATACTGTCAAAAATTTTATATGTTACTGGTGGATTTAAAACTCAATGGAATTAATTCATTACAATCAATAGCCTTCTTTCCTTTTGACTGCTTTCACATTTTGTTTCCCATTTACATGATTGTAATAAATTTTATTTTATTATTATATTTTTTACAAAATTACTTGAACCATTCATTTGCTACCTAACACAAAACTGATCAGTAAGTTATATCACAGTTATCTAATATTGACAGCTTATTGGTTATAGAGATAATGATATAAAATATGTAGTATGGAAGCGGCAGCGTACAATGAAGATATAATATTGTGAGTAGTTTTTATTTTTAATTAATGATTTTAAATGATAATACACATTTTTTTGGATATACCCTCAGTCTTTTGATTGGGGGAGTAAGAGTTTAATTGTGACTGTATTTTCATCACACTACATCAATATTACTTGTTTTCGACCCTCATTTTTAACAACGAAAAATCATGCTTTTGAGGTCTAGGGCGGAAATTCTAAGCCCTTTAACTTACCTCTGAATCCAATGGAAACTGGTAGATGATGTGAAGTGGTTACATAGCAACCGGAAACACAACCATGCATCCCACTAGGTAGGTTAAGATATGTTTTGTTTGTTACGGGTGAATAAAAATATGTTTTCATTGTTTAAGACTTATTGTATAGTATAGTGTGCTAAAAAATATCATTTGTAACTCGGCCAAAAACGTTTTACCTATTTTCAATCTTTTCAAATTCTCAACTTCGTATTGAACTTGAAACACAATCTCGAGGCTGTCAAAAACCATTTTCGGACCTTGAAACAAATATACTATTTTGGGTCACAAAAAATACAGTCACAATTAAAGATATCTTGCAAAAAAATATACACAAAAAATAAAAAATGTCATTTAGAAATACAAAAATTTTCAGCGACTGCATGATCTTTCTATAACAAGAGTTACGCCTTCAAACCAGCTCTTTAGCAAATACAGGCTGCAGTTATATCTTGTAACATATTTTTTATTATTTTCTAATAAGATTTTATTTTTATCTTTCCGAAATTGTTAGGGGTGATTTTCTCCTTTGCCTCCCCTTCATGGAAATTTTAACACGATAATAACAATGCAATAAATTTCAACTTTATTAAAGAATTTCTGGTTACTTTAAAAAAATTTGAAAGCTTTTAATTATTTACCAAGAACAAAAATGAACACAGATTGAGATGATAATTGCATAATAAAGTTGATTATTCGTGAGCAGTCCATGTGTTACACTTGACTAACCATAAAGGGGACCTCCTTGAAATACCTTGGTTTTCCTGCCTTGCTGGTTAGTTTATCAAACTAGTGAGCTAGTTATTTTGTGTGCGACAAACATGGACAGTTGTAGCTCTTCTGTGGCTGATTATACATTCTCATCTCCTGTTTTCATGGCCCCCCAAAATATAATCGCAGCTGCGCCCTTGCTAACCATAGATAAACAGCTCACTGGTTTCACCTTGCCCTCAACCAGAAGTTCCTATTAACCTTAAGAGTAATCTTCACCCCTGGGCCAGTAGCCCATTTTTGTGCAGTCGGCAATGTTAATCATATGGCTTTTATTGCAAAACATGGTTTTTTATTCCCCTGTTTTTGGACGCCGTTTTTCAACCGATTTTCTTTAAACTTGGTAAGTGTTTAGTTGAATAGTTATATTAGGTCTCTCATACCTTGAAATTTTGAAAATATAACAAATATTACTCTCTGTGACGTCGCAAAGTAACTTGAATTTCCTTATCAATATTTTTTAAATTTTAAAAATTTTGAGGTATGAGGGACCTAATATAAACTATTCAACTAAATACTTACCAAGTTTAAAGAAAATTGGTTGAAAAACGGCGTCCAAAACAGGGAATAAAATACCATGTTTTGCATTAAAAGCCGAATGATTAACATTGCCGACTGCGCAACAATGGGCTACTGGCCCAGGGGTGAAGATTACTCTTAACTCACAAAGTTAACTCTCTTTAACACATTCGCTGCTGCAATACACACAATTTATATACACACAATTTATACACACAATTAATGCTGAATTTTTCGTTGTATTTTCAATTTTCATTTACTGTTAGCTTTAAGAAGTCAGATAAAGGTGAACTGAGGTCCTCTGATATAACAACAGTAAGAGTCTGCCATTTTGAAAATACGTGGTATAAATACAATGCTCGCTCTTGGTGCCGGTCTTCCTCATAAACGCCTACAATACTCCCTCCATTTTTGCACCACTTTCTAATAATTACTCAGAAATATGTTTCAAAGGTATTTTATCGTTAAGGTAATGAAAAATGCAATGTGTTTTTTAATTATACTACTTAGAACCACACCAACCTACAATAATGTATGTTAGCTCCTGGCGCGGGGTAGGCACCTTGTGTAAACCTAACGCCAGCAGTGAACGTGTTAATTTACACAAATAATTACAATTTTTATGAAAACATTTTCCTGGCAGTACCTGAGAGAATACATTATTCGTTGAAAGGATACAGTAATGATATTGTGTACTTTTACAGCAGAGTCCTGACCCGGCACTCACCAACACACAAGTATGGAAAGCTCACAAACTCCTGGTAGGGGCAGAAAATATTTTCTCAATGCTTTTCTTTAATTGGATAATTAATTTTTACAAGTACAGCATTATTTCTAAACTCTTAAATTCAATTCATAATATCTTTAATTGTTTGTAATATAAAAACATTAATAGTATTTTTGTTGGTAAACATTGATTAATTATAAAAAGTAACTTAAAGCTTAGAATTTAAAATAGTGGAATATTACAACTCTACAATAGCTGTTGTACTCATCAAATTATTTTGTGGTTTATAATTAGTAGGCTACTTGGTTGATTTCTATACCTTTCCCGATGACTCAGCAACTTCACTAACCTTTTGTCCACAAAGCAGTTTCTGAGACTCTACAGTAATAAAATTGTTATCTTTATAAAATTTTAATATTATTTTTTAACTTGTACACTAATTACTAAAAAAGTGTACTTGCGCTCGGCTTGCATAAAACTCAACAATTCTTGAAAATGGGAAATGTATTTTGAAGTTTTTTTAAACTGTTGAATTTGGCTAGGCTTGTTTCGTATTGTATTCGTTTACCATATCTGTGTTACAAATACGTTTGTTTATTCTCGCCGCTTCCAAACAACACCATAAACCTGAAAGTGGGTAGTGGTCAAAAGTAAGATTTTAAACACAGGGATACTAGAGGATGACGAGTTTATTCCGCGGGCGCTGTGGGGCCCGCGTGAGCCTGGCTACCCATTCCGGCTGGTGCCGCCCGCATCGTACGTGTTCGTCGGCTACGTGCGCAAGAGCTACCTCGGGCCGCAGACCAAGACCAGCCCGGGCCTGAGCCTGACAAGAAGAGTGTGGCAAGGAGCTGTGCTACATCCTGCGCGGCGAGTACAACAAACGGCTGCCAGACATACGGTTCAAGTGAGTCAACCCAGTACCTGTTATGTAAAGTCAAACTTTACTCACTGTAAAGGGTTACTTTGTGTCCCTAGGGAGACAAAGTAAACACATAAAACTAGCATTGACAATCCAGCAACAAAGTGTGGTAAGAACGAGCTTTGCTGTCGCTAATTCCAGAGCAAAAGTTCCACGTCCACAAAATCCAGCTCGTTTATGCTGGCAACAATTAATTGACATTCCGAGTTTTGAGATTTTATAGGGTTATGTCTTGATAGTGGGTTGCCTGTTTCTGGTTAGGTACTAGGTATTACTGCTGAGGCATATTTTGAGGTGTAAAGATATTTTCTTTAACAATCAGTATAGTAAACCAAAATTGTAAATAAACTGAAAGAATTCCTAATATTCAAATTAAATCTAACAAGGTGGCCCGTGCACAAACTGCGCATTTTATGATTCTGTATGAGAGAATCACATAACCTAAAGTACGTGAATCTTGATTATGAAGTGACAGAGATCTATTTTTGTTTACTATCTGGTTTTTCAAATTCATCTAAAGGTAATCAGCTGTTAAATTACAATTCACATTAAAGAACTTTCAATAAAAGTTGGTCAACATTTTGAAGCGCACTCTAGAAATAAATGAAAGGCGAGGGGGGCGAAGCCCGAAACAATATGACCTTTTTAATTACAATTCATCAGTATATCCTAAGATTTAAAATGACACTTCAATCTTAAAAATTTGTTTAGTAGATAGAGAGAAAAAGGGACGTAACAGATGAAATCCTTATAGAAATAAGAAGATAGATTTAAATAAATTTTAATTTAGCTCTGCAAGTTAGTCTATTGTAACAGAGGTCTCAGTATTTTCCAACTTAAGTCTTATTCTGTTATATATGTATTCTCATTATGAATTAACAAAAAGAAAATATTCCGTGATGAAAACTTAATTTGTAAATGTGTCCCGTTTAAGAAATGTTAAACATTGTGTAAGATATTTATACCTTAAATTGCCTAAGTTCTTGAGTTGTTGTTGTCTCTCCTATGCACATTTCACTGCAGGTGCAGTGTAGCCAGTGAAGCCGACAAAGAAACGTTGCTCGCGCCGGTACCGATCAATGTCCGGCACGCACCGTCACCACCACGCTCGCCAAGCCGTCGCCGTTGTCACACGCGCCGCACAGTCTGCGAGTGTTATGAACTAACTCTTAAATAAGAAAAAACCCTGTAAATTTTGTATATAATGTGTTAGTATTATAATGTAATTTAAGTAAAATCCCCCTGAAGATGCCGCACTTGCGGTGAAATGTGCATAGAAGAGACATCAAGAACTCAGGTAATTTAAGGTAAATATCTTACACAATGGAAAATTAATGGTTAATATCTAAAAACTTATCAAAATTCAATGAACATTTAAAATTTAGTCATTTGAATCGCAAAGGTTTATAGATCATCAACATAGATATGTATTCACCGCTTGTCGCGTTCCCAGCTTCATGGTGTGTGGCGGCAAGACTGCAGACGTGTGGGAGGGGAGGGGGTGGACGCGCCAGCCGACCCTGCCACTCAAGTACCAGCAGCTCAACCCTCGCTCGTTTTACATCGGAATCATCGGAGACTACAGGGGTAACAGCACCGAATGTCCGATAGCCCTCAATAATTCATAGTTTCTGCAAAAGTCTAGCCCAATTATTCTATTAACTTTAGGTTAGCAAGTTATGTAAATACAATACAGCCTCATTACGATGACCCTTGATGACACGAATACCTCGATATATTTTTTTATTCCTTTTTATATTTTTTTGTTGAGCAATCTCCTCGAATTAAAAGGATATGGATGAACAACATTAAGCGTATTAAAATCGATCAATATTTTATATTTCCTGACTAAGCCTTTTTTTTACTATACTTTTCCTAGCATTACTATAGGAATATTTTTAATGAAAATAATATGCATTTTTCAGAAAAAGACCCAGGAAAAAATATTCATGAGAAAGTTGACAAGATCATTGAGTACGCTGTGCACAACAAACATTTACAAAAGCAGTTCACTCGGGTGGACTTGGCGAACCCTTTCAAGAAGAAGCCAGATCTGAAACCGACTCAGAATTATATCAGCAGTATTTATTTATAAACTTTTTCAAATCACATGCCTTTACGCACGTTGGCCCAAAAAAGGTAATCGTCATGAATCATGTATTCGTCGGTTGTAAGTCATGATAATTATTCTTTAATCGCCATAAAAAAATATTTGATGAATTTTAGTATGTTCACAACCATTTCTGAACATCCTTGTAGAATGATATCCGCAAGAAAGATAATTCAATTTATTTGGATAATAGCACCTATTTATGGATGGGGAATTTATTATTTGGACGAGTACCTTTTCATTGGGCCAACCCCAAGTCAATTATTTGTTATACATTAAACTTTTTCTCTTCTATGTCTTTTTTGATCTCTACAAAATGTCCTCTAACTAAATAGCTATAGTTGGAGGCAATAGAACAGATGATGTGTCAAGGTCAACTTGTAATTTTTCCCTCTTTTAGCTACATTCTATCTATCTTCTTATTTCTATAAGGGTTTCGTCTGTTACGTCCCTTTTTCTCTCGACCTACTGAACCGATTTTTAAGATTGAGTTGTCATTTTAAAGCTTAGGATAAGCTTATAAGCGCATGGGCGAATATTAAATAGGTCATTAAGGTCGTTTTGTGCTTCGCCCCCCTCGCCTTTGATTTATTTCTGGAGGGCGCTTTAAAATGTTGACCAACTTTCACTGTATGATGTTTATAAATGTGAATTTTAACTTAACAGCTGATTACTTTCAGACGAATTTTTAAGTCAGATTGTAAACAAAAATAGATCTCTATCACTTCATAACCAACATACATGTACTTTAGGTTAGTTTCTCTCGTTCAGAATCTTAAAATGCGGAATTTGCACACGGGCCACCTCGTTTAGATTTATTTATTTAGCTCGACCTTCACCCACCTGTTTTATTGCCCTGACTATAGATGGTTTTGGTGATTACACTAATAAGATGTATATGCCTTGCTCTAACACAAATTGCAATATAAAATACATTCATATCACTAGCCAAAAACTAGGCCAACAGGGTTAAAGCCTCATTGCTTAAGGCGGCAAAAAACGCTTCATCTGTTAACCACCTGTAACACCAGAAATGCTGCAGAACAACGAATGGAGTTCACATTCAGTCGGATGAAGATATGAAATAAACTTGGTTTTATCCTCTTAAATTTGACATTTTAATCGTTAAATTATCTTTAAAACTTTTTTAGTAATGTCTTTCAATAGTCTGAAATAGTCTGTTTCTGTTGCTCAATGGTTTAAGATTTCCTTTCAACGATGAACATTTATCACAATCATTTGGAGAATGATAATTGGACATACCGTGCATTCTTTTTTTGCGCATATACACAAATATGTAAATTTTTATTAACTATGTGAGACTCAAACTGTGACTACGATGAAGATTATGTTACAAGCTCAGATCATCGGATCTGTCCTTATGTGACAAAAACTCAATTTTGAAATTAAAAACCCAAAAGTTGCCAGTTTGATGCTGAGAAAAGTCAATAGATTATTTTTGAAAATTTGTCATTGGGCTATTAATTAAAACTAGAGATCGCCTCCTGATGGAAATTCGATCAAAATTTCAGTTGATCTGGACCCAAGAAGTTAAAACACTTTATAAATGAAACATCAGTTCTTCCTGTTTTTCTAGCAGTTGCTTTTACAGTCTTTTGAGTCAATCAATTATCCATCCTCCATAAGGTTAACATTGGAATTTTGAAAGCCTGTGGGCCGTAGCCCTGGAGTCCAATGAAAATTAGAATGGGATTCTTCTCATCTACAGCACAATACCTTTCTAACGGTATGCGCAAATTTCTCCTACGATGCACACGAGCTGAGTAAAAAGGAGGAAATGAAACATGCTTGCCTATTAATATATAGATGGTATCTAACAACAGGTCAACATTAGATAGTAACAAGAATGGGTTTTTTGAACAGTTCCCCATTAAAACGGTAAAAATGCCACAAATGTAAAAATACTAGAAACAAAGAAATATATTTTTTCCATGTAGCAACACAATATTGGATGAAGGTACATACAAAGTACATACAAGCTTATAAAAATTGAAGGTGTTTTTGAATTGTCAATGACAACTTAGTAGGGAATACATGCAACTTGCCTCGGTTGACTGGACTGTTCGCCCCACCCTTGCTCCACATGTCTTTGTCCCAGATTTTGAAATACTCTTATCTACTTCAGGTCACCTAACTGTTTATAAATTTCTTTCATACTCGTACTTGATAAGGATTAAAAAGGTACTGTACAAATATTATTAGTATGATATGTTGGAGGGTTCAGAGCTCATACATGAGCCCCCAGGCAGGGCGGGCACTAGCACTTTTGCCGCCCTAGTCAAAGTTACAATTGTCGCCGCTGCCTTCACCCCAAACCTTCTCATACACTCGTTAAAACATCTACTACATCAAACCTTCACATCACCTATACATAAACCTAATTAAATACATCAAACATCCATCTATATATTAATAGGCAAGCATGTTTCATTTCCTCCTTTTTTCTCAGCTTTTGTGCATCGTAGGAGAAATCCGCACATACCGTTAGAAAGGTACTGTATTGTGCTGTAGGTGAGCAGAATCACTTTTTAATTCACACCAATCCCCCAGAGCTATGCCCTACAGGCTCTCAAAGTTTCAGTGTTAATCTTATGGGAGAAGATAATTGACTGAATCGTTAGACAGCTGTTGTAATAACATGTGGTATAAAATCAGGAAGAACAGGTGTTACGTACAGTATTTTTTTTTTAACTAATTTGGTTCAGAAGAACTGAAAAGATGTTGGTTGAATTTCAACCTGGAGGTGATCTCTAGTACAATTAAATCAAGAATCCTGATGACATCAACACGAATGAAAAACATTAAGTATTTGATATAGAGTTCTAATTTAATAAACACAAAACGTGATGATGATATTGTCAATGTGTCATTGGCAAGTACGTTGTGCCCAGTTACGAGTGAAGGGAAGGTTTGTAGTAGGGGCACTATTGCACACAGCCCTGACAGATAAGCACAAGTGCTTGTTTGAATCAGATTCATAGTGGCGCGCAATCGGTGCTAGGGGCGGCAGCGGTACAGTCAGTACTTGACTAAAATCAACTAAATATAAAATTAACTAAAAAAGTAGATATCAACAATTGATTGTTTAGTCATACAAAGTTTTTTTCTTGTATTTCATTAGATTTTAAAGTATTTATCCAGGTGTAAATATTTTTTTGTTTCTTACATTTTTTGCGCCCCCCGGGAAAGTGCCACCCTAGGCAGTCGCCTAATGGGTGCGCCTGCCCTGTCCCCAGGACACTTATACTGATACGACCTCTGATACTTAATTTCATAGACTCATCAAGCACTCAAACATTCTTTTAAGATTTTCTTCTGACTCCTTACGGGCACCCTACCTGAAAATGTATAGATTGGCTAAATAAAGGCGTATGGTGTTATATATAGTTAATTTTTGGATAGGTCTAATTGAATAATAAATTAAGGTCAAGCAGGCTTATCTTCTAAAGTTTAATACCTGCTTAAACTGTTGAAAAGGGAGGATTTTCATTAAAAAAAACAAAAACAAAAAAAAACATCAGGCATTGTTTAAGTAAGGGGATGATTATTAAGTAGGATCGACTTTCCTAGTTTTGATGTCCCTATTTATTATTATTAAATTCCGGGCTTTTAAGAATGCACACTATTTTAATACCTTTGGAAGATAGCGAAATGCCGATATGGTCTCTCAAACGCTCATCAAGTTTTACTCATATCTGGGGATGTTTCAATAAAAATTTGACAGCACTACTTTCTTCTAAAATTAGGATGAGGACCGTAGATGAGGTTAGTCCCGTGTTTCAAAAGCTCAATGCGCCAAAGGCTCTATTTTGACATGTTTTAGGCACGGCGCGCACTACTTCGGAATCGGCTCGGCTCGGCCGGAATCGGCCCGGTGAGTAAATTTGCTTTGCGTGTAATGTAACGGAGACGCGCGCACTACATCGGGACGGCACGGCACGGATCGGCATTTGCCGATCCATTACGTTACATGCAAAGCACCGGGCCGATTCCGGCCGAGCCGAGCCGATTCCGAAGTAGTGCGCGCCGTGCCTTAGAGTGGTATGTTTTTTTTTCTCGGTTAGATGTCACTATGAGGTGGAGAAGGGTTTAGATCACTTTCAACAACTTGGGGTACCGCCATGCAGACTTTAGTTTTCGTGTGCATGAGGCACTCAACATTTGGCTCGGTTAAACATTGATTGGAAGGGAAGGACCTAATCCATGGCCTCTAAGGAGCCCTGATAAACCTTTTTATAGGACTTTTTCTTCTGTAGTAAATTTTTTACTGCAATGAAATATTTCGCCTCAAAACCTCGGAGTTTTTTTATAAACACTCTGTAGTATTTCTTTTTTCCAATGGCACATATTCTCATAGAAGTAAAAGCTAGCTATGATTTTTTATCTAAAACCTTCCTATCTATATATTTAATAAATTCCTATCTAAATATTATATGTTTAAAATATAAATCGTTGTTTATACATATTGTGTATATATAAATTCATAGACGTACTATTCTTATTCAACATTTTCGTTCTTGGAGAAATTTTTTGTTAAAATGATTTAAGTTGGTGTACTTGCTCAATTGATGGTGAATTGTTGTTACCTTGGTGGTATGTCGATTGTGCTCTTCAATTTTGTACAATCTTCGTATCTATTATTCCTTTATCAATAAATATTTTTTAATTTTTATATTTTGATAACATACTTAGTTCAAACGCATAATACTGCATGTCCTGATTATAATTAGTTTCTTCTCGGAAAGGTTTACGTCATCGCGAGAGCTCCCCACCCATTGTTCAGTGTAGTGGTATTTTGACTTAAAACTCAAAATGCAAGCGATTAAGTGTGTTGTTGTTGGCGATGGGTAAGTCTATTGTTATATATTTAACTAGTCTTTATGTCAAATTAGTTTAGGGACTGATATTGGGTGGCTGATTTGGAGAAACCATAGTGCCTGTCATAATGGGGCGAAGTTTAGGTTAGTTCTTTGACAACCTTGAAAGATACACTTCCACCTCCTAATTGATATTTTATAGATAATTCTACTTAAACAAGTGGATATTATTCATTAATTTAGCCTAGCCAAGCTTAAGCTAGTTAACCCTCCAAGTGCCACGTATATTAGTCCTTAAGTGCCGACCATTTTTTAAGTTTCGCGCAAGCAGCAAATGTGCATAATACTTATTAATTATATGAAAAGTATATCATATTGCATATCAAATTGTTCAGAAAAATGTCTACTATTAGAAAATATAATTCATTAGATCTTACTTAGGCCTATTTATTTTTTTTCCAAATTTCTAGATATCAAGGGGTAGTTTTATTTTGTTACCCTCGTCTTCAGGTTTTTCCATTTCAGGGCATAATTACATAGTCAAATTAAAAAATCTGAGATAGCCAAAATGTTGAAAATTTTATTACCTTTCCAGTGATATAATGTTTATATGTTCTTAGCAAAAAAAAGATAACATAACCATAACAATTTGCGATGTAGCAGCTGTACCTCAGACGACCAAAAAACAGCTGATGTTGACAAACAAGTTAGCCAACTTTGATTTTCCACTGAAATATGTATTGAACCAAAAGTATTCAGATAGAATGATATTTTCTCTTCAATACTATATAAAATATATGCCGATCCGTCAATAAACAACGGATCTGTGACGATCGTAGTAAACCCTTGTAAATGCGTCGCGATCGCGACGATAGCGCTATACGCGTTGCCGAAATGCGTCGCGATCGCGATGTTTAGCGCTTGGAGGGTTAATTGCTCTTAACGTTTTTTTGGACCAGGGTTAATTGTCTTACCAGATAAATCCTCAGAGACAGGGACTTAACATTTCATCCAGTATAGGCTTATTAGTGAATTTCCCATAGGGAGGAAGCTATTACCAAGGTCTCATGGTAAAACCTAAGCCCAGGACCATGTTACTTTTTCGTTCTGAGGTGCCCATAGACCAAAAATAATAGTTATCAAAAAAAATGTAGGCCCTAGGCCTATATAGGGTTAGGGTGTATATGTATGTAAGTGTCCCTAGAAAACACGATAACTCTCATAAAAACGGTTCGATCAAGACCAAATTTTTAGTGTGTATCTACACCAGTTTCATTTTTTAAAGTTTTGATGGGGAACGGTCCAAACCTCAGTCTTGTTATTTAGGCCTAACTTAACATTGACCAGTTGTTAGAAAGCATCATTAATTAACAGCCCAATGACAAATGGTGACTGGGTCCGGGATCGAACCTTTAAAACCCAGCCAGCTACCCAGCCAGTTGGTAGCTCTATCAATCTCTAGATTTATAATCCTAGGCCTACCTTTATTTGGATGAGTTCATAAACCAGATACATCGATCTACCGGAAATGGTAGTTTTTGGAAGTTTTGTACCCCAAAAATGTTTGTTTTATTTTTCATACGTAGGCCTAGCATAAAATAAAACAAAATTAAATAATAATAATATTTTATTTTTACCACTGGATTTAACTAAAAAAACACCTAATTTAGTATTTTGAAGCTTTGCTCTATCTCCATTTGTTACCAAGATATTAAAAAAGACAGTACATTATATTTTTTGGCTCAAATGTTAATCTTATGGAGAGTAAGGATATGTTAATATTTCACTTAACCAATATTTTTGGAGGAAACTTGGTATTTAGCTTTATTTAATTGAGATTCATCCACTTATATAGTAAAAATCTTGGTTTTTAAATAGGCCTAGTTATCATGCCAGCAAACCTGCATACTCTTATCCCATGTAAATCATATGGAGAATAGACAAACTCCTTTATTTATGGACAGATATTGATGAAACTTCGTGTATGGCTTCATATGGTCTAAATTGTCTAATAATTTTTTTCATGCTAAAAACCTAAGTTACTTTCATTGTTCCCCATGGCAGCTCACTCTTTCCCTATAACTTAGGCCTATTTATCATAAGGAGAATATACATTAATTTCCCTATTTATGAGCATGTGATGAAATTTTGTTTACAGTTTCATCTGGTCAAAATTATTATTACTAATTTTGAAATTCACTCAGTACACAAGTCTGCTGCAACGGGGGGTATTATTGGCTTACTTAGGCAGTTAAGCTACCAGGCAGTTAAGGTTTACTCAGCTTTGCTAGGTAGCCTACTGTATTTTATTGGCCTACTTGCTACTAGGTACTTTTAACAACACCACATCACAGTAGTTTTCTTTGGCCTAAATGTAGTAAGGAGATGAAAAATAACAATAAATATTGAGTTAGTAAAAGAGCCTTGATACCCAAAATATTTTATAGCTTACCGAAAACCAGGGTTTTCGCCTTCGGTGTCACTGATTGTGTAGAACTTATGTATTACATGCAGAAGACTTAGAAAACAGTGCGAGGGGCAACATCCCATGATATAAGCTTGTGGAAGAAATAGGCCACAGGGTCTACGGAGTGGCGACGTACGTTAGACAGGACATAGACGACGTATCAGTCTCCCACAAAAGTTGTGATAACAACACATTTGTTGTTGCTGTTAAGGTGTCTGCGACTACTATTGTAAATGTATACAAACCACCAAACACCCAGTGGTCAGACACAGTTCTCCCAACTTTTGAACATCCTGTGGCATATGTAGGTGACTTCAACAGTCATCATACCCAGTGGGGATACTCGTCCGATGATGATAACGGCACTCGTCTTTCAAGCTGGGCTGAAAATAACAACCTTTTCCTGGTATATAATGCCAAGGACCCACACACCTTCCATTCAGCCCGATGGCGTCGTGGGTACTCTCCAGACTTGTGCTTTTGCTCCCGTGAACCATCAGCAACACCCGTGCCTACTTCCAGGATGGTCCTTGGTGCATTCCCCCACTCTCAGCACAGGCCTGTAATAATATCAGTAGGAATGCAAATTTCTCTTGTAAGATCTTTTCCTCGGCCTAGGTGGAACTTTAATAAAGCTGAGTGGGAGGCCTTCTCATCAAGGCTTGAAAGCGGCATCAGGTTCATCCCCTCTAAAATAAAAAACTATGATCGGTTCACTCGCCTTGTCCTGTCTTCCGCTAAGGCGACAATCCCAAGAGGTTTTAGAAAAGAATACATACCAGGATGGAGCAGAGAGTGCGAAGATCTTTACAGTGAGTTTACAGACACTGCTGACAGAGATGTAGCTGACCAACTCCTTAACTCTCTCGACAACTCCAGGAGAGAGAAGTGGGTGAAAACTGTTGAGAACCTGAACTTCACCAAAAGTAGTCGGAAAGCTTGGTCTCTGCTCAGGAAACTCTCCACTGGTAAATCAAGTGAAAAACACGATGCCTCACAGCCTAGCCCTCGTGAAATTGCAAAACGCCTCTCCGTACTTTCAAAACCTGTGCGTACGCCTGCAGACAGAAAAATTAATTTCAAGCTTAATGAGATAAAGAAGAGTTGGCAAGCACCCTTGGAAGTCTCTAGACCCTTCACTTACGACGAGCTGGAAGTGGCGATTGATGCAATGCCAATTGGCAAAGCAGCAGGTTTGGATGACATTTTCCCGGAGTTTATAAAACACTCGGGTAACAAGGCTAGACAGTGGCTTCTGGAAGTTTTTAACACCACTCTGAAAACCGGCGACATGCCTGGGATATTTAGAAAATCCAAGATCATAGCTATCCTGAAGCCCGGAAAGGATCCAAAACTGCCTGAAAGTTATCGGACTATAGCTCTTTTAAGTGTTTGTTATAAGCTGCTAGAGAGGTTGATTTATAACAGAATCCTCCTTATTCTCAATGCCAGCATCCCTGTCGAACAAGCTGGATTTAGGCCTGGTCGCATCTGTTGTGACCAGGTTTTAGCTCTGACTTCTTTCATTGAGGATGGGTTTGAGCGAAGACTGAAAACCTCTGTGGCTTTTTTAGATCTGACTGCAGCATATGACACTGTCTGGAGAAAAGGCCTCCTAGTTAAATTTTACGACCTTATTCCTTGCCCTTTCTTGTTGTGTCTCCTCAACTCAATGCTCTCCAATAGGATGATAAAAGTATATCTGGGACGCAGAGAAAGTACGTTTAGGCAACTAAAGGATGGCCTGCCACAAGGGTCAGTGCTCGCCCCACTACTCTTTAATTTGTATACTGCCGACATTCCTGTAACTCGGTCCTTAGAGTTTATATATGCAGATGATATTGCATTGGCATATCAACACCAGCATTTTCGACAAGCTGAGGAAACACTAACAAATGACCTCACGACCCTCGGTGAATATTTTGAAGCCTGGAAGCTAAATCCAAACCCAACAAAAACTGAGGTTGCTTGCTTCCACTTGAATAATAGACTGGCCAACCAAAAGCTGAAAATCGTATTCAACGGTGTTGAGTTGAAACATAATGACCACCCACAGTATCTGGGAGTCACTTTAAATCGGTCTCTCACGTTTAAAAGCCACTTACAAAAAACGGCAGCTAAGGTGAGAACCAGGACTAACATTGTCCATCACCTTGCTGGCTCCACATGGGGAGCTAACGCACAAGTTCTGCGAACAACTGCTCTATCATTGGTATATTCAACTGCTGAGTACTGTGCTCCCGTGTGGTTAAATAGTGTGCACGTTAGAGAGATCGACGTCCAACTAAACAGGACCATGAGAGCCATTAGTGGTACACTCATGGCAACTCCTGTACCCTGGCTCCCGGTGCTGTGTAATATCGCTCCTCCTGAAATAAGACGAAGGGATGCACTCATTAGGGAATACACAAAGATCTTATCTGCTCCACAGCTGCCCATCCATGATTACCTACCCCAGAATGCGGGCCGATTGAGGTCCCGAAAACCACCTCTACGAACAGCCTCCCAGTTGATGGACTCGAACTTTACCATCCATACAAACTGGACTTCCTCCTGGGACGCTTTTCAAGGTCGGAACCATTTCTTGATAGATGATCCGACCGTAGCGGTAGGTGGTATGAATCTTCCTCGGAAGCAGTGGACTATACTCAATCGTTTCCGCACTGGAGTGGGAAGATGTAATTATTGGAAGCACAAATGGGGAATGACACAAGACCAGTCATGCGACTGCGGAGCAGAGTATCAAACTATGGAACACATAGTCGAAGAGTGCCCACTGAGTGCCTTCCCCGAAGGATTGGCCGGTCTGCATAGCTCAAGTGAAGCTGGGCTGCAATGGCTTAGCGCCCTGGATTTAGCTCTATAAAGAGAGATCTAATTTTTAAAAATTATTTTAGTGTTTAGATTTTTACTTATACTGACTCAAGTGCTCTGCACCGCAGAATTTATTTTATTATTCTTAAACCATGGTGGCTGGCTGAATGAGCCATACGATATATATATATAACTTACTTATGTATTAATGTGTTTTTATGTATATGGTAGCCTGTAAGTTATGAATTTAATTTTTCGACAAAAAACAGATTGTGTGGAGCAATTTGCCATGTAAATAGGACTTTTCCTATTTACACTGATATGGACTTGACAGTCCATCATCAGTCTCTGCTGATGATGGACTGTCGAGTCCGAAACCGGTATCACTGTGTACCGCACTTAGTGACACCAAAGGCGAAAACCCTGGTTTTGGATAAGTTATAGGCCTAAAGCAATAAATAAGATAGAGAGAGAGTGAGATAGATGCTTTATTACAAAGTCATTAAGATATGACAGGCATCGTGGTTAAAAAAGAAACAGGTACGGTAGCCCAAACAAATAAACTAGAAAAATGGCATTACCCCTACTGGTAAACTAAGTTATTTCTCTATTGCCTACCACAAGATCGCGCCACAATTATCCTACACTCATCTCTCATGCATATTCAGGTTGAAATACCCATGGTTTAAGCTGGGGAAAATTTTCTTGGAGCAAAAATGCTACAAGCTCTTGGATACTTGTAGCAAAATGAAAAATGTTGTAGCATTTCTATCGCGCGTAGTATAATTCGTCACCAGTTACCAATACTTTCAATACCTTAAAAGTATTTTTGTTTACGCTGTTGTTTTTTACCTAAACTTAAAGCACTAAAAAGTTCAAAACAACTTTTTATTTAATTTTGAAAACGTTAAAATAGGTTCATATAAAGTTACAGATTTACATAAGTACTTAAGCCTATACATAAATTCCAAATTGTCTCCGGATTCAAACATCAACATATGAACATGGCTATAGGTAGGTGTAGGTCAACAATATTTATATAGCCTAATCTAAAATTCTTGGTTTTAAACACTATTTTACCAAAACAGCTTCAAAGTTAAAATCCTTTTCTCTGGACCTTCAATGGCAATCATTTAAGTAAATCACTTTAAATGTTTAGGCTACATCACACAAGTGTTTTTTCACTCAGTAAAATTTCCTATTTATTACTAGCTTATTTTCATGTTGCTTCAATTTATAATTCAATTTTCAATATAAGAGCTAGGGCCTACAGCGGGAAAACACGGCCGTGTGTGACATTTTGTTTGTAAGCTATTACTTAAGTTAAAAATTTACAAGTCACCTTAGAAAAAATTATTAATGAGTAATTAATAGTAATATTAAGAAAAAGAATTATAGCGATTATTAGGAATATTGAGATTATAAATCATTATTTTCATTAATTAATTGTCTTTATGGCCAAATCTGCTTGAAACGGAACAGAGAGACGACAGGTGAGTGCGGGGGTGTCACGTGACTTTGAGCATGCGCATGTCGCTTTGACTGTCGACGAAACAAAATTTTTGTCTACTGCACTTTTTGAATAAAGACACCTGTCCGCGTCTTCGCGCCTCGCCTCGCCTCTTGCAATGTGTGGGGCTGGGGCTCCATAAGCGCCAATGCTTTCTCTGTCGCTCAAGACGCCTTTAGTCAAAATGCCTCGCCTTGCCTCGCCTGTTGCAGTGGCAGTGTAGTTGCAGTTGAGTTGAGATCATGGCGCTATAGATTGAGGTTAACTAACTGAAGCTGTAGTTTAATTTGATAGAAATGACACGTTTAGACATAATTTTATGACAGAAAACTTAAAATTTGAAAACTTTTGATTCTTGAGGTACTTGTTATAAATTATAATAAAATCTTTGTAGCAAAATCGCGACAGACTATCCGAATATTGTCGCATTTTTGTGGCGGGTGTCGCAAAATGCGACTAATGCGACCGCAGCTTAAACCCTGGAAATACCCACTGTCTGAGGTCCCTGTCTCAAAATAGTGATTTAGTAATATATCATGTAAGTTATGCATTCGTTTCCAATACCTGGGGGCGAAGCATTTGCTTAGTAAACTTATTAGTTAATTTTAGTAATATCAGTTACAAACATTGCACTAAATTGCCAAGTGCAAAAAGGCTTGTTTCTTATCAGTGTTGGGAACAGCTCGAGACCAAATTACCCGGAATCCACTAGCGGATTCCCCGGAATTCCTCTGAATTAAAATTGAATTCCCCGGAAATCCGTTGCGGTATTTTAACCATTTCATTACTCATACTGGAGACCTAATAGAGTAAAAGCGGCACTACAAATCGCTGTAACTACACTGCTTGCCACTACTATAAAGCTAAAAAACGTTTTCCAATTATATTATTATCATTCAATAATGCAATTAAAAATTTTTAAGCCCACAAACCAATAAAACACTATAAATCACCGTGGGGGAAAGGGTATAGGCAAGGCCAACTGGCCTTGAAATAGGTCTAGCTATCAACGAGATGAAACTACCGTAGATAACAAACTACAATTAAGTGCTACAAAGATAGCGAGGTTTGTCCCCGGTTGATTGGTGCCATTTCCCCTCAATTCCCGCAGTTTCATTGGTAACCAGTCCTTTTATTACATTTTTCTATCTTTTATTTGCCATTTACCCACACACCAAAACGACACGTCTCTACTGTATTTAATCTCAGAACCTTGGTCATAAAGTGGCTTTAAAAACTAAATGTCTTTGTTTAAATTTATAACGTCATTAGACCAATATTAAATTTTTTAGAATTTCAACTATAGGTTTTTACTAGGCCTAAATAAGATTTTTCCTGGTCTATAGAGACCTGTATTTATAGTATTTTTATCCCAGAACTAAGTTTTTTGCAACATTTGAAAAAAACGTTCTAGAGATCCTTGTGTATACGTACATGTACATACAAATATACCTTACTCCTTTTAAGATTAGGCCGATATCTATATTAGGTCTATACAGTATATAGACTTGGTCTTTTCATTTCTCATTATAGGATATATTCTAAAAAAATGGTGACTTTTCAATCACCCACTGTGTATGCCATAAAATATTTTTTTCTCACTTTTGATGTGACTGTTTATAATTTTTACTTTATTTTAAAACAATTAAAAAAAGGTTTATTTGGCTTACGGAACTAAAACTTGTCTATTGTTTATGTTAAGACAAGCCATCTCTATGAGGGGGGTCTAGATTTAATTTTGATATTCAATTCTTTTTCCATTTAAAGGCTGCTGTTTTAAAATTTGTTAAATTAATGTTAATGTTCATAAAATGAAAAATTGTATCAAAACTTTGTAGAACACAGTAGTTAATAGCTTTGTATATTACAGTAGCTAATTCTTACGGTTTGGTATAGCAGTTCTTTACCAAGGTTGTGACAGTCAAAAATAAACTGAATAATCTTGATGGATTCATTTATCGCAAATTTTGCTTGGGTTTGCTATTATGAAATTTAATTTATTTTTTAATTTTTGTTGTTCTATCTTTAGGCCCAACAGCCTTTTGTGTTTTGTAAGATTTTTATAACATTTCAAATTATTTAAATTTTTTTGAAATATTAAAGTAAGCTGCCATTTTGAAATGGCAAAAGTTTCAAATTTTAAATAAGTTTGAAATTTTTTGAAGTTTGAAGTTTAAAATACATTATTGTGAATGGGTTTTCAAAGTCTTGTTAAAATAATCAATAACCGGAATGTAAAGATTTTGTTATGGTTTTTAATTTTCACACTAACATGGATTACTTCCAAATAATATTTAAAATCAGTTTCTACTGCAAACACTTTGAAACAAAAAAAAACTTTCTTTTTTAGTTAATTAGCCATGGTGTACGTTATTTAATAATTTTTATTGGATATTTAGGCGTTCAAATTTACTTAAAAAATATTTCACCATATCGCTTTATGCTTTATGCTAATTTTTTTGCTTAAACCAAATTGTTAAAGAAAGGTACGTTAACTGGCAAAGCTATAAATATCTCAAGTGTACTCCTAAAACTTAATTTCCAATTTAATCTGAATCTTTTGAATAGGAATATAAAGATGAAACAGTAAAGAGAAAGTCTGCAGCCTACTCCACAGGGGTCACTGTTATTTTTAGATTTGTATCATTTAGGCCTAAGCCTGTTGTCACTGCCCGAAGCTTATCAGTTATGTGGCCAATTCCAGGTAGTTGACAGTTGTATCAGCCATTCCAGAGATTGGTTGACACTTGAATCTGTCACTGACCAGACGACCAGCTGTTGAGTGGTTTAACTGTTAACACTCCCCGAATAGCCCCAACAGTGAGGTCATCACTGGAGTATTTCAGCACTGGTTGGCAAACTTTGACACATTAAATGCATTTTGAAATCATTCTCGCAAATGTCATTTAAATGTTCATTTTTTTGCGATTACCCAAATAAATAAACTTCTTTTTAACTACACAGGAATGAAACTGTGTTCACTGTAATGTTAATAATAGTTCCTCAAGTACTGGTCTTCAAGACCATTTTCACAAATAATAACTTTCAAACAAGACACAAATTAATTCATACGCCTATTAAAATTTGCATTATATATTCTTGCATTGGATTAACTTTCCAAAGTTGATTTCAAGTCTCATTTTATTGACGCTTGTAAGTAGTGTAAAAAAATAAATAACTTTAACTGTAAAACTGAAATAGTGGATGTAATATGAAATAAACTACCGGTACTTACTAACAGTACAAAGGGTTACGCTATTTATTGGGATACCTTTCTCTATTTACTTAAACTTTTCAGAGTTAGTTTCTGTACATCAGTCAACATAACCTTTGTCACAAACTGTTTGTTTACTATGTTTCTACATTGGTCTATTTTTGCTGCAGTCAGCTGATCGTTCACTGATTTATGTTTTTTTTATTTTAGACTGAATATGTTGATTTCAATCATTATGACTTTATTATTATTTTAATTACTTCATAAAAAAACTTTTTGATTGTTATTAGTCCGTACAAAATATAGTTTTTTTGCCTTTGACAATTATTATTTTATTTCTTTGTGAAATGGCAAATCTATTTCGTATAGTATCACAGTGGGCAGGAAATTGTTTGAAAATCCTTACTTTATGCCTGACGCACTGACGTTGGTTAAAAACAAACAACTCAAGCACCACTTAAATAGCCTCCAATACATTTCTTATGGAAAATTCAATTGCTGTAGTATTAATTTATTATTTATGTAATAACTTCAGCAGCGAACTTGCATTTACAAATCACGCTGAGACCTGAAAGCTTAAAGTCGAGCTGAGGCTTCCTTGGAAAGTTATCTTCGGCAATGAAATCAGGTTTCATTAATTCACTGAATCACCAACAGTCATGTACGAGGATTTCACTCCTCTGTGATCCCTTCATCCAATTAAGATTTTAGTTAAATTGAATAACAGGGAAAAACATTAACAACAACTTTTGAAGTGTGGCAATTATTTTTAACTCACAGTTAGTGCCTATTAGTTAACTTAACAATAATTATATGTTACAGTTTTTTTCTTTTATGAGGGTATTACACTAAAAAAAATCTGAAGATATAAAAATTATTTTAGGTTTCATAAAATTCGAAAACTTTTTTATGCATATTAGGAATTATCATTATGACCAACTTCTGTACTCTTTCAAGTTTTATAAAACAAAAATTGTTTCAAACTGCACTTAGGTGGTGTTTTAATGTAATAAAGACTAGATCTTTGTTTTGGTCTCTCTTCATATAACATTTTTTATTAACTAAGAATTAAATTTTTTGCCAAAATTTTCCTACTTTCTACTTTGTATGCCTACGTGCAGAGAAAAACTAAGTAAAGCATCACAGTACAAAAACCTTTTCCTCGTTCAACAGTTTTGTGGCCCGTGGCACGAGCCTCTTTAATTATTAAAGGCCCTCTCAAGACCCACAAAAAGATAGGAGATCAGTTCTGGGCCAGATGTGAGGACCCCACACTGAGGACGAATCAGGCCTCTCACCCCCCCCCCCCCTCCACCTCCACTCTACTCACGTGTCACCATCACCATTCATAACATTCCAGCACATCTGTGGTACTCTGTCAGAGGAGCAAGGAAATATTCTTTAATTTCTCAGAAAGAATGGCACTTATGAAAATTACATAGTAAATGTCAGCTTGTACACAATTACTGATCTTCCTTCTCAAAATACAAGAACATGAAATATGGATCAAGAGTCTTACAATTACAAATATAAAATAAAACATCTGTTTATTAAACATATATCTTAGGCTACGGTACTTAAAAAAGGCAAGTAATAGTTTGATCGGTGAAAAATATTGAGTGCTGCGATTAACTAATAACTGACTATCACTAATAAGCGAGAGGGTCCTAATACTAAGTCACAAACCCGTTTTGCGTTATTAATTAATTAATAAACATTAATATATTGTTTAATAATTTTCAATATAGTTGAATTACTGGAATTGTTGATGGATTAAGGTTTGTAACCTGTCATTTATAGAACAGTATGATTATTGAGGGATAAAAAACATGGATTAATTAATTTTAAACATATCCACTTTTAGTAGTCGTTATTTTTTCCCATCATTGTTTCCAAAACCAAGTCAGCAAATTAAAATATAATTTCAGTGTACTAATTAGCCTCTGAATTAATAGTAATACACTGGTATAATAGTAATTGACTGGGACGGTGGCTTCGTCCTGTAATTCAGCTACTTGGAAGTCACACATTGTGGATAGTTATAAGCGATGGCTTGTGGATGCGATATTCCCTAGTGGAGATTAACGTCCGCACTAGTGAATACTAGTTCATCCATAAAGACCATCTTCATAATTAGACCAATTCGTATATATGAGTTCGAAATTGTGGTTCGGATCCCACGTTAAACTGTAGGTCCCTAGATACCATTGGCTGTTGGGCTATTAATTAATAGTCCTGTGTAAGGAGAATGTCGGCCTAAGTCAGTAACAAGACTACAAGATCGCGCCACAAACATCCTACACTCATCTCTTGTTCATTTTCAGGTTGAAACACCCACTATGAGAGGTCCATGTCTCAAAATAGTGATATAGTGATAAATTATTAGGAATTAAAATTTTACATCAAATAAAACATTTCACGAATAGCAAATTACAGTAGGTACACTATTTTTTATAAATGTTTAGTTGTTTGGGTTTAATTCCAAGAAGTTGTCCTTCGACATGTTAATCGTTAGCATTAGTGTTTAAATGAGCTGAGCTGTGTTTACAGACATCTCATTCATGTGGTACCGCCATCTCATTCATATGGTACCGCCATGACTCATCAAGGTCATGGGAAGTGTTACAGTGAGATCATTCACCGCTTAGCCTACTCCTAATTACTCCCTGTTTTGATTCGGATGCCACATTTAATTTGTTATAAATAGTTTATGGATAATACGCAAGTATACCAGTTGGATTAATTACCACTATCAGACCCGATCTTTCTTCTGTTTGATTTTGGAAAACGTTTAAAGTTTTTTTCACTTAAAGCAAAATTTAATAGGCTATGTTAGTAGTGTAGTGGTTAATGGATCAGTAGGTATGGATCACGTTGTCTTGCTAGAGCAAATGATCAGCCCATTGGTCAACACTGAATAGTTTATTTTTAAATACATAAACAAACGGCTCTTGAGTTTGCGTTGAACTGCCATAAGGTATTTGTGAATAAATAGACTCAGTATGAAAGTCCAACACTACTTGATACATTTACACTTGTACAGTAGTCGTATAAAAGACGGTAAATGTAATGTATAGTGTAAGTGTAAATGTATAGACTAGTGTTGGAAGACGTTTTATTATTTCAACCTAGGAGTAACAGTACCAACACGAATACACGTATAATGCTAATCAAGAAATTTTTTTAATAAATAGGACAATTTAAAAAAAATGTTAAAACAATAATTAATTGGTTAACAACTAGTTGTCAGTAAAATAGTATGGTTTTACAGTATGTAAGGTACAGTTATTGTATACAAATAATTTTTTTGTGTACCTATATTACAGTGTTAATCGTAAATTATTGTACTCATACTTATTTTAGCCGTACTTTCCTTAAAAAAAAGCCTTGAAAGTTTTTCCTTTTCATAAAATAAGTGAATGAATCATTTTAATCTAAAAAAATCTATTTTTTTCAATTAAACCAAAGACAAACGCATATTTACATTTGTTTATCCCTAATTGGAACACATATTTTTTTTTCTCTAAATAATAATATGTTTTTATTACAAGCGCAAAATAATACAGCATCTTGGAACATGTAAACTGAATTTTTATACTCCATATTTATTACTCCATAAAGAAATTTTATCGTATCCTTAGATTTTTTTAGCTTTCAGTTTTTGTTTGATCTTTAATCCCCATGAAAAACCAAGATCACATTATTTCTACCCTTGAATATTTTAAATTACCAACAAATTTGCTACATTTTAACAGGATAACTTTTTTTAATAGATGATATAGCTAAAAATAAGAAGAATAATTCCTTTGCCAACAGTTTATAATTATTGTAAGTGTAAAATATTTTTTAATCGTAAATGGCAAACATGTAGTAATGTGCAAACTTCACATTTGTAATGTAACAACATTATTTATATTTTCCTTATTGCTACCTCTTTTTTATTCTTATTAACTTGTAGCCTAATTCATTAAGCCCTATCTATATATTAATACGCAAGCATGTTTCGTTTCCTCCTTTTTTCTCAGCTCGTGTGCATCGTAGGATAAATCCGCGCATACCGTTAGAAAGGTATAATCCTGTAGATGAGCAGAATCACATTCTAATTCAAGTCCGACTCCAGGGCTACGCCCCACAGGCTTTTAAAGTTCCATTTTAATCTTATGGATAAAGGAGAATTTAATGAATCATTAGACAGCTGTTGTAAAAACAACTGCTAGAAAATTAGGAAGAACAGATGTTTTAGTTCTAAAATGTTTTTAAGCTTCTTGGGTCCAGATCAACTGAAATTTTGATCGAATTTCGATCAGGAGGCGATCTCTAGTCTTCTGTAATTCAATAATCGAACTATACATCAAAATACCCAGTGCTTTATCAGGATGAAAACAACTTGATTATCAGCCTAACAACTCCGCCGAATTATGAGTTAACACTATTCCGTGGTAGCTGATATGATAAGGCGGTAACGAGGTGATCAGTGCAAGCCGAACCCGCCCAGGCCGTAACGTGCAGGTGTGTTATCATTATCAGTGTGGTGTTATCAGTCGCCATGGACTGTGTAGGGTCTCGGCAGTCGTGTGATCTAACCCCCTACAGGATAGCTGCCATTAACAACATCAAGTGTGTGTTTGTCGGTGACGGGTGAGTTTCTACCTGACCCAATACACGTACATGTGTGATAATTATTGTTATTTGGGAATTTTGCAAAAATTGAGCTTAAGACAGATTTTGAACAATTAGGCTAAGATTAGGGTTATATCGTTCTTTCTCTTATCGACCATTGTTCTGCACCCTTCCTATGGAAAAATCATTCAAAAGGTCATATAAATCTTCACAAATGGGAAGTGGGTTTTGTGGTTAGTTACAGCACAGTCGAGATATTTTAAGACCTAATAAACAAATACATTTATTTAGGTTTTTATTGTATTACATTTTATTCATCATTTATGTTTTTGTTTATACTCACTTACCTAATACAACTGAAATCAGTAAAAATAGTAACAAGGATTACCTTTAGTATCCAGTATTAGAGCTTATTACTTACACTAGTTTAAATACACCCCATCACAGCAGACCTGCGTACTCAGCGAATTTCCTAATTAGTAATATTAATTTTGACCAGACAAACCTGTAAACCAAATGTCATCACATGCTCATAAATAGGAAAATGAATGTCTATAGTCTCCTTATGATAAATAGAAAAGAGTATGAAGGTATGCTGCCATGGGGAACACTAGGTTTTAAGTATGAAAACAATTTATTTCTACCATAAAATCATAAACTAAGTTTCATCAATATCTGTCCATTCCTAAAGGAGTTTGAATATTCTCCATATGATTAACATGGGAAAAGAGTATGCAGGTTTGCTGCCATGATAAGCATAAAACCAAGATTTTTTACCATAAATGGATGAACCTCAACCAAATGATGCTAAATACCAAGTTTCATCCAAAAATATTGGTTAATAAGTGAAATATTAACACATCTTTATTCTCCATAAGATTAACATTGGAGCTTCAAAATACAATGTACTGTCTTTAGCAACTTTTTAATATCTCGGTAACCAATGGAGATAGAGCAAAGCTTCAAAATACTAAATTGTGTGTTTTTTTAGCTAAATCCAATATTCAAAACAAAAATTTAAAATTTTTAAAAATTACATATGAAAAATGCAAAAACCCATTTTTGGGGTGTAAAACTACCCCTTCCGGTAGGTTGATATGTCTGGTTTACGAACTCATACGAATAAACGTAAGATTACACATCTCTACCAAATTTGGTGTCGATCGGACCGTTTTTACGAGAGTTATCGTGCCTAGGGACACATACATATATATATATATAAATTTTAATGCCTATTATTTTTGGTCTCTGGGCACTTTGAAACGAAAAAGTAACATGGTCCCGGGCTTAGGTCTTACCATGAGACCTACGGTAATAGCTTATTCCCTATGGGAAATTCGCTAAAATCAAGAAGTTAGTAGGTCTAGGAAACGATAAATGTTTGGGATTAGAAGGGTTACCGTATCCATATTTTTAAAGCTGGACTTTTTACACAGTTAAACAGTTGGCTGTAGTTGTCCTCTGAATGTCTGCTATTCTCTGTTGGTTGTTTGCCCATGTAGCTCAAGAGGATACAGCCATGAGGTTTGCTATATGGATTTTTTTAACAAACAAATCCAACAACATTAATATCAAGTAAAAACTCTATGACATGTTCTTGTAGCAAAAAAAAAACTTTGTGGACAATTATATTGTGTCTGTTATGATGGTTGTCTTCTCAGAAAGTCTTAAACCTGTAGAATCAGAACCAATCACAACAATACCTCAAATTTTATTTCTTCCGTTTTATTTATATTTTCAAAATAGTATAGGATTATACCATGTATGAGGTGGAGCACATTTGTTATTGACATCCAAAGATGAGTTACCATCCCGCATGACTCGTATGTGATAAGAGATAACACTCCCTATCTCGGAAGCCGCCGGCTTTGTTGTCCCTGGTCTGGTGCTTACATCACATTAACTTGGGTGTAAAATGAGATTTGCCTGATTTAATCTATAAAATCATAACTAATTAAGTTATGAATTACACTTCTTTAAAAATGTTGGTTCACTAATGCTTCACCAAACACAGCAATGTTATCATATCTTACAAATTTTTTATGTAATGTATTTTTTCTTATTTATTTCTACATCTATGGTACATAGACTTAACGTTTTGATGGAAAATGTGTCAAAATATTTTAATGTTTTACTGCAATATTGGTATTACATTTTTTGGAGCTAACTGCTCAATGCTAATTAGGTTGCATTTGACATTTAGTTAGGGCTAGCTTTTAGCGGATTAGGTTGATTTAGTAATCCTGAACAAAAAGATTTCAGTGCAATTAATATATATTTATTGTATTAAATCTAATAAAATTAATTATATAGTACCTGCAAATTGCCTGAGGCCTAAATAATTTTAATCTATTAATAATCAATGAAACTAACGAACTAGCTAAATAAAAAGAGCCTCTTTTTAAAGTTTACGTATTAATAAAATTCTTTTTATAGAAATGATAGAAGAAAAATTGGGTTCCATTACCTATTATGAGACAAAAATGTGTAAAACTTTTGGTATAAATTTCATCAAGAAGTGCTGGATAGCGAAAAAAAATGGTTAGTTAATTTAACAGCCATTACGTGAGTAGATGAACGCATTTTCGTCGCAGTTGAGTTTGTTATTGGCTTTGCCAGTGTGGTGGGAATATGCAGTTATTAAATTCCATTGTTGACGCTCTTCTTTTGTAACACCGCTGTAACGCCTCAGCGGTCGTTGTTGGAGAAAATTAATATTCAAACTAGTGTTTATTTTGGGATATATTGAAGTTTTTGTTCTCCGTTATTGGCAAAGTTTATTGAATGAAACGGTGAATTTTGTATTAAAATAATGCAAGATTCTGATTCTCTATAATGACTCGCGTTTTTTGCAATAAAATGGTTAATGTGTACAATATTGTCGTATTCCTTAATTTTGTCAATAATAATTATCAATAATAATAATAATATTGTCAATAATAATAATTGGTAGACTAATTAAGTTTTGTTTCAAACTACCATTCAGAATGTTAAGCAACTTTTTTTATAATTTTTATCAAATCAGTTTTCTTTAATATATTTTCCTCAATTTTATTAAAGTTTTCTTACAAATATTGTGTGTTGATTATTTGGTCCATTAGAAATCCATACATGCAATGACTGACAATTTTTTATTCACTGTCTGTTAATTAATCTTACATGTTGGATGAAGATTTTGCGTCTTGTTTATTAATTTTTTTTATGTTGGACCAAAAAATAAATATAGCTAAAATAAATACCCCCGTCGCAGCAGACCTGCGCACTCAGCGAATTTCCAAACTAATAATTTTAATTTTGACCACATAAAACTGTAAACCAAATAAAATCACATGCTCATAAATAGGGAAATAAATGTCTATTCTTCTTATGATAAATATAGGGAGAGTATGCAGGTATGCTGCCATGGGAAACACTAAAGCAGGTTATCATAAAAAAAAATTATTTCAACCATATAAAGCCATGTACTAAGTTTCATCAATATCTGTCCATTGCTACAGAAGTTTGCCTATCTCCATATGATTAACATGGGAAAAGAGTATGCAAGTTTGGTGCCATGATAAGCACAAAAACCAAGATTTTTTACTATAAATGGATGAATCTCAACAAAATGAAGCTGAATTCCAAGTTTCATCGAAAAATATTGGTTAATAAGTGAAATATTAACACATCAAAATTCTTCATAAAATTAACATTGGAGCCCCAAAATACAATGTACTGTCTTTAGACTTTTTAATATCTCGGTAACCAATGGAGATAAAGCTTCAAAATACTAAATTGTGTGTATTTTTGAGCTTAATCCAATGGTCAAAATAAAAAATTAAAATTTTTTAAATTTACATATGAAAAATGCAAAAAACCCATTTTTGGGTAGCCCTTCCGGTGGGTCGTTATGTTTGGTTTACGAACTCATCCGAATAAACGTAGGATTACACATCTCTACCAAATTTGGTCTCGATTGGACCATTTTTACGAGAGTTATCGTGTCTAGTGACACATACATATGTATATAAAATTTTTAATTACTATTATTTTTGGTCTCTGGGCATCTAAAAACGAAAAAGTAACTTGGTCCCGGGCTTAGGTCTTACCATGAGACCTACGGTAATAGCTTATTCCCTATGGGAAATTCGCTAAAATAAATAAAAATAAATACAGTCGACTTTCTCCACTCAAAATTTTTGGGACTGCGTAGGTTAAATGTAAATTCAATTGTACTTATGTACTGAGGATATTCGCATTTAAAATAATTTAGAGTTATGGTACGTATGATTTTTTATTTTACTTAGGCAGGTTTTTCCTTGTTACTTGAAAATAATTCATGGAGGTTCTAGTTAGTAAAATTCTACTGATTAAATAAAAAATAAATAAAAATTTTGCTGAAATTAAATCATTTTATAAATTTTCTATGTGTCATTGCCAACTGAATTAGTAAGCCGCGTCCGCTCTGGCTGAACATTTGTGGTGAACATGTTGGGCGAACACGAAAAATCAATAAACATTTTTAACGAACACTTACTGGCCATATGATTTACAGTTGGGGTTTATGATAATATTTTCAGCCGGATTGGAAGCTTCATCAAATGGCTTTCCACTTGACTAACCTTGTTCTCCGTTTGTTACAGTGCCGTGGGTAAAACATGCCTCCTGATCAGCTACACCACAAACGCATTCCCTGGCGAATACATTCCCACTGTGTAAGTACACATCCATCTTTGGTTTTCGACTAGTCAAGGAGACTCTAGTGTTTATTCCGTTACAGATAAACTTGCAAAATCGGAGCAAATAATGCACAGAAACGTCTATTGTAAATAAAATATTAATTATTTAATATCTAAATAAAATACATTCTCAAGGCTTGTAACAAGTTTTTTTTAATTATTATTATTTTTTTTGCTCTTGGTTATTTTTTGTTATTTTTTTATTTTTTCTTGTGAAATTAGGTTTTTGTTGATCGATTTGGATGAAGCTCGTAGAAACTAAATAAATGTTTAAAAAAGGAAATAAAAGAAAAAAGTAAAAGATGGATCGGGGAGGATTTTTTTCTATTTTTAAAATTATTTTATTATTAATCTTGCTTTAGTAGATGATTACTTACCTAGTTCAAAATTATCCTACATAATTTTTATTGTCTACATATTTGTAAAATACCGATAAAACGCTGGTTTTTAGAATTTTTAGTGACATTTTGGGTCTATTCAAGGTTATTTTTTGTTATTTTTTCTATCATTTTGGTTATTTTTTATTTTTACTAACCTCAAGATCTGTTACAAGCCCTGCATTCTTTTAAACAAAATTACTAAAATAAAGTCAGAAACCCAGTTTAAAACTCATTTTTTTATCATTCTGTACGAAATCAGCCTGTTTTTTTGTTCTCTCAATAGTACCAAAACCGATTCTTTTCTGTCCTTGGACAGAAAAATCAGGTCAGAAAAATCAGGAAAAAAGGAAAAATCAGGTGGAGAATTTTTTAGGTCCTAGTACTGAAAAGTCAGCTGCTTGCCAAGTATATTATCATTGATTTATTAATGTTAAGGAGCCGAATTTTAAAAGTTAAACATTATAAAAAGCATTGTTTGTAAATAACAGAAGTGTAAACACTGCATATTACTTACTTTGTAAATATAACCTCAAAAGTACAACTTTATGGTTATTACTTTTAAAGATCAAAAGTCTAATTTCGCATTATGATAAAAAACGTTGTTCATCACTCGAAGCTAAAGTGTCTTTTTGATGCTTAATCGTTTTTAAAAAACGATTAAGCATTCAAATCATTAAGCTGTGCCTCGTTTTTAAAACACGATTACGCACCAAAACTTTTGGTAAAACACTTTTGCTCCTAGTGATGAAATAGTAGTTTTCATCACTAGGAGCAAAAGTGGGTCTTTTTGGTGCGCAATCGTGTTTTAAAAACGAGGCGCAGCCGAGTTTTTAAAAACGATTAAGCATCAAAAAGACACTTTTGCTCCGAGTGATGAACAACGTTTTTTATCATAATGCGAAAATTAGACTTTTGATCGTTAAAAATATTAACTATAAAGTTGTATTTTCGTGGTTATATTTATAAAGTAAGTAATATGCAGTGTTTACATTTCTGTTATTTACAAACAATGATTTTCATAACGTTTGAATTTCAAAATTATGCTCCTCAACATTAATAAATCGATAGTAATATACTTGGCAAACAGCTGACTTTTCAGTACTAGGACCTAAAAAATTCTCCAGATGATTTTTCAGTCCTAGGACAGAAAGGAATCGGTTTTGGTACTATTAAGAGAACAAAAAACAGGCTGATTTCGTGCAGAATGATAAAAACTACTATTATTGCAAGAACAAAACCAAAACATTGTACAATTAAAAACAATAACATTCAACAAAACATATAAGCTGATCAGCTGATTGACAAATGCTACAATTACTCTTCCTCATTTCAATATTTTTCTATCCACTAAACTTAATGAATATTCATTTAAACTAGTGTTTTTAAATATTTTGTTATACTCATCCAAATTAAATTTAGAATAATTTAAATCACCGTGTCAATTTTCAAACTTTATTATTACTTTTACAAAAACCATGCTTATTTATTCTGCAATCCTGATTTATAAGCAAGTGATGAAATTGTTTACTGTAAAATAAACTTTTTACAGGTGTAACTAACTTTTTATTGAACCCTTAAGAATTTGACTGTTTCTTCCTAGATAGTGGATATACACTATACAATATTTAACAATCTTTACTGCTCCATTGAAGTGTTGAGTACAATTAACCTACAATCCGCAGTGTAGCTAATTAACGACAATGTGGCCCCCAAGTGGGTCCCCCGTTACCGAGTACACAGCGTTTAATTAGTAAAACACTCGGGATTGGTAATTAATGCTCGGCGCGCTTTGTACCAAAGAAACTTGTTTGCTGTCGCCTCGCAGTTCCTTGTTGCAGAATTAATAGGGTGAAATGAAAATTGTAAAATGGGGAACATGCAGTTGTAGGAAAGGAAAAGAGCCAAATGGAGTATTTATTATTTAGCGAGTTTTTTAACCAGGTAAATAATTACAATATTGATTTCAGTGCCTCGGTAGCGGGAACATGGACTTATCCAAATTTTGGTATCAAAGAATGCATTGGATGAGAAGTCTATTCATGTTAATGTATATATATAATGGTATTGCTGTATACAGGACAAGTCACTGGCTGTTTGAAAAAATAATTAAATGAGAAACTAACAGTCTGACAAAAACATTGTTGCATCCATCATGTGTCATTTATTTATTCCAGTGTCATACAATTAAGTAAAACCCCAAATGCATCAATACGTTTTCAACATCATAATACCTAGTATTGTAGATACATTCGCATACCGTCTTCACAACATTTCCATTGAGCTTCTTAAAAATTAATGTGATATGAATAGTGAACAAGTATTCAAAATCTGAGTTTTGATTTAAAAATCCTAGTGTGTTGGCGTTGAAAAATAACATGGTGTGAGGTTTGGGCCTCATGTAGAACAAAATTTATGTAATTTTTGTAATATCAACTATATTAGAGTCTTGTGATGGCAAATTCCGATATTCTCAATATTCGTCAAATCTGAACACATATTGTGTAAGAAGGAGTTTTTTCTTCTTTAAAAGTGGGGGAAATCACGATTGATGGTATTACATGGTGTATATGGTAGTTGGATGATTCTCTCGCCATGTTTTAGCTGTTATCTGTGGTTCGATCGTTCTTGACAAACTAAACTACAATGTTTCATTGCTATTTATCGCTATTTAACATGGTTCCTTCGCCAGCAAACGCTTTCCGAGGCCTTATCAACATTGAGATCCAATATTGTACACCCTGTTTGAGTGAACGGCGCTTTATTTTATAGTATCCGAGTCAATATGTTGCATAATTTATGAATTTCACCAATTACAAAATTCGCTAAACCGAACCGGTTCTGGTTCCAATGAGTTTGGATCAGCGGGACTCTACTGTACTTTGAAAATTTTAAGTAAGCAAAGTTCGAACGTTGGAATGAGGTTAAGCAAATGTATGAAGAATCCTGGAGGATGTGTTTGAAATTTTTTTAATGTGTTTGGGTGTCGGTGCTCATTGTGGTGTGTGGTCAGGTTCGACAACTACTCGGCCAACGTGATGGTGGACGGGAAGCCCATCAACCTGGGACTGTGGGACACGGCCGGGCAGGAGGACTACGACCGGCTGCGACCGCTCTCCTACCCGCAGACGGTGAGTACGGAACCATCACCCTCACAAAACGCCACGTCCGCCAAGTAGCGGCTTTTTGTATTTTGTTTTTCAATAGGTTTATTGACATTACGTCCTGAAATAGTGTATACAATTCGGTTTAAGGATAAAATAAACATTTTAAAATCTCTTTTATTTATAGACATGATTTTTGTGATAACATCCCAGTAAACAATCTGGTAAAGATTATATTCAGAGCTTACAGTAACCCTTCCTGGACTGTTGGCAAAAAAATAAATGGCTTAAGGTAGGCGGGTATATCTGCAATAACTATTTCAGGTTCACAATTGATAATTGGATTTAACTACTGATTTAAAAAATAATTTTGATCAACAAATAATTCCTGTGTCCTAGGTCTGTGCCTTGATACAGATCCATGGTAAATTACAAAATATTCCAATAAGACTTGATCTGTTGTTGCGAAATCTACCCAGAAACACATTGTAATACAGTGAACTTCCTCTAATCCGGCATGTATGATACTTGACCCATGAAAAATTACAAAATATTCCAGATTACAGGATGAATAACAGAAAAATGTTAATTCAAGGCAAAATTACAATAAATGTAAGGCTATTAAAGAGTATGCTTTAAAATTTACAGTATAAAACCTTGTATACTGTAGTGAAAAATACTGTATCATTAAATGATGATTATGAGACTAAAATCAAAATTATATGATGAGATCACCCGATAAATACGACTCGTCTCCTCTCCACGCATTCGTAAGTGGTTAGTATTTCTCAGTGTTGTCCCCTCCCGACTTCCGATCCAAAACAAACTTGAACACTCATTATTATTTTTATACCTATCGATAACAATTTTTCTGAAAGTCGTGCCGAATTGTAGGATACCACATTAGAGGAAGTTTACTGTGTACATGGTTGCCATGAATGACAAATTGCAGGCCAAAAAAATGGTAAGCTGTTGAAATTTACATTTGAGTAATTTAGTGCAATTAATCAGCAATTGTTTCTGCCAAAAAATGATGAGAATCGGACTTAAAATAATGGCGCTATAAACAAATTAAATTTGAGATGTTCCCATTAGAATAACATTGAGATTGGTTTGAGCATTTTAAACATCTGTTAACGTACAGCTGTAGTTTATGGTGATCACTAATATTCACAATATTGGATGGGCCGGATTTCCTTGATTTAGAACCAAATGTAACTTTTGTATTGTATCAAAATAAACTGCTCGATGTCGAGCAATACAATATATTAAACTGGTTGTTTAAGTAGCTGTATTGTTCCAGGATGTCTTCTTAATCTGCTTCTCCCTAGTGAATCCGGCATCATTTGAAAACGTCCGAGCTAAGGTAAGAACTCGCTACATTTGTAATTTTTTTTTACAAATGCACTATTACCCCAACAACTAAATTGTAGTCAAATCCGAACATTCTTTTCAAGCCACCCGTTATATTCTGTAAAGTAAACCCCCATGAATTTGATACTCTGGATAACTTCACATCTCCTCAGGTGCTCGCCCTTGACTCGCATAGCGCCATTCGTCGGTTTTTCTCACCCTGACAGTTGATTTTACATGAAATTTTCGGTTATCATATGCCATTCTGTTGCCACTGCGGTCTCTTTTCTAAGTAGAATTTCCATTTTCCTAATCTGTTTTTTTAAGTAGTGAAGTATCTTGGGCTGCGGAACACTCAATATTTACCAAACTTGACAGTTAAATTTCACTCAAACTTTCTTTATTCATTGGTGAATACAAAATATACAAGAATGGTGTCAATTGGTAAATTTGTTCTTATTCAACTAAACATAATTTTTTCATTAAAGCTCATCCAGGGAATATACAGGGTGCGGGAAAAAGTTTGCATACCGAAGATGCAGTTAAACTGTAGATAGTAAACATAACTATAACAGTATTAATTTAATGTACCTGTTAGAGAAGCTGCTCAAAGTGACCACCATCATTGTCAATAGTGTCAATAAGGTTGCACTTTTCAACACTGATTTACACATTTTGTTGCATAGTTGTGGTGTGAATAAAACATCAAAATGTTTCGTTATTAATTCTTTTAAATGTTCTAAACTTAGAGGTTTCTCCAAAAACGTTGTTCTCTTAACAAACCCCACATACTAAAATCGCATGGAGTTAAGTCTGGGGACATAGCAGGACAATCAATAGTTCCTCTTCTTCCAATTCATTCTTGAAGTTAAATCATTTAAAAAGGCTCGAACATTAAGGCCGTAGTGTGCTCCGACTTGGTGCCAAATAATCGATCGACGTCGCAACTGTTCAAAATTGGGACTGTTTTCCAACTCTAAGATCACTTCATGTAGTATTTCCAGGTAATTTCCCCCATTCACACTGCCATCATAAAAGTAAGGTCCTATCACACCTCCACTCCAAATACCGGCCCAAATTGAAACTCCTGGGTCATAATAATAGCGCGAGAGATAAACGATGATGCTCACCGGCCTGCAGCGGTGCGCTGATTTTTTCCGCACACGGTATACAGCTTTGTCGATGAGAAAAATGTTTAACATATTTTTTCCTGAATCCAGATTGACTGCCAGAGGACTATTTCTAATTTCTTCTGGGAGTTTGTTGTACAATTTTGAACCAACAAATGTTGGTTTTTTAGTATATAATTCCAATTAGTACGGTATACAGTGTTAGACACTAGTTCAACTTAGCTTGAGTTGAGTCTTTGGGGTTTTACTGTATTTTTAGCACATCGTATAGATCTATTAGACAAAAATATTTGGGGCAAAACCATTCTCATTGGTTTTGTATGATTATGCACTATACTGTGACGGCTCGTGCCGCCAGCACTCCATATAGTAGCGATTTTCGAGTCACTGGCCACAGCGCCGGTATCCGACAGCCTCCTTCTAGAACTTTCTCGAATAGGTTCGCGAGGTCAAAAATTACGGAGTCTCTCTCTCTCTCCCGCCCAGTCCGTCTTCTAGTCAACATCGGAGGAAAAATGGCCAGATAAGAAATATTGGCAAATTAGGGGGACCGCTAGGTCCCTGGGGATGTAGGTTGTGGGGGATGATAATTATTAATTGATCTCAAGTAAATTTAGTATTTAACCAACCAATTAAAACTATAACTTGTTCTGTAGAGGGTAGTCTGGAACCATAACCTTCATGTCCTTTCAGGACATGGCCATTAGCCATAGGATGGGTTTAGATTTCTAGATACAGTTCAATATTAGAAATTCACCTTGCAATTAATTTAGTATACGTAGATTATATTTATCTCATCAAAATGGCTCGTTCTGGTCTGTGCTTGGCTGCGATCCGTCCCTGGGTAGTACCCACAGTATGTGCTTCAGATAC
Source organism: Neoaliturus tenellus (assembly GCA_030545055.2). Classification (NCBI taxonomy): domain Eukaryota; kingdom Metazoa; phylum Arthropoda; class Insecta; order Hemiptera; family Cicadellidae; genus Neoaliturus; species Neoaliturus tenellus. Next base: position 32,783,346 of record CM061534.1, on the reverse strand, counting down.
GTTTCCTAGGTTCAATCAATAAGTCACGAAGTTCCCAGGTATCTCATTTCACGGCATAAACCTCAATCCTCAACCATTTCCATAGTCACCTTTTCGTTAATCACCTACAGCCTAGAGATGCCCAGTCAGCCCATTCATGTTGTTGCTCGAGCCCAGTCCATCAATTCAGTTTGCCAATAGCTACTCACTAGTTTCAATACCACCAAAGGTCCGCAATCAGCTTATCCCAACACCCATTTACCCATAGTTCACCGACATATTCCGGTCTCAATACAGTGTGATTATGGTCTGTTGGTGGGGGGTGATGTTGTTCGCGTCCGCAACATTCCATTAAAGCTGCACATCCTCTCTGGGAGGTGCTAAACGAACAACAACTTTGGCAGCTGAACTATCAAGCACGTCATCTCTCAGTTATGCCAGCTGCCAGACAAAATGCAAATGGCCCTTTCCAGGGCCAATTGAAAAATTTAGGCTGTGTTAGCTCTATAAAGAGAGTTCTAATTTTTATTTGTTTATCTTTTTACATATACAGACTCAGGTGCTCTGCACCGAGTTTATTTTGTTATTCTTAAAACCTGGTGGCTGGCTAAACTAGCCATACAATATATATGTTTGTGTACATATTATGTAATATATATGTGGTCTGTTGGTGTTGCACAGTATTAGACTGTAATATTTTGGGCAATACCAATCTCATTGGTTTTGTTGTATTATGCACAATGCAGTGTGATTATGATCTGTTGGTGTTGCACAGTGGTATCCGGAGGTGCGGCATCATTGTCCCAGCACTCCCATCATCCTGGTGGGCACCAAACTGGACCTGCGGGAGGACAAGGAGACCATCGAGAAGCTCAAGGAGAAGAAGCTCTCGCCCATCACTTACCCGCAGGTGAGCGCTCCGCGGACGACGCTAGCGGCTTGGGCCGGGTAGACGACGCTAGCGGACGACACCAGTGTAAGCCGGGTAGAAGACGCTAGCGGACGACACCAGTGTAAGCCGGGTAGATGTCGCTAGCGGTGTGAAGAAGATCGGCTTCTTAAACAGATTTTTACTCTTAGGCATGAAAACAATTTTTCTGCTGAACAGTTTGATATAAGAGCTGCCACTGCGTAGTGACAAACAAAGTAAACAAGGACAGAGGTGTTTGTTTTGTTTGCTACTATGCAGCAGCAGATGTGTTCGCGAGACCAATAGGGCATCACGGAAACTCAGCAAAGCTGTGTAGGAAATATATTATTGACTTCAATGCGTTCTAAAATAACTTCATACTAATCAAAGTATTTTTCATCACACTACATCGATATCACCTGTTTTCGACCCTCGTTTCTACCGTCGAAACACCTGTTTTGCCGGCCTAGGCCGGCAAAATTTTCCGGCCTAGGCCTGCAAAATCAGCTGGCCTAGACCTTACATAAAAACACTCACATCAACACGTTGTATCACAAAAACATGTGACTGCAACAATTAAATGAATTGGTTGCCTAGCAACCGGAAACTCAAGCAGTACATCTCGCTAGGTTAGTTGATGTTATGTTTTGTTTGTTATGAACGAAAAAGTAATGTTTTCACTTGTTTAGAATTTATTGAATTGTGTAGTGTGATGAAAAATATCGTTCGTAACTCGGGCCGAAAGCGTTTTGCCAGCCCTCGATCGTTTCAAGTTCTCGACTTCGTCTCGAACTTGAAGCACGATCTCGGGGCCGGCAAAACGCCACTTTCGGCCCTTGTGACGAAATATACTATTAAAGAGGTAGCCTTTAGCCCCTAAACTTTGCCGCCCTAGACGTGCGCCTATTCGGAAATATGGCCCTGGGGCCCTGAAACATTTCCTTAATAATTATGGAATTGTTTCCCTCAATCCTGGAAAAATGCGTACATAAATTATATGCAAAAAATTAAACAAAAAAATTACATAAAAATTGTAAGCATAAAATATAAATTAAGAATCACTAAAATTAATAATTTTGGCAATTTTTATACAAACCAAGTGTTTATTAGTGGAATGAGATTTATTCAATAATAAGGAAATTTTTTTAATATCAATACTAATTACTGTAAATTATTGTTTCTCAACCGGTGGTATATGTACCACTAGGGGTACGCAAGAGCTTTTCAGGTGGTGAGCGAGAGACAAGGAAAGAAATAAAAAATTACATACACACAGAATATTTCAAATGCGTTTCTGACCAACGTGACGGCGACAGCTGTTTTGGTCAGCTCAGTTCTGCGTTACAACGCATTTCCACTTTTAGTGTTGACAGACTCCAATAGGTACAGCATCTTTGCCTAGCTAAAGCATTTTCGTACCAACTTAGGAAAGTAAATTCTTTTTAAGACTCCGAGCATTTTCCGAGCACATTAATACCAACGAATTCTGTTTCTAATACTCGTCTACACTTGAAATATTTTAAGTTCAAAATTTACTTACAACTATTTTAAGTTACGAGACTCGCTTTGCAGAAACGATGAAACCTGAGGGTAAATTTATTTGGTCATATCGACAGGGAATTTTAAATTTATCAACACTGGAACATATGGTAACACTGGAACACATGCTGGATATTCGTCAATGTATAAAACATATTAAGTAGCGACATACTATGTAAAAAATGTTAGTTTTGCCCCCAGTGGAAATTAAAGCACTGTATAGGTTTAATCCTCCCAATTGCCATGGGAAAGCGCTCTTTCGACCTCTTAAACTTCAAAACTAGCATATTTCTGTATGTAAAATGAAGACAATAGTTGCAGAACTGTTCTAGTTATCTGTTCCCATTCAACCAATCAGCATAATCCCTACATAAAAATTAAATCTTGGTGGTGATATCTTTGTCGCACTGACGACGTTATCACTTTTCCATAAAGATGTCCTGACTTATTTGGTTCTGTATACTGTACATTCGTTCAGTAAATCGAAGTGATCAGTCAAAATAGTTTGTGTTGTGACGGTAATTTGTTCATTTGTATAGAGAGCGGAAACGTAAGTAAATTTTCTCTCATATGTACAACTGTTAGGAATGCTGCTGCCTTTTTTAGAGTGTAGAGTAGTGGTGTGTGATTGACTCTGGCTGTATGTCTAAGGTTAGGTATGTATGAATTTAGGTGGTAAGCAAAAAAATTGAAAATAATTAGGTGGTGTGGGGACACTAAAAGGTTGAGAAACACCACTGTTAATCATCTTTAGAGATTTTCTCCACAGGCTTACAAAATAGTATATTACGTTGCAAGGGCCGAAAATGAGGTTTTGCCGGCCTCGAGATCGTGTTTCAAGTTCGAGACGAAGTCGAGATTGTGTTTCAAGTTCAAGACGAAGTCGAGAACTTGAAACGTAGAGAGCAGGCATAACATTTTTTACCGAGTTACGATAGATATTTTTCATCACACAATACAATTCAATCAGTTCTAATCAAGTGAAATTTTTTTTTTCATTCATAACATGTATTCATGTACATAACCTCAAGTAACCCAGCGAAATGTACTGCCACGGTTTCTGGTTGCTAGGCAACCACTTCAAATCAGCTAAGGCCACCGAAACTAGAATACTAGGTGACAACTACAGCTGAAAGGGAAAAGTCCCATTTTCCCATATATGTCAATACGTCATATATATTTGACAGTTGCTATCAGCTAAACTACCAACTACATCACTGATTTGTTATTTGTTGTTGTTGTTGTTGTCGTCGTCACCTACCTTATTACATTCTAGATTTCTTTGCTACCATTTCCATTACCGGCCTAGGGCGAGAAAGCATGTGTTTCGTTGGTAGAAGTGAGGGTCGAAAACAGGTAATATCGATGTAGTGTGACGAAAATATCATTTTCCTACCACTGCATGGAAATAATTGCATTGCCACACCTGTAACCCCTATGCAAAACAGTTCATTTCCGGTTTCCGTTTCTTTCCCGCTCTAGAGCAGCAATGATTCTTTACCGCACGCTAGATCAAACAGCAATGTTAAATCAGGTGTTATTACAAACCATGCTACAGCTGTTATTCATTGTTGTCGTTTAGTAATTGCTTCTTTTTTAGTTTGAGGTTATGTTTGATAGTTAAGATTATCTTCCAACAGAAACAAATCAAAAATAATCTAAATGACATTTTGATTACAATAAAACATGTAATATGTAACAATTATGTTGGTAGGAAAAATCTTGTGTGTATTACGAGCGCAAATAGTCAGTGCCGCTCTCCAATTGTTTGGCCGCACTCAGCAGACGCTTCGTGCGGCCATCTACAATTCTCGAGTGGCAATGACGTACTTTACTCTCTTATTACACAAATAGCTATTTAATCTTTTGGAGTTAGTTAAACATTATCCTTTTCACTTTGATTTGTACGGTTGTGTGGCAGGGACTGGCCATGGCGAAGGAGATCGGCGCGGTCAAGTACCTGGAGTGCAGCGCGCTCACACAGAAGGGCCTCAAGACGGTGTTCGACGAGGCGATCCGCGCAGTGCTGTGTCCAGTGCTGCCAATCAAGCAGAGGCGGAAATGCCTCCTGCTGTAGACGACCAACCATCCAGTCCAACCATCCAACCAACCAACCGCTACTCGGTTCTTGTGCCACTGTAACCACCTAATCTCGATAACCAGTAATTCACTAACCGCTCAGGTCCAAAAATCGTTTGTGAGTACATTTTTGTAATCTTTCTCAGTCTTTTAAAGAGTATAGGGTAACTTAAATTAATAAACCTTCCAGAAAAAAATTGTTGTACGGATTCAGCATTATGGGGTAAAGTTGGAACGTATTTGGTTTTAAGTGATAATATCGATGGTGTTATTAAGATTTTTAGCTGTAATATGATACATGATTAATAGATCGACAAGTAAATTTTAAATAATATTTGCCCTTAAAGTTTAGAAGAAGTATGAAACTTCTTAAATTTTGAATATCCTCAGAAGTGTGGCATAAGAACGTTCACAGCTTTGTTTGATATTTTACAGAGATATTTCTATGTAGAGACGGTTTTTCAGAATTTATTTGGTTGTTATTAATTGTTGTAATTTCCAAGGCAGATTTGTCTGTTTCCAAATTCGTGTCGGAAGTAGGCTAGTAGTTCTACCGAATGGTTTTTCCCTGACAATATAAATGTTTCGGGCCGACAAGCGTCGAACTTTCAAACAGACAAATTTCCCAAGATAGGTTTATTCTATTTGATAGCAAGCTAATGCTGAAAAGCACAACCTTGAATAATTTGAGGACTCAAATTTCGATTGCTTCTAGTAATTTTTACTTTGATAAAGTCATTAATAAATTTAAATAAATTGAACACGCTTAAGATATAATTTTAACCATGAAATTTGAGTCGTCAATTCTCCTGTCTTTGTAATATTGCCCAGAAGGTAATATATATAATCGTTGTAGATATGAGTAATGACACTATATAATCAGATTGATTATCAAACTATGTTGCTTTATATGTTTTGCAATTTTAGCCGTATTTTATTCGGATTTCTTTTTACTCAAAGCAGTTAAATAATATTTCACTAAGTTATTAATATGTATTATTTTATTTTTACGAGTATTCACTGAGTCTCCCTAGAGTGTCTCATGTACGGACCACTCCACATGTTCGTGTTTTTTTTATCTGTCTGTTAACGATTGCATTTACGTTCCCATACCGAGTCACCCTTTTACTTACTTGTTGATTGTTGGCTTTTTAGATCCAGCCTATGTTAACGGTTGTTAATATAGGTTAGGTTATGTTGGATAGTTTCATACGTGTAAGAGATACATTTATGACAGAGTAATTTTATCTAGTGTATTTAATGTAATATGATAAACAATTGAATAAAATTGTATCTACGTAAAGTACGAAAGTAAAGATTTATATTTTTTAACAGTTCCGCTTTCGTCGAGTGTAAATAGGCCGGCCTTGTGTATTAAAGTTTGAGCGGATTTCCCTTGGAAATCAATTTTTTATGTAAAGCACAAATTATTTAATTAGTTTTAAGCATGAAGGATTTCAGGAAAAAACGTCTAAAGATCGTGACATCTTACCACTAGTGTTTAACCGCTCAGGTGTGCACAATGTCATTGTGATAAGTATATGTTAATTAAGAAATGAAATATTTAAGATCTTAATTATTTTAAAGTTAAGAAAGGAATCTTTAAAAAGGTTATTTGAGTTTAAGTAAAAACAAAAGTTTCTCATTCATTATGTATGTGTTCAAATATTTGCAAAATAATTGGTGCAGGAACTCATGTACCTCATACAAAACACAGTTGGTTTTAAATACTAAAATTCAATCCCATTTTTTCGAGGAGATCCGCTTAACAAATTTAAGCAGTGTTTGGAGGTTTTAACGTCTTTCAAGATCTAAATATGGTGTGTTCCATGTATATAAAAGTTACCTTCTCTATTGTGTTAAAAAATTAAACGTGTTTTACATGTTTGAAACAATTAAACCTGTTCTACATGTTGTTGGCCCCCTCCTTTCAAAACAATTTCCCTTTGTACTTTTTTTTTATATTTGTATCCTTCCCGCAATACTCAAGATTGTTCAGTATAATTTTAACACCTAGATGTTAGCTAATGTTGGCTGTTTAACTGTAACCCAAGTGTATAACAGGCCTAAATATTGGACTCATGGCTCTTCTTACGGCCTTTTAGTTTTAATCATATGCACATTTAAGTTTAGTTACATCTTAATAGTTTTCCATAAGAGTGAAGGACTAAAATGTCACATCTCAAATGTCACATCAATAAAATCCCAAGAGTGTTAGTGTAGTAAGTGAGGCAGCGTAACTGATTTCTCATGGAGTATTCTAGCAGCACAACTTTTCTATTGTCTCCTCGCATTGAACAAACTGAAAGTAATTTTACAACCAGGTGTTTTCCCCTTAATCCAAATTAAACAAGTTTAAGCCTTTTAGCCAGTAAACTAGTATAATATTGCCACTCGACCATTAATCTTTACTAAACTGAAGAGTGGTGTAACCTAATATTAAGAACAGCACATGTAAGCTACTTGCTAACTGCCCGTGTAAATATGGCTATAGCTGATATGTTTGTACATAATGTCTAATCGTTTAGATAAAATAAAACGTTTTAAACTACTCTATTGTTGTTTAATTCACCCTTGTTTCGATCTACAAAGCCTAACTAGAGGTGGGTGTTAATTTGACGTAACAGGTTAAATAATACTCTTAACGGATTGTAACCTGTTATTTTTTAAACAATGATTTAATCAGATACAAAACACTAAGCAATATAAAATTTATTTCATTTAAAAAGTTGCATTATAACCTAAATTTAATTTATCCAATAAATGAACTCAGGCCCGTGTTGGCCAAGAAGACATGGTAAAGTCCCCTTAAAAATACAACGGCGCCCTCTCAGCACCAAAGAAAAAACACTTTTGATTTCGGGATACAAATTTGAATTATTCTAGACTGTAAAGAAATTCTTTGGTAAAAAAATGTTACTGAAGTGAAGACTGGATTACTTTTTGCGCCCTCGCCTGTCACTGGAAGAGTTGTATTACGTGCCGTGCATAAGGTTGGCTGCCTGCGCCACTGTCAGCTGTCTGCAGGAGAGCGGCAAAGGAGTGCGGGCGTCGGCGGTGTCGCGTCGTCTGCCAGTTAGCAGTAGTCTACTGTTGCTAGAGCATTTAGTCAGGCTTCTTATTTGTTTGAGGTTTTGTTTACAAAATGGTTATTTAATTGTAATTTAGAAAATATTAGTTAAATAATATAAAGAAGAGGGCGTTTTTGTTCTAACAACAGATGTAGCTAGCCGGGTAAAACTGGGTGCGTTCAACATTGGGCATAAGGTTTTGCGTGAGGTACGGCAGCAACAAAACTGCCAACTTAAAACTAGAAGCATATTATAAATTAATAAAATATGTCAGTTGTCAAATAAATTGATCAGGTGCCAGATAATCATGCAGCTTTTGATAGTTTGTGGTAGGCCTACTCGATATTGTGATCCGTTGGTGTGTATTTTTTTGCAACTTAGAGTAAAAATGATTAAAATTTTGTTATGAGATCTTCACCAATCAATAGCGTAATTTGGGATCGGAATTTTGGTACGAGATGGATACTCGTAATAAATTGTATCAGCTTATTGTACGTTATAATAAAATGTCTAACAAATGTAAGCAAGCACTGTGTGTCTGAACACAGTCAAGCATAGTCAGCTTTAAAGATGGTCCCGGCGATTAAACTGCATGGCAGGGTGTCTACTGGTCACCGAAGTCACCAAAAGTCACCGAAAGTCACAGATTTTATTTAATGGTCACGGAAGTCACCAAAAAGTCACTTATTTTTGCTTAAAAAGTCACAGATTTTTTGGACAAATTGAGAAAATAATGCGATTGTGAGCAAAAGTTTTGCGACTTTAGCAATTTCCCCCCAAAATTTTATAAATTGACTACGCAAAAGTCACCGATTTTTTACATTTTTCATCCTCAAAAGTCACTGATTTTTTTTATCTATTTCGCAGTAGACACCCTGCATGGTTATACTGAGGCTAAAGGTAGGGTGTCATTGCCTTGTGAGTTGGGTATTGAGATTTTGATAAAGAGCTTTAAAACACAACATCATTCACTATATTGCAACAAATGTTATATCCTAAGATTCCTTAAAGGTTTTATATTGCCTACAACAGAGGTCAAGTACATATTTGTGGAACCTAACTTATTTTACAGATTAGGACAAGTTTCAGAATATTTTGTTTTTAAAGCAGGTATTTTTAGTTTTTAGGCCATAGTACGTATGGCCAAATTTAAGTACAAATTAAGAAACCTGTGGGCTTGAAATTCTAAGTGATCTGTTTACTCATAGGTGCTTAATAATAAAAAAAGGACATCGTCTTTAGGGCTACGCCCCACAGAAACTCACAATTACTTTATAGCCTACGTGTTAAAATTTGACATGGACGATTTTCTTTGCTCATAGGTACTCACTAAGAAATTGTTTTGCAAATACAGTTTTTGAAATTCTTTAGGGCTCTGCCCCAAAGATCTTGAAAATTACTCTAGGGCCCACAGGGTTGAAATTTAACATTGACGTTCCTATTTGATCATAGTTGCTCACTAAGAAATAATTTTGCAAATTTCCTTTAGGGCTCTGCCCCACAGAATCTCAAAATTACAACACTGTAGATCGTAATGGGTTTAAATTTAACGTGGATGTTTTGCTTTGCTAATAGGTGCTCACTAAGAAATGGTTTTGTAAAAATAGTTTTTGAAATTCTTTAGGGCTCTACCCCACATAAGAAAATAATTGTTTTATGAATTACTAGCTGTCGCCCGTCACGGCTTCACCCGTGATTGAATTTATTTTACATGTGATAAAATCTTTTTAAAGAGCAACAAATTCTTCCTTCTTAAGAATTCTATTAAAACATTGAAGAAGTGTAAGCAGAGCATTAAGTTGTGCTTTTCTTAGTAAGCACCTATGAGCAAAGAGGAACGACAATGTCAAATTTCAACCCCATAGACCCTATAGTAATTTTGGAGTCCTGTAGAGGAGCTTTAAAGGACTTAAAAAACTGTATACTTGTAAAACCATTTCTTAGTGAGTCCTAAATAATGAGTAAAGATGAACGTCCATATCAAATTTTAAGCCTGTAGGCTATATTGTAATTTTGAAGTCCAGTGGGGCGGAGCCCTTAAGGACTTCATACTCTATATTTTGTAAAACTGTTGCTTAGTGAGTACATGTAAGTAAAGAGGAACATCCACGTTATATTTCAATCCCGTATGCCCTAGAGTAATTGTGAAGTCCAGTGGGGCAGAGCCCTAAGGGAATTAAAAAAAAACTATTTGCATAACTGTTTCTTAGTGAGTATATGAGTAAATAGAACTTCCGAGTCAAATTTCAATCCCGTATGCCCTGGAGTAATTTTGAAGTCCAGTGGGGCAGAGCCTTAAAGAACTTCAAAACCTATATATTGTAAAACTGTTTCTTAGTGAGTACATATCAGTAAAGAGGAACGTCCACGTTATATTTTAATCCTGTACAACCTAGAGTAATTTTGTAGTCCAGTGGGGCAGAGCCCTAAGGTAGTGGTGGGAGAATCGAATACTCTGTATTAGAATACACCCCTGTATTCTAATATTACTCAAATACTTTTGAATTCAAATTCTTTTGTTGCGCATGCATCATCCATCTTACTAATTCCGTTAGGAATTTCTTGTGAGCAGCAAAACTCTTATTTATGAACCAATTTTGATGATTGAAGTGTCAAATTAAAGGGAATTCTCTGTAAATGTCATGGAATATTTTTGTCACCCTCAGTTCAATGTGCATTGGACTTTAAAGTTGCCATGTATTTTAAATAGACAAAATTTAGTAAGTTTACCTTATAACATATGATTTATTTCATGAAAACAAACAGCTGTCTTCATAAAAACAACCTGTCTCCCTTCTTATACTTTATTTAGTTTCTCTGTTTACTTATCAATTAACTTTCAAATTTAAATACAACGATGACTGACGAAATTTGATAGTGTTTATTAACATGCAGTTTTCATTCAGAGTATTAGGGAGTGACAATTAGTTTATTTAATTATTTGATTGTATTTTATTTTCATTTTATACAAGTTTTACACCATCTGCCTAGCGCTCAGACTGGAGCTGTTTTCGTCGAGTATCGACTGTCAACAACTCGTTATAGGTATTATTCATACACTGAGGACTTCTAGTTTGGCCAAGTGTTTTCCTATTTTTAATGTGATTTTTTACCACTTTCATAAACATTTATTTAATATTACGAAAACTTTTCCACAGTAAACATTTTTCAGTATTCAATTAGTCAATTAACTAATTACGTTTGATTTGTCCTCATTATATAACCCTGAAAAACAGTTTTTCATTATTAGTACGACTAATTTTTAACTTTTTTATTCAATTATTTTTGTCATTATTGATCTTTAATAGGAAGTAGTTTTAGAGGGGTTATTAATATACTAGGCCATATATCTTAAGAAGTAAACGAAAATACAAATAATTAATTTACTAGAGAGGAAGTATCCTCTTCAAATAAATTTGAATACAGGATGCCGCTATTTTAGTCAAGGCCCCTTGCTCTTATGAATACTCTGAATTTGAATACAGTACCTAAATACACATTTGTACCATTTTAAAAATACACATTTGAAAAAAATAGTTTTTTTTCTTGAAAATGAGTTGCTATGATGAAGGTTCATGCCAAATATTAACTTAATACAATGATCTGTTACGGAAATAAAAATTATTAAGTGTAAAAAACAAAATGGCGGCTAGCGGGTTAACGAAGCATTTTATGACATATGTTTACAGGAAGTTTTTTTTTCTTATTTTGATGTGGAAAATAACCTCCTGAATTCCTGAAACGTTTTTTCTGAACACCCTGTAGCCTATATGGGATTGTATATGAGCATGAAAGACAGTTCTCAAAACAGTTATTATACAAAGATAATACAGCCTTTTTAAAGCGTATATCCCACAGTTTATTTTTGATAAAATGTTGTCAACATGCATGTCCCAACTCAGATGGATATCAATATGAAGTCCTAAAAATTTAGAATTATCAACTTGATTTATTACTTTATCGTCAATGTAAATATTAAAATCCGGAGACTCTGTTTTGCTTCGTACTAAAAGGGATAAAATTAGTCTTTTGTGTGTTTAGTATTAAACTATTTGAAATAAAAAAATTCAGAATTTTTGTTAGTTCAATGAATGAATTTATTTCTATTTCCAAGTCAGTTTTTGCTGACATAATGAGATTTGAGTCGTCTGCATAAAGTATGAGTTGGTTTTTTTTATATATAGGTAGAGAACTAAATTAACAAGCATGTCCAATTTTTTTCAACTCAACTTTTTGTCAGAAGCATCGAAGTTCAGTTAGTATAAAATTAATATGTAGGCCTTCTGGTAGTAGAAAATTGCTAGGTCAACGAACTGAACACGCAACTGAAATTTAAATTTTAATATAGTTTATTGACAAAAATCTAGCCTTATATTTACAGAACTAATGTAAAAACATCACACCTTATTCTACCACGATTTCAGCCCCAAGTTTGGTCAATGCTTCTTTTAACTTTTCTGCCTCGTCTTTGGGTATATCGGCTTTCACAACGGCTGGTGCACTCTCCACGAACTTCTTGGCCTACAATCAAAAACGGTAAGTAATCAGGGTGGCTACCAACCGGTCAATTTTCCAACCGGTCAACGTTGCATCTGGTCAACGATTTTAAACAAACGGAAGAATATTACAGTTTCGACTGGTCAACGCCCCTACTCCGACGCCCGCTACCCCTCTCGCGCCGGTCGGCGTGACAATAAAGCGCATGCAGTCCGACCATCAGAGGACCCTGGTGGAGACCTCCGCAAGTTACTACAGCCTTTTACTGGATAGAACGTTGTTCGCTACTTAATTAATTTCGCCGCAAATGCAACCGCGCTGCATTTCGGAGTCTGTCATGAATCATCTGCTACTGTACTAATTAAAATTTATAACTATAATTTGATTTGACAGCTTTATTTTGTACTTTGTAATTAATGAAATCCATTTTTAATGCGCATAAAGCCTTTATTGATTGGTCATCTGCCAAAAAGCAGTATGCTAAGGTATGTAAGGAGTATGCCTAGTCAAATCTAAATCTGAAAAAGATACGTGTAATATTTATAAACTATCCAGTTATTTGTAGTATTTACCACCATAAAATAGCACAGCCTTGCAATGTTACGAATAATATCTTATATAATAATAGGGTGTATTTAAGGGTCTAGAGAGAGAAATACTGAACGGATCGTTGCCGTTTTTGTGTCAATGGATTTCTTACGGTCCCTATATGATATTAAAAGTATCGATCCGTTCAGTAGTTCTCTCTCTAGACCCTTAATACACCCTATTATTATATAAGATATTATTCGTAACATTGCAAGGCTGTGCTATTTTATGGTGGTAAATACTACAAATAACTGGATAGTTTATAAATATTACACGTATCTTTTTCAGATTTAGATTCGACTAGGCATACTCCTTACATACCTTAGCATACTGCTTTTTGGCAGTTGACTAATCAATAAAGGCTTTATGCGCATTAAAAATGGATTTCATTAATTACAAAGTACAATAAAGCTGTCAAATCAAATTACAGTTATAAATTTTAATCAGTACAGTAGCAGATGATTCATGACAGACTCCGAAATGCAGCGCGGTTGCATTTGCGGCGAAATTAAGTGGCGAACAACGTTCTATCCAGTAAAAGGCTGTAGTAACTTGCAGAGGTCTCCGCCAGGGTCCTCTGATGGTCGGACTGTATGCGCTTTATTGTCACGCCGCCCGGCGAGAAAGGGGTGGCGGGCGTCGGAGTAGGGGCGTTGACCGGTTCGAACGTTGACCAGTCGAAACTTTAATATTATTCCGTTTATTTAAAATCGTTGACCAGATGCAACGTTGACCGGTTGGAAAATTGACCAGTTGGTGGCCCCCCAAGTAATCAACCACTTTTACAAACTGACTCTTGCTTCTAATGTTTTTAACCTATTTTTTTATTATTTAATTCCAATTAGATTAATAAAACCATTGACTATGTACACTAACGTGAGTAGACTTCTCATAGAATTGGCGTGTTTGAAACCTATTGACGGTGGTGCGATCTCGTGCGGCGTACATGAAGTACAAGTGACATATGATAGATAAATCAGTATTACCACTCTTCTCAACCAAGGATGAAACATTTATTATTAACTGAGAAGTTATGTTTATGTTTTGGTTAAGTGTTTTTGCAACACTGTAAATCCAGCTGAATAGTAACAACATCGGTGGTAGCGATTCTGGCGCCGTGTACACGAAACTTTCAAATCTTTGCCTCAAACTAAATGCATTGGATGAGAGGTTTATTAACGTTAGTGTACATAGTCAATGATAAAACCATCCCAAGTTATTTAAAAAAATACTTATTTACATTTATAAATAATAATGAAAGATTGATATGATTTAATTGTTTCCCCTTCTTTGTAGGAGGAAAAATTTTGGGCCTTTATGAAGTTTGATTAATTAGATGTTTACATTAGCACTCACATTAGCATGTTAGTTTTTGACTTGGTAAGGTCATGGAAAAATGAAAATTATTTGATATAGGCCTACAAAAATTAAAAAAAAAAAAACAAAAAAAAAAACATTGACTATGTATACTAACATAGATAGACCTCTCATCCAATGCATTTAGTATGATACAGTACCAAAATTTGGTTGTATGCCGCGCCAGACTCGCTGCAATCAATGTTGTTATTATTCAGCAGGATTTACAGTGCTGCAAAAACATTTCATCACAACATTAAAAAAACCCTCCGTTATAAAATGTTTCAACCTTGATTGAGAAGAGTGGTAGTACTGATTAGCCTATCATATGACTATTGTATTTCCATGTACGCCGCTGAAGATTTCACCACAGCACATTGGTTTCAAACATGCCTATGCTATGAGAAGTCTATTCGCGTTAGTGTAAAGTCGACGTCAAACGTAGATGGCCACCCCCCAGCAGGTAGAAACCCTTCCTAATCCCTTGTTGTCCAAACAATGTCACCGTTCGGGGCGGCCGGCCGGCCCGCCGGCTTCCGCCCCGCTATTCCAAGAAATTTCCCTCCCCACTATAACTTTCAAATAATCGAAGTACTAGTCCTACATTATTAAAATATGGCTTGCGTTTTTCGTCTTACTTAGACGAATAAAATAAGACTTGAATTACAGTTCTACGACCTACCGTTTGCGAACGAACAGTTGTCACGCAACTTTTATACGAATGCTGTCAAGCAAACATGGAAACCCCGCCTATGAGTCACTTTGTAAGAACCCACAATTCCTAAATTCTTCGTTTTCCACAATTCGCAAACGGTAGGTCGTAGAACTGTAATTCAATTTTTTTTTTTTATTCCACTAAGTAAGACAAAAAACGTGAGCCATATTTTAATAATGTAGGACTAGTACTTCGATTAATTGAAAGTTATAGTGGGGAGAGAAATTTCTTGGAATAGCGGGGCGGAAGCCGGTGGGCCGGCCGGCCGGCCGCCCCGAACGGTGACATTGTTTAGACAACAAGAGATTAGGAAGGGCTTCTACCTGCTGGGGGGTGGCCATCTACGTTTGACGTTGACTATACATAGTCAATGATAAAACAGCCTGGTAAAGTTTGAAAAGCTGCAATCATATGTAGGTATAGGCTAAAGTGATTAGGAATAAGAATTCATTGAATTTGAATAAATCTATTCATCATTGCTTGGTATACTGAACCAAATCTTTATTACAATTGGATGGCCTGATGCCAGAGTGAACCAAGTCTATTTATTTAATTTTTCAGAACAAGCCGGAATATGTTTTTAATGTTTGATGCTGAATTGCACATACTTATTGAACTATATGTAGTTCTTATGTGCATAATTTTAAAGGTAACATAGTTTTTTATCCATAACATTAATTAAAATATAATAATAAAAAATATTTAACAAAATAAAATTTTTTTCTTTTTAAGTGCCCCGACATGGTTCAGTCTGGTTCAAGACAAAATTGACATTGCAATTAAGTGCTAAAGTGAACTAATGATTAAAGGTTCAATAAACTACCTTAACATTTTAATTTCATTATGAATCATTAATTTGCTTAAATGTGTTTAAGTTGTTATGATTACGTTCATGTAAAATATTAAAATTTTATGTTTTCTAGAAAATTTTTGTTAAAAATTAACATTTTTGTGCGGTTTTAAAAATAAAAAAATGTAAAACAACGCAAAATAATAAGTCTACTACTGTACTTATTCTTGAAACTGTTTATTTTTAATCATTAAGAACTACAGTATTGAAAATTCAACATTTGACAAAACAAAGTTAATAACCTATGGATCCCCTATGGATTGTTGTTTACGATATTTAACATTGTAGTTGAAAATGATCAGTTACCATTATTTTATTTCACAAATAAAATTCTGTATTTATTTAAAATCAAAAATAAACTTATTGTCTGTAAGCTTGCTGAAATTCAAGTAAACTAGTATCATAAAAAAGGCAGACTTTCCATTCCCTCGTCTGCCAGAATGAACCAAATCATACAATTTGCTGAACTTTGTTTGCCAGAGTGAACTAACTCCAAAATATATGTTAGAACATGGAAGTCTTGTCTGTTTCAATGTAGATACCTGTTATTATCACTATTAGAATCATATAAAATTACTCTGTGGCACAAAAAACACTCATCACAGCTGAAAATATCGAGGCAAAAATTTGGTTCACTCTGGCATAAGAATGAAAGCTACTGTGAACTAACCAATTGCAGGTTAGCAAAAAAGGGCATAAATAGGTAATAAATGTCGTAATTTCCATCACTTGTATCATTTGAAAGGTGTGGAATGAAGTCATCACTAGAATCTTCAAATAGGTCCGATAAACTAGAGTTAATTAACTCATTATCATCAAAAGAAGTTGAAGCACTGGGAACTAACTCGCATGCTTCGGCCATGTTTTTCAAGAGTTGGTGCAGTCTGGCACACAAACAGTAGTAAAATTCCCTGTTTGGGAAAACAAAAAAACAAATTTCCCTAGCAACCACAACTGTTATTGAGATGGTTCACTCTGGCATAAGATTATAATGTATTTCTTAAGTATAAAATTATATTATTAAAAAAACAAACAAAATGGAGTTGGTTCACTCTGGCATCAGACCATCCAATTAAAAACAACTAATGAGTCTATTACAATTGAGTGATTCGACACGATCTTACAAATTGCTAAGTCATGTTCGCTTGAAAATTATAAGGATATTTTGACTTAAGTTTACCCTACTATGCCAAGCCTACATAAGAGGGTTTTAAACTTGCCTGGACTAAATTCATGCCTTCGAGGAGGTTTTTGACTTCTTTGATGAGCGCAACTTTCTGCTTTTCATCATATTTCATCAGTTTGACGGTGAAGTCTGTCTTAACAGCTTTGGGTTGTGCTTCCTCATCATCTTCCTATAGTACAGTAATCAACAAAAGAAAAATTGTATTAGAACCCCCCACGCAAAAGCTGAGAACCCAGTAAAAAACAAGCAATGTAATTAATCACTAAGGCAAATTAATACTGCATGACAATATTGATTGAGTATAACTACTCCTGCAATACATACATTTTCTATAGATGTTGCCTTGCACTTGTTAAATCAGAAACTAACATGTTTTGATCAGTGTTATACTTAAAAATAACTAGCAACGGCACAAATGTGTGACGATTTCCTGTATTTATCGTCTTCCTAATGCTCTAAAACCTAACAGTTTTCTATAGTAGGGTTAAATAAATTTTGTGGGACTTAAAAAAAATCTCTTAACTACAACAAACAAAGGTTAAAAGTTAAGATTTCCCTAACATAATAGATGACTCCCAATGTATTTCCAATTATTTATGACTTTTCTAAAAGTAAATCACTACCGGTATTCACCTGAGGTGCAGCCATGCCGGCAGGCATGGCCCCCATTGCCATCATTGGAGCATCAGGTAAATTCAGGCGCTTTTTTAAGGCTGTGCTTAACTCAGAAACTTCAATGAGAGTTAGTTGTGAGATGTCAGCTACAAGCTTCTCTATCTTTGGAGTGTATACGATGGGTTGCCCATCTGGTGGCGGAGTAGGTAAGGGCTCAGTGGCTGTCTGGGCTCTGACACAGCTGAAAAATAAATTACTCTTCAAACTTTTACGGCTTATGTTAAAATACACATAATCAACATTGTGAGCATGAGATCTGTAGTGGAAAAATTTTTTACTGGGAACTGCTAAATCTTTCAGTAAATTTCCAGTAATCCGGCATCCTATGATCTGGCACGACTTTAAGAACAATTATATTAACAGAAATAAAAATAACAAATGAGCGATTGAGTTTGTGTAGGATCGAAAGTCGCCGCAATCGAAGCAACGCTGTGTCGTACAAAGCGTATTCAACAGTCTAATATGGGTTATTCGTTTATTGGGAGACAATTCTTAACAAAATTTGTTCTGATCCTAATCTAACTATCATAACATAAACTAATCTCCCTTAATATGAAGTACTAACCTATACCCAGGAAAATTTAAATGTCTGAGTTGACCACACTTAAATACATTGGAAACTGTTTTTTTTTATATATGTTATTTTGATAAGAATTGGCCTAAGTTGTCATTATGATTATTACATTGGTGTTTTGATGTTGTTAATATAAATTAGAACCTATGTTAGGTTATACTTGTTTTTTAATGTAAATATGGAAATAAGAAGCTAAACAAAATAAGGATAGGCGTAATTACTTAGTGATTGTCTTTATTATTTTGGTCTAGATTGAATCGTTAGTTACTGTCCCTATCGTTCGGATCGATCAATATTTTCATTCGATAGTATCGTAGCCCAGTTATGACACTGTAGCCCATAAAAACATACTTATACATGTACAACAACACAGAAAGGCTCACGAGGAAATAAACTCCACACTGAGAACATGCTATATAGCGCGACGCGGGAAAACCTTCGCAAACTGACGCCGCATGACTGAACAGCAAATAACAAGGAAACAAGGGGGGGGTATAAATAGTTTTAAGGGATTCACGGAATGATGCACGAGAAGTACTAGGCCAGACACAACTGCCTAAAACTACAAAAAATTTAATAAAAACTACAAGTAGGCTATGGAGAAAAGCGCCTGCTCTAAGGTTAGATTTTTCGGTGCTAGTAATCATTTTGCTGGCATCAAAAGTATTTCCAGTGAGACCAGAATTCTAGTTTTTCGCTTTAGTTCACCCTCAAGGAAGGGGTGGGATGGCGCTCACCACATTTTATGGCACCACAGTAAGCCTGATAGTCTGTAAACAAAGCTAAATCCAATATTTCTGGTAAGCCTAAAAACTTTTTGGTTGTGTGCATCTACGCTTGAATGTTTTAACGGTGAATGGTCCAAACCCATCAACCAATTGTCAGATAGCATCAAAATAGCCCAATAACAAATGGCATATGGGTCTGGCATCAGACCTTAAAAAGCTAATAACTATGGTAACCCCAGGGCTTAGTGGGGTAAGGCATTTCTATTCCCCAAAAAATCCCCAGAAATGCCCCACCCCACTAAGCCCTGGGGTTGCCCTAACTTTTCTTAGGTTGCAACTTTTCCAACCAGCAACCTTTGGATTCAAAGGGGGGAACTATAACTAATTAGCTACCCAACCAGTTAAAAACAATTTAGGCCTATTTCATATTTTGAGGCCAAATACATTTTAACGTATAATTTTCTGCTGGAAGCACAATGTAGTTAAACTCACTCTTACCATCTTGAGAAGTTCCGGATTACAGAGTTATCTGACCGAACCAAACTTCTAACAACAAACATTTTCGTCGCTTTCTCGAGTATTAATGTTAAATAAGCTAATGATAGTTAATAAAATCACTTCGAAAATGTTTAAATTTCTGGTTTCAGAAGATCAAAATTTAACAATTTAACCTAAAAAGTTCTGTAAAATTGATTTGTGGATCCAATTATCCAATAAGACAATGGGCAATTGCAATTGGGCAGGCAGAAACGCCTGCAAGAGCAACCAGAACCAGGTGATTAGGTTAAGAAGAAGCAGACAGAGACAGCAGACGAGACGAGAGGTTATCCTCAGCGTTGCCAACGCCAATGTGCAAAAAATTACAATTTACTATTTTGTGTACATATACACCCGAGGTGTTTTATAACGTTTTGAAAGGGAACGGTCAAACCCCGGCCCTGTTACTATCTAACACATTTTTAGATAGCATAGTTAACCAATAGCCCAATGCAATGACAACTGAGACCGGTATCGAACCTTAAAAAAGCTACAAGTTGAATTTGTTAATTGGAAAAGTTAAATATTAGGTGGACTATCTTTGGCAATGTACTTCTTTTTTTCGAAGTATAATCTTCGGACCCATGCAGTAGTTCAAGCAGGTCCCGCTTTTAAAGCAAAATAAAAAGTATAATATTTTTTACTACTTTTTTTTTTTTTTTTTTTTGAGGGAGAGGCGGAAAAATGCATTACGCACACAGGTGGCCAGCCTGTAGTGTGGGGCTCCCCAAAAAACGGGTTTACCCACTAAAAAACCTCCTCTACTCTTTAGGAATCTAACCTGGAATTGTTTGTCACATTACGTCAGGCTAGGCCTAAATTTGGCTTACGCCCGTGGGGCTCGCTCCTTATCCAGCCGCTCGATCAAGGGATCTGGGCCACTTCGCGGTCCAGATCGGTTTTCTTTTCCAGGAGGATGCCCCGGACGAACTGTGACAAACAATCCCAGTTGCCCTCATCCTCCAAAATCTTTTGGCAGACCGAGTCCACCGAAAATACACCAAAGATTTGTGTGGCCTCCAGGCGGGGCCCTTCCCAACGGGGACAGCGGAAGAATGTGTGTTCCGCATCGTCGGGAACACCCGGGCAATAAATGCAGTCCGGTGAACCGGTCTTTCCCATCCGGTTCAGGTACGACCGAAAATAGCCGTGACCTGTGAAAAATTGGGTCAGGTAGTAGTCCACCTCCCCATGCCGCCGTTCCACTTATGGTTGGACCTGCTTGATAAGTCGCGCAGTCCATCGTCCTCGGGTGTCGTGCTCCCAGCTGTGTTGCCACTGCTGGAAGGTTCGGGAGCGCTCTTCTGTTCTTGCCGTGTCCTTGCCGATCTCGCCTTGTCTCTGATAAATCGCTTTCCTCTCCCCTGCCAAGAGCTTGACAGGGATGACTCCGGCGACCACCAGGACGGCAGGCTCGGACACTGTCCGGTAGGCGGAACACACCCGGAGCGCAGCTTGACGCTGAACCCGGGCGAGTCGCAACCTGTAGCACTCCTTATCTAGAGCGCCTGCCCACACCTCTGCCCCGTAAAGAAGCACGGACTGGACCGCGGACATCAACAGACGTCTTCTGCTGGATCGGGGACCCCCGACATTGGCCATCAGCCTACTAAGGTAAGTCACTACCTTAGCGGCCTTGTCCGCCGTACGGAAGATCTGATCCCTCCAGCTTAACTTGGTGTCCACCATAACCCCGAGGTATTTGGCGGCACGAGTTGATGTGACCACCTCCCTTCCCACTCGAAACGGGACGACGGTGTCGATCCTCTTCTTCATAAATACATTTTAACGTATAATTTTCTGCTGGAAGCACAATGTAGTTAAACTCACTCTTACCATCTTGAGAAGTTCCGGATTACAGAGTTATCTGACCGAACCAAACTTCTAACAACAAACATTTTCGTCGCTTTCTCGAGTATTAATGTTAAATAAGCTAATGATAGTTAATAAAATCACTTCGAAAATGTTTAAATTTCTGGTTTCAGAAGATCAAAATTTAACAATTTAACCTAAAAAGTTCTGTAAAATTGATTTGTGGATCCAATTATCCAATAAGACAATGGGCAATTGCAATTGGGCAGGCAGAAACGCCTGCAAGAGCAACCAGAACCAGGTGGTTAGGTTAAGAAGAAGCAGACAGAGACAGCAGACGAGACGAGAGGTTATCCTCAGCGTTGCCAACGCCAATGTGCAAAAAATTACAATTTACTATTTTGTGTACATATACACCCGAGGTGTTTTATAACGTTTTGAAAGGGAACGGTCAAACCCCGGCCCTGTTACTATCTAACACATTTTTAGATAGCATAGTTAACCAATAGCCCAATGCAATGAGAACTGAGACCGGTATCGAACCTTAAAAAAGCTACAAGTTGAATTTGTTAATTGGAAAAGTTAAATATTAGGTGGACTATCTTTGGCAATGTACTTCTTTTTTTCGAAGTATAATCTTCGGACCCATGCAGTAGTTCAAGCAGGTCCCGCTTTTAAAGCAAAATAAAAAGTATAATATTTTTTACTACTTGTCAGTCTAAAGTAGTCTAATAATCTAAGGCAATGGTCTAAATCAAAGAATCTTAATATTCTAGATGATGTGGTTTAAACATAACTGTAAGTGATGTACCGTCAACGAGATTAAACTAGTAGATAATAGAGTTCTGCTAAGAAAAATCTCATACTCTAGAACAAGCAATGTTTGTACGTGCAAAGTTTTTTTCTGTCCAAGGATTTTTTATTTTTGAGTTGAGTATGGGGGTTTTAGCACAGAAAAAAGGAAACGATAATTAAGATGGTAAGATGGTAAACGATATCTCCCGATATCGTTTCATTTTTCTGTGGTTTTAGCCACAGGAAATCAATTGGAACTGGTCCCATAGTTTGGGAAAATACTGGTTTCTGCCCTACAGCTCTCCAAAGTTTCCATGTTATCCTTATGGTCATTTTAAATTAGCTACAAAATTGAACAAAAATCAGCTGTAGTTGTAGATATAAACCGATATGTTGCATCTTTAACCTATGATTCAACAAATTTATACAAAAGGGCACCTATAGGTCACGCCACATAAGTTGACGAATGGCCAAAAACAGCTGGGGAGGGCAAGGGGTGGAGATGAGGGGGTACTTTTCCAAAAACATCGAGCTTACGTTACATGCAATTTTTTATACAACAGCTGATTATCCAATCATTTTAACTGAACAGTAGTGAAAATTCATTCGTCAAGTTATGTGGCGGGCCGGCGGGGGTTATAATAAGCTCGTCTTCAAGAAGAAGAGGGCGAGTGAGTGGAGCGAACAGCATTGTCTGAGAAAGGAATTCAAATTCAAATTCAAAATCTTTATTTCCCATAGACAATACAAATACAAAGTAATTGATTGCATATAGGACACGTCAATAAGGTACATGTTACTTTGGTCTAAAAACATATAAAATTCAGATACAATAGTTTGTAAAACATCACTTATAACATACATAAAGAATATACAGTTGATTATGTAAGAAATACAAGATTAATCTAACTGTACTAAAATTTATAGCTGAAATACTCATTTAAATCATAAAAACAGGCAAGAGTAAGAGTTTTTTTTTACTTCTATTTTAAATTTAGCCAGATTTAATTCTCTAATAGACAAAGGAAGATGATTAAAAATATTAGTGGCAGTACAATGGAAACTCTTCAAGGTTTTAGAATAAGTACAGTGAGACTTACTCCTACGTCTAGTGTTATAGTGGTGCTTATCTCATCTCAGGAAAGTGACGCTTCATAATTTTACCGAACACAGGCTCGATCCCTTTAGTACTAAAACAAGTACTCTTTGTACTTGTTTTAGAGTATAGACACCAATCTTGTCACCATTGTCACATTAATGTGTATTCAAATTTTTCAATAAGAGGGGAGGGTCATACCGTTCCTTCAAGAAAGACCTCCAAGCTATCAGCTTACATCATAGATAGTTTTGTGCAGTTATCTTGATGGCACCTTTAAAGGGTCATGTATTTGGTGTTTTGTGATTTTTGTTTTTTAGTGGTGCCCTTAAAGGACCACACCCGGTGATCGGTAACCCTCAGCCAGCTGGTGTCCTTTTGTTTTGTTTTTTTCTGTTTTTGAATGTTGATATCTGTACTTTCGTTACCATTTTGCTTTATCATTGTTATCATCTCATTGTTAAATATTTATTAGATTATTATGTTAACATCAGTATAGAATATTTATTGAATTATGTTATTGTTATTATTTTTTATGTTATTTATCTCTCGTTATATTTAAATTAATACTCTCTGTTTACTTGTTCAGCATAATTATTATCACTCTGGTCACAAGTAATCTTTTTCATCTGTATAGTAATATACTGTAAGTTCAAAATGTATGTCTCTCGCATGTAAATTGGCTTTGCCGTTGGAAATAAATGAAATGAAATGAAATAAGTTTATGGTTTAATCCACAAAACGAGGTCATGGCCGATACAAACAGGTTATTTAGCTTGTGCGAGTGTTTTTTGTATGTTTCATGGCACCAAATTTTGGCACGTGAGGTCACTTTGAGCAATGAATGTTTTGCAAAGGTATTTATTTATCCATCTTTTAAGCTGACTAAAGATTAAAATAAAATAATTATTCCGTAATTTTAAACTATAATATAGTTTAATATAATATTTTTAATTATATTAAACTAATATTTTAGTTGAAAACGCGGTTCGGTGATTTTGAACTATTAAGTTAGTTAAGTTGAAATGGACCCTAAAGACTGTGTAATCTTCAACTTTAAAAACCTTTTTAAAGCAGACCTTAATTTTGGTATTTCGATTGTTGTTGCCAAAAAAGCTAAGCTAACTCTGCATTAGTTTAGAAGACTATTTCTTCTGTAGGAATAGGAATGCAGTTCTCGACCGGCGGAGCGCTAGTGTAGCGTAGCGCATGCGCATTTTGTTTTGTTTCGTAACGTAACTCTCCCCCTCCCCCTCCAAAACAACACTATTCTATTCCCATTCCTACTCCCAGCTCCATAGAGAATCATAATTAGCGGGCGTTGTTTGTTTATGCCAGTATCGTGTTTAGTGTAGTGAGACTGAGGTCAGAACAGAACTGAACATAAGTTTAATCGAATCGAGTGTTTTAGTGTCATAAGTGTTAGAGAACGATGTGGTGAGTAATAAAGTAATTTAATTTGGTTTATTTTACAAATGATTGTTCTTTTAAACTTATGACAACTTGATAAAAATATAATATAACTTATAAATAAACAGGCCTTATGTGTAGTGTAGTGTATGAGTACGGTATAAGTAGGGTTACCATACCCTCCGGGATGAAAAAGAGGACACCTAGTAACTTACTCGTCGCGAGCCGGATCGCGACAATATATGAATCACAAAAATATG
The DNA here is from genome assembly GCA_030545055.2 of Neoaliturus tenellus. Taxonomy (NCBI): domain Eukaryota; kingdom Metazoa; phylum Arthropoda; class Insecta; order Hemiptera; family Cicadellidae; genus Neoaliturus; species Neoaliturus tenellus. Next base: position 32,758,689 of record CM061534.1, on the reverse strand, counting down.
AATTCCAGACCCCCCCCCCCTATAATTAAATATAACAGAGTGAGAAACAGTAAAACGATGAAATGTTTAGTACAATAAATTGTAAATATCACCTTTTTTTTAATAGCCTAATTAAATTTGTCTTAAGATATTAAAGAAGGTGCAAATTTTTCATAATTTAATTCAATATTTAGAAAAGTAATAGGTAAGTTTACCAAATCAGTAGATTCTTTTTGTTATTTATTACATATCATATTTTAAGACCTATGAAAATGTTCACACCCAAAAGTTTTGGTGTGTGGATCATGGGGACAAACACATGAGAAAAAATAAAGTGAAATTCCAAGAGCTCTAATTTATTACATAAGATACACTGTAGTTAAGAGAAGGTATTTCACGATTAACCTTAAATTAAATCAAAAGTTTAGTAAAAATTGTGAAAAAATATTACTAGTTAGTATTTTGATAATGAAATTTAGTTTTTTATAGACCCTTAAACTCGGTCAATTTTTCACAATTAGAAAAAGACTTTTAGACACTAACAAAACAACTAATCAAATCATATCCAAAAACCAATGGTCGCATTAATCAAACTAAGAAACGAATAAAATGCCGATAATTTGCAAAAACATAACCTCATTCACTCACTCGATAGAGACTACTGACAGCAACAAATACAACTCGACTACTGGCGGCACTGGAGCTTACGTCTAACTAAAGGGATGAGGAATATCCTACGAACTAGGTATTTTAATAGAGAAAAAAGTAAATATTTACTTTTTACTCAAGGTTAAACATCTTAAACAATTTAAAATGTGATTTAATAACAATCTGGACGAAGTTACAATACAAAAAACCGCCCTATGGATTATTTAAAAACATAAATACAGATTTTCAGTTTTCTGCTTCCAAAAAGCCGGACAAACGGACTGATTGTCAAAAATCCGCCCGGACGTTTTTTTATGTTCCAAAAAGAGGACATGTCCGGGGAAAAGAGGACGTATGGTAACCCTAGGTATAAGTTAAAGTTCCTTGCCTGTGCTTGCCTATCATTAGCCTACTGGCAAGAAGCTTGTTCTTGTTTAGATCCCTGAACTTTTCAATTTAAGCCAATTGAGTAATGGACCGACAAAAAAAGCTAAGTTAAAGGTGTCATCAATCAGTAGGCCTAGGCCTAGTACCATCTACCTGTTGCAGTTTTTCCATCCAAGGTTACAGAAAATCATTTGTTAGGCCCTATATTACTAGGCCTAGGCCTATCCTTGGTACGACTGAACTGCAATTGCAAACTTTCTAAAAACCATGTTACACGAGCGCCAATGCCGCGCCGTTAGTAGCGTCGCATTAACGTCGGTTTATCGGGGCAATTGTAGGCTACATCATATTACAAGTTATAAATACGAGCGTCATCAACGCAGTCGGGTCCGCGTTAGCCTGGCGTTGAGCCTGCCGTGTTAGCAACATGGCGGTGGCAACGCTGAACCAAATTATACACAGCGTTGTTGATGCGCACCTGGCGCGCAGTAGTAGACTGGTTTTTCAAGTACTGTGCTTTTTCAAGTACGGTACTGTGCTTTACATCTGTTTGCTATACTCTGCTTCAAACATTTTTGATACTGAAAAGTTTATTTACCTCATTGAATAAAAGCTGCCACCCCTTTATGGTGTCAAATTGAGTGACTACAGCAACACAATTAAGGGCTAAGTGCTGGAATGAAGTCGGGGAGGCTATGTATGAGACCTGCCAAGAAAATACATGAGATGACACTGCCCCGTTGATAGACGAGTACTAGGCCTAAGCAAAGTGTAGTGTGGGTACTCAATACTCCACCGTCTATCACTCCTCCTATTCCATTTTTCAAACGTTTCCAAAATATGTAAGAGTTGTACACAGCCTAACTGGATGATGTCCATCTTAGTGAATGACGACAAATGACACGAAGCGCGAAGACAACGCGCTGTTAGCGCTGTGTATTTAACAGCTGTACGCGTTAGCGCTGCTTTGGTAGCGCTACGTATAACATGGGGCAGTTAGCGCCCTATTTCTCGTGACGGCATTAATGCTCAAATAACATGGCCTTAACAAACTCATTACCATAAAGTAAGTTAAGGGTGGTTTGAGGGTAAATTTCAAAAGAGGCATCAAAAGCTATAATGAAACTTTGTTGCCGATACAGAAGGCTAATTTAACTACTCAATTCACTCAAAACGAATAGGACAACTTAAAGTAAAATAACAATTTGCGAGTCTCATTGACTAAAAGTTTAAACACTGTAAATACATGTGAACAAATCAAGCTTGTAGGGTTCTTGAGTTTCTACAAGTTTTAAGCCAGTCTATTTTAGCTATTGAGGCCAAGGCCTATTTCTGATTATATTGATTTTAAAACGTATGGAATCAGTGATTAAACTTTACCAAAATATCTCTGTTATCACTTATTCATAGTTTTAAGTTAGTTAAGTTTTTACTTGTTTGTGTGAGTCCGTGAATGAAACGAATAGTTTTAGTTACTGCACAATTCCTTAATAGTAAATACTTCCAACGAAAGGAACATCAAGTCACTTACCAGCTGAAACGGAATTTATTTGTAAAATACGAATTAATTGTGGAAGAACACTTCAGAAAACTTGGGCCCTACCTTCCTCCATAATTTATCTTAGGGTTACCAGTCTCTCCGTAGTTTTCTGGGGTGTGTCTGGTATCCAGCCCGGAGGTGCAACTTGTCCGAAGTTTTGATGAATTTTTGCAAAACTATAATTATTTACTCAGAACTTCAAGAAGCCACACTATTACAAAAATCACGAGTTTATTCTTAGGATTCTCAAAGTAAATTTAAGTCTTGGCAGTTTCCAATCAGTTTTATAGAAAGCGACATTATCCGTTGGAACGATATTTTTTGTGATATGAAACCATCTAAGATTCATTATTATTGTACTTTCTAGAATTTTTGTGCTCTGGCAAAATAAAAAGTGACTGAAAAAATATAAAAAGTTCTTTTAAATATTCAGTTGCCTAATCTAGCCTAAACTTTGTTTTTTTATAAAATATAAAACCTAATTGAAGATGAAAGTTAGGCCTAATTGATTTTAATCAAAAAGAACATATGCTTTTGAGCTCATTAAAAAAAAAAAAAATTATTCACTATCTTCCTGTTTGCAATATTTAATTAACGATTACTGAAACTGGTCCTGTTTGATTGTCTTACACTACTATATAAGCCTGCCATATCTACATCATCAAATCGTTTGTAATTAAAACCATGGTTAATACCGATGGATTTTCCAATAAAAATTTTTCAAGCAGAGAAGATGAATGGATTTGTAGAATGAATGTGATATTAATTGTAGCTTTGCTAGTGAACAAGGAACAAGACCTGCCAAAATCCTATCCAGGATCGATAACTGCCACACAAAACAAAACTCTTAATGTTGTTTAGGTTTTGGTCAAAGTTACTATAGTAGGTTTCACGAAAATAGTCTGATGAGAGGCGATACATTGTTGCCAAATTTATTCCGAAGCACTTTGTATAATGTAGTACATATGTTAAACATAACCACAAATGACAACATTGCAGGGCGAGAGGGGTTGAGGGCTGTTTAAATTTCCATCGGACTATTTTCGTTCATCTTACCATATATGTTTTTCCAATGCTTATCATCAGAATTTCTTGAGTAGTCTAATCTTAAAATAATGTTGTTTGCACTAATAGAAAGAAACTTTGACTTCAAATTATTTTGCAGCCTAGATTGTAACAAAAGATTTTGTTAAATCAATACAGTAAATTAAGAGGTCTACAGTATCGTAAGACATCTAGAGTATATCTGAAGATGATAACTTTTGACTTCCAAACAGCTGGTTGTGATTGGCCGCCAGCCAGACGTTACGAAACAATCGACTTTGATTTGTTTTTTGTTACCGTAAACATTGTGTAATTTTTGTCTACTTTGATTTATTATTGGTCTGTAGCCATTCACTTTTCTGGTTATTGTAAGAGATTTCAATATGAAATAATGATTTAAATTAATTAAAATATAGTTAATTTAGTTTCAGCTGTAGGATATTCTTTAGAGACTATATTACTTAGGGTTGATTTACACTACCGTACCTAGTCTTCTGGAGTACTAGGGAGTCAACTACGTATGCAAAAATTAACAGAACCCTCATATCATCAAAAACTCAGTTTATATCTTAAGAAATTATCTATATGGCAATAATTTTTGAAAAATTAATAAAAAATTTGAAACAATGACCATGTATACATGGTTTGAGATAAACAAAATTTTAAAATTATATGTATTCAACTGTGTCTACCAAGAAAACCATGTATAGCCTATGCATAGTCAGTAACAGTTTCTGTTTTCAAAAAGGCTTACTAATTCAGTGTACAAGATTAAAATAACCTATTTGAAACGTAGCGCAAGTGTCTGAAAATGCAAATGTTTGCTATTTTTGGGATATCGAAGCCTATCGGTTATTTAAAAGTATTTTTATTTTAAAATCGTCAATGAACTGTTTAGTGAGATTGTTTGAAATGGTGTAAATAATTTTTGTGTTTGATTATGCAAACCAACCTTGGTCCCAATTAGTTATTCAAAAAACTTTAGCAGAGAATTTTTATTAACAAAAAACCATTTTTCTTCACTTTTTTAACATTTGTATCGCAATAATTCGTCTTTTTCCAAATGCATTGTCATTCTTTTATCCGGTCATTGGATTATCCAAAGTCAATTAACTCGCTGAATTAGACCTATTCACTGGAGGATAAACCTGAAATTGCTATAACAGCTCAATTTTATTATTTTTAGGTTTTGTATTATGTATATTTTAGATCTTTCTAGAATTTTTGTAGAATATTGTACTTTCTAGAATTTTTGTGCTCTGGCAAAATAAAAAGTGACTGAAAAAATATAAAAAGTTCTTTTAAATATTCAGTTGCCTAATCTAGGCCTAAACTTTGTTTTTTTATAAAATATAAAACCTAATTGAAGATGAAAGTTAGGCCTAATTGATTTTAATCAAAAAGAACATATGCTTTTGAGCTCATTAAAAAAAAAAAAAAAATTATTCACTATCTTTCTGTTTGCAATATTTAATTAACGATTACTGAAACTGGTCCTGTTTGATTGTCTTACACTACTATATAAGCCTGCCATATCTACATCATCAAATCGTTTGTAATTAAAGCCATGGTGTTAATACCTATGGATTTTCCAATAAAATTTTTCAAGCAGAGAAGATGAACGGATTTGTTGAATGAATGTGATATTAAATGTAGCTCTGCTAGCGAACAAGCCCCGCCAAAATCCTATCCAGGATCTTGTTACCTGCCACACAAAACAAAACTCTTAATGTTGTTTAGGTTTTGGTCAAAGTTACTATTTTTTTCCAGTGCTTATCAGAATTTCTTGAATAGTCTAATCTTAGAAAATGTTGTTTGCACCCATAGTAAGAAACTTTGACTTTGAAGGATTTTTCAGCCTAGATTGTAACAAAAGATTTTGTTAAATCAATACAGTAAATTAAGAGGTCTATCGTAAGACATCTAGAGTATATCTGAAGATGATAACTTTTGACTTCCAAACAGCTGGCTGGGATTGGCCGCCAGCCAGACGTTACGAAACAATCGACTTTGATTTGTTTTAGCGAATTTCCCTATAGGGAATACGCTATTACGGTGGTAGCCATGGTAAGACCTAAGCCCGGGACCACTTTATTTTTTCATTTTGAGGTCCCCAGAAGCCAAAAACACCATTCGTTCTTTTCATATATATGTATATATATATATCTATCTATCTATCTATCTATCTATCTATCTATGTGTCCGTTATACTGATAACTTTTGAAGGGCACCTCCGATTTTGTTGAAATTTGGTATGAAGGTGTATGACCAGGTCTATTTTCATGAGTTTGCGAACCAGCATTGTCGAGTTATGGGAACGGGGTTTTATGTGGTTTCAAAGGGGCCAAAAAAGGGTTTTTGGCATTTTTCGACCTTAATTTTTAAAATTCATCAATTTTAACTAAAACCATGTGAAGGAGCTTAAAAAAACAAACAATTTGGTATTTTGAATTTTTATCATAGCATAACTGGTCACGGGGAAAATCCAAAAATGTGGTTTCCATGTTATTCTTATGGGAAATCAAGAAAACCCTATGTCTTGCTTACTAATTGACATCCAACTTAATCAAATTTGGTATGTACATTATCTAGATAAGGTTTAACTTATACTCGCTTACAAAACCCATATGGCGGCAAACCTACATACTCACCCCCATGGGGTATATGGGGAAAATAAAAAATTGTCAGAGCTTGATACAATTTTGTGTTTAAATTCACAAATTATTGATTAACTTAGATTTTCTAACAACACCCAATGGCAGCAAACCTACATACTCCATCTTATGGTGTTTTTATGGGGAAAGTAAATAATCAGAAATTTCATTGGAAATTCGCTGAGTACGCAGGTCTGCTGCGACGGGGGTATTTTGGTAAACATTGTGTAATTTTTGTCTACTTTGATTTATTAATGGTCAGTAGCCATTCAATTTCAGGTTATTGTTAGAGATTTCAATATGAAATAATTCTTTAAATTAATTTTTGTATTATGTATAGGCTATTATGCAATGAATATATTTTTAAAGAATAACGTTAAGGTAGAAGGTATTCATGCTGTTTCTTATGTTTACTCCTAACTTGTTAATCTGGAATTTTCACAAACTTGGACACCATTCAGTCCACATTAGTCTGGGTTTGTGGAACTCTACTGTACTTATAATTTGCTTATTGGTCAGTTTTGATTGTCTCTACTATTCTGCTTAATATTCGGGTCAGATCTGGCATTCCAAAAGTTCATTATCATCTCAATTCTGCTTCTGCATGTTACTGGAAACAGGGATCTCCAATTTCTGTCTTTTTTCTAGGTTTATGAGAATGGTTTAAATAATTTACAATTGGCAAGAATTCTTCTAACGAATGGCTTTTTGTAATTTTAATCACTCGTATTAAGTATTTGAACTTGAATACAATATTATGACCCTGCATTGGATGGAAATAGAAATTTTCATAAATGTTTTTTAAGTATCGGTAGGTATCTTATTCATTGTTTTAAGTTTGAACACATTTGCTGAAAGTCTGCTAAATTAAAACTTACATTTGAGCGAATTTTCCTATGGGAAATACGCTATGATTACAGTAGTAGTTACGGTATAAGACGTAATCCAGGGACCATGATACTTCTTTGTTTTGAGGTCCCTAGAAGCTAAAAACAACATTCGGGTCCGTAAACACTAAACTCTCAAACAAAACCTGGTGAACCTGTTTTTCTGAAATTTGGTTGGATGTGTAGGGCATCATCAGGTTGAAATAGTTCGAAAACCAGCTTGATCGGAATGGATTTTTATGGGGTTCCAAAAGGGGTAAAAATGGGTTTTTGGCATTTTTGAACCTCTATTTCCTAAATTCAAAAATTAAAAACCATTCAAAAGAGATTGAAAATCAAACAGTATATTATTTGAATTTTTAACCTTACCGAACAGATTACGGAGAAATTAAAATAGGCTAGGTATATGTTTTCTATGTTATTTGTATGGGAAATATACTAATCCCCCTTATTAAATTTATATTTGTTTGTTTTAAATTAAATACTCGTATATCTATTCTATATATATAATACATGAAGCCGTTTTTTGGAAACACTACTCCTCCCTTGTGTCTGAACAAAATTCAATGTTTGAGATGTCATAAGATTCGTCTCAGTTCGTACTTTTGCTATAAGGTTTTAGATTTTAGCGAATTTCCCTATAGGGAATACGCTATTACGGTAGTAGCCATGGTAAGACCTAAGCCCAGGACCATGATACTTTTTCGTTTTGAGGTCCCCAGAAGCCAAAAACACCGTTTGTTCATTTTTAGCGAATTTCCCTATAGGGAATACGCTATAACGGTAGTACCCATGGTAAGACCTAAGCCCGGGACCACTTTACTTTTTCATTTTGAGGTCCCCAGAAGCCAAAAATACCATTCGTTCATTTTCATATATATGTATATATATATATCTATCTATCTATCTATATATATATCTATGTGTCCGTGGTACTGATAACTTTTGAAGGGGACCTCCGATTTTGATGAAATTTGGTATGGAGGTGTAAGACCAGGTCTATTTTCATGAGTTCGCGAACCAGCATTGTCAGGTTATGGGAACGGGGTTTTATGGGGTTTCAAAGGGGTCAAAAATGGGTTTTTGGCATTTTTGGACCTTAATTTTTAAAATTCATCAATTTTAACTAAAACCATTTAAAAGAGCTTAAAAAAAACAAACAATTTGGTATTTTGAATTTTTATCATAGCATAACTGGTTACGGGGCAAATCCAAAAATGTGTTTTCCATGTTATTCTTATGGGAAATCAAGAAAACCCTATATCTTGCTTATTTATTGACATAACTTAATCAAATTTGGTATGTACATTATCTATATAAGGTTTAACTTATACTTGCTTACAAAACCCATATGGCGGCAAACCTACATACTCACCCCCATGGGGTTTATCGGGAAAATAAAAAATTGCCAGAGCTTGACACAATTTCTTGTTTACATTCACCAATTATTGATTAATTTAGATTTTCTAACAACACCCAATGGCAGCAAACCTACATACTCGATCCTATGGTGTTTTTATGGGGAAAGTAAATAATCTGAAATTCCATTGGAAATTCGCTGAGTACGCAGGTCTGCTGCGACGGGGGTATCATATATATGTATGTGTATATATATATATATATATATACACACATACATATATATGATACCAAAGATATATATATATCTATGTGTCCGTGGTACTGATAACTTTTGACAGCGACCTCCGATTTTGATGAAATTTGGTATGAAGGTGTAAGACCAGGTCTATTTTCATGAGTTCGCGAACCAGCGTGATCGGGTAATGGGAACGGGGTTTTATGGGGTTTCAAAAGGGTCAAAAATGGGTTTTTGGCATTTTTCGACCTCATTTTTCAAAATTTATCAATTTTAACTAAAACCATTTAAAAGAGCTCAAAAAAAAAAAAAACAAACAATTTGGTATTTTGAATTTTTATCTTAGCATAACTGGTTACGGGGAAAATCCAATAATATGTTATCCATGTTATTCTTATGGGAAATCAAGAAAACCCTATACCCTGCTTATTTATTGACATAACTTAATCAAATTTGGTATGTACATTATCTAGATAGGGTTTAACTTATACTTGCTTTCAAAACCCATAGGCGGCAAACCTACATACTCACCCCCATGGGGTTTATGGGGAAAATAAAAAATTGCCATAGCTTGATAAAATTTCTTGTTTACAATCACCAATTATTGGTTAACTTAGATTTTCTAACAACACCCAATGGTAGCAAACCTACATACTCGATCCTATGGTGTTTTTATGGGGAAAGTGAATAATCTGAAATTCCATTGGAAATTCGCTGAGTACGCAGGTCTGCTGCGACGGGGTTGTTTGATTTTTTAAGTTACTTTGAAGAGCATGGGAAGTCCTTAAAGTTAGTTTTTTGTCCATAAGATTAACATGGGAACAATTTTTATTAAGTTTCAAATAAAACAGCTGTTTATAGTTAAATCATAAAACACATGATAATAGCTAAATAGAATTTTTATGCAAAGGAGCAAGGTTTTATTACAAGGTACTCGGGAATTTGCAGCGCATTGCGCTGCACATGTACCCATTTACTTTTGTGCAAAGTAAATAGAATTATTACGTATGCAATGTGGTATCATTTTACGCATGACAGCCATACGATGTATATATATCATTTTACGCAAATGTAAACAGGTTGTACAACATGTATAACATGTGTACAAATTTACAACAACCAATACTGTAAATAACGGAGGCAACGCCATGCGAGTAGCAATTCCAGGTATTCCAACAATGAGTATTCCGGATTTGTAAAGGCCAGTGTTCCGAGAATTCACGATTTTGCGCCCCTTTCTCTGCACGTGGGGGGGGGGGGGGGGAGCGACGACAGGGGCTCTCCTTCAATTGTCTCTTTAAAATTCCCCAACGGGCCAACGTATACGGCGACCCTTCCCCGAGTTTTTGGAATACTTTCCCTTCCATAGCCAGTCTTCATGTCCGAGCTGGTAACAGAGACAGCCCACGGGGTTGATTTGAAATGTAGATTATGCATTTTAGTCGTTGGCGCCTACACAGTAGGCCTATAGGATTCAGTTCACTGTTGTGGACATGTTCTAATATAAAATATTCCTGTGCTACGTGGGAGATCACTACTGGCCGTAGTGCAGTAGTTTTTCTTGTTCCCATACATTAATTTCAAAATTTACAGGTCACTTGTCGAATATCCAGAACCGGTATTTTCTTGATTTTCAGAACACCAAACGCACGGTTTTAAACGCAATGTAACCTTATGCATATTTTAAGGAGGTGCAGCTAGCTTGGTCAGAAGCTTTCATAACTAACCCCAAATTTTCTCCCATAAACCTCACGGGGTGAGAAGGTAGGTTTGCCGCCTTTCGGGTGATTTAAGCAAATATAAGTTAAACTCTACATGTACATATGAATAGAGCTATGTCAATAAATAAGCGAGATACTGTAAGGGGTTTCGTTGATTTCCCATAAGAATAACATAAAAAACATTCTCCAGAAATCAAAAAACCCTATTTTGATCATTTTAAAACTCTTGGAACCCCGTTCCCATAATCCGATTACGCTGTTTTCTGAGCTTATCAAAATGTACCTGATCCGAGTGGTCCTACATCTTCATATCAAATTTCATCACAATCGGAGGCTTCTTTCAGTTATCAATACAAACTGCATAACGTAGAAGGAATTGTGTTTTTGCTTCTGGGGACCTCAAAATGAAAAAGTAACGTATAGTGCCGGGCTAAGGTCTTACCACGGCTATTACTTACCGTAATAGCGCATTCTCTATAGGGAAATTTGCTAAAGCAAAAAGTCTGCAACCCCAGCCGATTCGGTAAGGAGCACGGGATGGCATCGGGACGTTGACAGATCGGTATCGCGGGGAGGAGTCCGTCTGTCCGTGGTTCGGCTCCAGTAAGGAACAGCGGTACGACTTCCGGTCCGCCAACCTTAGTTCCGGTCCGCGCCGCCAGGGTGAACGCTCCGTGCCGTACTGCGACTGCACTGCTTACGTTTACACTACTGCTAGCTGCTACACTGCGTTGCCTCGTGGCCTCCAGGCCTCAGCAAGGTCCAGGGGTGGACAACATTCATGTCAATATCTGTTGGATCTATTCCCCAACTCGGCCGAGTCGTTACAGAGCCCACCTTCGAATCAGATGGTTACGGTTCAATCTTAAAATGGTCAGAAGCTCTACGAAGGTTCGAAGCTAGACCCAACTACCTTTGTAACGTTGTTCGTTAAGCTATCAATTATTGATCCTGGCAAAGAATCAGCTAGTCTTTGTCAGTAACTGGGCTACCTCCTCTGATCCGTCCACTCAAATTCCTTAAAAATGCGCATCAGTAACTTTGGCGTGTCATAGTGTATCAGAGTTTAAGCTGTACATGTTGTGGTTTGCGCAGAAAGGAATATTTGGTGACATGTATGGTTTTTTAGAAATTGGAACAAGTAGGCCTACCAATTTTGTTTTTACATTTTATACATAGTTTACAAGTTTTTGTGAAAAATTTAGAAAAAAATTACACATATCGGAAGGTATTGGTAAATTAGATGGTAACATTCAAACCCTGTTTATTCGGAACAAGGCGTACGAAAAACTATGTGGTGTGACATGCGGTGGTTAAAATGTCTCTTGAAGGAAAATAATACAATGTGGTTGTACCAACGGGTTTTTGACCTCTAGTTTTTAATCGAGGGTGGTTCGGAAAGTTATGTCCTTCGTTTACTTGGGTTTTCAAGGGAACTATTAGCACAATTTCGTGCAACATATCCAGCCGTGGTTCTTCAAACATAAACCGTAAGCTCGGTCACCGAAAGTTACTTCTGGAACACCCCTCGTAAACGTAAACACGTTACGACGTAACATTTTAAATTGTTCCCCTTGAAAACGTTATGTAACATATCCTTTACAGTACACTCGTGTACAAATATTAGTATTCGTTATCGAACCAAACAGATCACACAAAACGTCAATATGCTGGACGATTTTTATAGAATAGCTCACAAAAATTTATTTTTCCACAGTTTTATCCTCTGTAAACTTCCTCAGGTACTCTCTCCATAAATAGAATGGCTCTATTGTTGGCCACTTATCACAAAATAGCTTCCTTATCTCAAACCTTCATTTAGTTTTCACAAAGAATAATCGAACCTTGATCAAATAAGAAAGCTAGCCGGTAGTTTTCCAAAAATAAATAAATACATCGCTGATAATTGTGTTTGGCAATTTTGACTTTTCAACCGCTACCGTCTGTTTACACAATTGCACAGATAATGCTACAGATAGGTCCTCAATTAATGAACCGTTATCAGTCGCTATCAGTATCACCATTATCAACAGACTGATAAGGCGACGCGGCGGCACAAGAATACACAGGAAGAAGGGCAGACAGACGAGTCACTGCACAGAGATGAATTCGTTTCCTTTAATTGTTGCCCAAACTTACTAATTATAACCAAAGAACTATAAATATATTAGATTTTCATGTTTATTATCTGAATCGAGTTCAGTTTCAATATTAACATAGGCGTAATCAGTGCCTTTACTGTAATAATATTCTTTAAAAATTAATGCCTAACTTACATGATGGTTGGTACGCGTCAAGAAAATTTCAATGAAAGGTGTACCTTGCATGGTCTTGAAATACCAATTAATTACCAATACAGCGTTCCGGTGCATTAAAAATAAACAACTTTGGTTCTTGGATGCTTGGATAACTTGATAACAATAGTAATTTCACTATTATATTTGCGAAACCCTGTGAAATATAAGTTAATTAATACCGCTACATTGGATCTTTGATTTTTACGCTATCTGCAATTCAGGAAAATCTTTCAACAAAATTAAATCTACAGTAAGTAACCGAATGACTTATTTTAAACCTCTTTTAGTAGATGACATTTTGAAGAATGACGTTAACTTATTATTTTATATACTGTATTTCCTGTTGCTCAATGTGAATTCATATTATTATAACTTAAATTTGATAACTGCTTATTCCTAAGACCTAAAGGATCAATAGAATTAAAGCATTCGATTTGAAAATGAGGAGAAGTTATTGAGATCATTCGTTTAAATGCGCGCTTACACATGGCAACATTTTTTATTTACAAGTTGTACAACACCTTTGTAGAGTTTATATAAAACAATTTTACAACAAGTTCTTTAAAATTTCATTTGTTGTCCAATTTGTAAAGCTGTTGGTTCTGTGACTTAACTCCTTAGTGAAAAGTTTTGCTACATAGTGACATGCGTCGCCATGAATGCACGGTCTTATCCATGCTTGAATGGCTTTCCAAGTAAAGTTGTACGTTGTACGCGCATTGACCAGTGTTGTACTGCAGCTAATCAGCTGATTCAGCGCGCAGCGGTTGGCAGCACTGTCGTGTCAGTTTTCCCAACTTTCCACGCCGATTTTCCCCGCTTTCCCCGATGTCGCGGCAATTCTGGAAGCGGTTTCTTCTACTTCATTAACCGAAAGATCGGTGGCGTCGCACCGGATGGACATGGTTGCGAATCGGACGAACTACCGGGAAAGACAATAGAAGCGGTTTGGGCAGGCGTTTTGGAAATGTTCAGCATTTGAAAATGTTAACTTAGCTGTGAATGTAAATATGTTTAAAGCCTAGTAAATTGCAACCTGTAGGAGATTTAATTTGATTTGATAGCGGAGCGTTTACACATTGAATAATTCAACATAACGTGGTTTTTAAACAATATTACACAACTTTTCAAGAAGGAATGTAATTAAGGAGAATCAATAGGGTCCACATATGTCTTTTGTTACAAACTAGCTTTCCCGGCATGCTATGCAATGCCAACTTGAGAAAGTTTTGCCCTTCAGATGATCTCGTTCGCTACGCTCACTCGTCTTCAGGTTCAGCTTGTTCGCTTCGCTCACTCCCTGTCAGGTTTAGATCTTTTGCGAAGCTCTAACTCACTCGCTGAAATTCTATAATATCCTCTAGTTATTTATTACCAACCTTCCCTCTAAGATCATATAGAGCTGTTTACTAAATTAATATTTCATACGTTCCAATACAAAAATGTTGCTCCCATAAGAATAACATGGTTACTTTGAAGACGTGTGGGGCGGAGCTGTTTGGAGGAATCTGGATAAAAAGTATCCTATATGTTTTTCCTGGTTCTCCCACCAATTTTCAGCCAAATCAGTTCAGCTGTTTTCGAGATAGAAGTGGTGTAACTAACACGACTTTCTTATATATGCAGATGTAGTAATGTTTTTCTGCAATGGTGTTGCACATAGGACGGCCGAGAAAGAAATCCCCATTTTTACACGGTAATTGCAATACAAACTTGAGTATCCGAAAACTAAATGCACTCTCAGAAAACGAAAACACGATTTTTTTTCGCCTTTGTTTATTAATTTAGTATAGTTGCAACCATTCCTGAACATTCTTGTTGATATCCATCAAAACAGATATTTAGGCCTACAATTTTTTGTGAGTAGCCTACCTTTTTGTGTCACTGGTACGTACTGTGTTCAGCTTGACACTTTTTGAAAAATGCAAACACGCCTTTAGTCTAGTATAGTATTGTTATTTCGTAACTCTTCAGTTCTTGTTCTTGCAAGCATTTGATGTTCATGTCACATTCTATAGGCGATGCAGAATTATTTTCAAGTCGTGTTTATCAATCTATTCGCTGCTCAGCAGTTGAACAACACCTAGATTGTTCCACATCTCCCCGCTGGCGCTGGCACCGTCGTCCCAGCATCAGACAAACAGACACCCACACACAACACACAGCGCGCCAGCGGCGTGTTTGGACGGCGAATTCCGAAATAATCGGGACCGGGTTACGTGTGGGTTTATTTTTGCCCCCCCCCCCCCCCCCCTCCTAGATCAGACGTCACTGTGACATGTCAGAACAACGGTTGGCTGAGCCGGACTGGAAATTCGGTTTTACAGTATTTATTTTGGTTTACACAATTTAGCAGCGCTATATAGCTGTGCTACAAAAAAGTGACACTGGATGTCTGCTACATAGCCCAGCAACATATAGCAAGTTTAAACCTATTTTCTCTGCTATTTAGCAGAAAACGTGCTATCCAAAGGATTGGGTAACATCTACCAGAGCTACATGTAGGTGACGGGAGCTATATGCGGCTCACTGGAGCGTCAACACTGTCTTCCCCTTCACATACACACCGATTTTTTTCGTCCAACAATAAATTCGGTCGATCAGTGAGAGACCAAAGGTTTGCGATGACTGATGGCATTTTGTTGCGACCATTGCGACGTGGAGCTGTAACGTTGACTTGTGGGTCAGTCAGGTGCCTGTGACGTCAGCCACCGCCGCGCCGTCTAGTTGGCGCGTTGCACAGCTGATAGTAAACCTACGCTGTTAATGTTACACCATCAGCTGGCCTACGTTCTATCAGTGTCGTCAACTCTGTCGTCGTAGCCCTACCCAATTTGTTCCCAATGTTTTAGAGATTACATCTAGATTCATCCATTCGATGGAAATAAAAATCGAAAAAACTACCCTCCCTCTGGACAGGGGTAGGTTATGAAGTTTTTTTTTCTCATGATTGTGTTGCCGTCAGGTAGAACACATTAATAGTCGAGCAGTTCCGTGCGTAAACCTCTCTCAAACGTTGACCATACATTAGTTGCAAATCAAATTAAGAACGTGCAATAGTCAAGTTACATCCGACACAAATAAATGACTGTAGTGCCAGGTGAGCTACATCCCATAAGAGCAATGGTGTCAGTTTCTGCCACATCCGTGGATGTCGCCACGGAGTTTTTATTGGTTAAAAAAGTGTTAAAAACAACATTTTACTCTGTTACCGCAAGTGTTGCCAACGCCGCAGGAAACAACAATCGTTCTCGTTTGCGTTGGAGATTTTTTGTCTCAACTATTACTAAACAAGGAATTTCAAAGCAAATTAGGGTAGAATTTATGGTTTCAGTTTTACCTTGAGTGATAATTGTTAATTTGGACATTATCTAATGGTTTGTTATTAACTAATAATCCAAATGTAAAATAGAGTAATATGGTGTCGTTACGATAAATATCGTACCCGTGGAAAAACTGCTTCATTCTCTTTTTTCAATCAGCTGTGCAATGGTAAATATTATTATGTAATTTGACTTCCCCGTTTTAGTTTTGACGCTTCACATCCGGACACAAAAAATAGCTACTCAGCTGACCTTAGGGAGAAGTTATGCTTTTTCCTCTACAGACCTTGCTTCCGACATAAATGTTGCACAGTGTTAGTACCGGTGGGCGAATTGTCACCACGAGAGTTGATGTTGCTATGTCTGGGGCCAACCGAACGCGGAACGCTCAGCAAGGACCTGTCCATGTAGAACCCCGCACAACCAGTCACTGGCCGACGCCGACAAGTCAGCCGCGACGAAGATCACTCGATTGTTCATTCATAAAGAAGGGTGTCATTTAC